>JACXIL010000022.1:0-249165 GCA_014737365.1 Bombus soroeensis | reverse complement strand
TACGGTGCGGTGCGGTACAGTACGGTGCGGTGCGGTACAGTACGGTGCGGTGCGGTACAGTACGGTGCGGTGCGATGAGGTATAGTTCGACAAGGACGATCAAATAAGGGTGAAGCATGGGCGGACATAATTACGGTGAAAAATTGGCGGGTTGGACACGCGTCCGGACCGCGTCGTGTGTTACCCGCGAGGGATTTTCACGAGTTCGTCAGCTGTCACATGGTCACGCCTGCTCCTCTTTATAATTCCATTAAAAGGAAACTTGGAAATTTCCCAGCGGACTCGTCACTCTCGGTAACTTTCTGTTTCGCGGCCTTTCGTACAGGGGGAAAACGCTGCGTCCAAAGGGAGAAGCATGACCTCGAAAGCTACGCTCCGCGTTCTGATGCACCCTACGCCGAAATAGAAGCCCGGGCGCAAAAGTTCTCGAACAAAAGATCCGCTTACAAATACCCGAAATAATCTTACCCGCCTCTTTTGTTCCCTTGTTTCGTCTGGTTCGTTTTGCTCATTAGCTTCGATGCTTTTTATCGTCTCGCTATTATACATTAAGAGAATAATTAATTTTCTACTTAAAACACGTTCAATGCGAGAAGGTATCCGTGGTGAAGAGTGAAGACGATTCTGTTTTACTTGGTTTTATTTAGAAGATGTTTGATACTTACGTTGAACCGTTGAAGAGTATTTTGAGAAAGTGACGTCGATAGAAATGGTTCCACGTCGATATCGATGGTTTTCCTGATTCTCGATACGAAAACTCATTTGTAGTATTTTATTGAAATTATTTTTATTTCTAGAGGCTAAGCTACGTTACTTCGTCGTCAGAGCTGAAGCATCGTTATAAACCAATATATACATAGATCTAATTTCATTTCGGATTAAATGTTGTAAATATCTTTTCAGTTAAATTATATAATTTTTAGTATATATCGTTGAATAAAGTTCGAAGGGTTTTCGGGCCTTTTCGTGTCTTATGCCGATTGAAAACGTCTAGTTAAAGCTTGAAGCGCTTAAAAATTTCGTAGTACATCGATATGTCGTTTCAGTATTCAAAGCACGTACGATACTAGATAAGATAAAGATTTATAGAAAGGAAACGTAACAGTCGGTCTGGTGTAAGTAGCTTTTAATAGCACGTTCGCGTATTTATATGTAAATAATTGTTGGCTCGTCCATACCGACTTTCATCTCTAATGAAGTTACATTTTTATTAGTCGCGAACTCCTTAATTATTTTGCGTTCAGTCGTTATAGTTAGCGTTGCCATCTTGGCGACATTAAAACTCTATGCAAATCGACTTCGCTGTTAAATATATTTATAAGGAGCAATTATTACTCGAATATTCGTACGCAATTTCTACGTTTAATAATGTATAGGAATAATATACGAACGTTAATTACACGGCAGTGTATGCGGTACAATTGTAACAAATCGGCAAGAAGTCTAACTGAAATTTGCAATTTCATGTAAATTTAATCGTTCGGCGCTTCAAGCTTTTAATTAAAACGCCACTTTTTACGTGATATTTAAACTAAATTATATACAATAGAAACGTATTAATCAAAAACAAAGAATAAACAGAGAGGGAGAGAGATAGGAAGCCAGCACAAACAAATCAGAATTAACACGAATGTAACCGTTTCATTACTAAAACCATGTACTTACTCGGAACCATGCAATTCTGCATCATCAACACGAAACACCCAGAGGCAACACTTCCTCCTACAAGCAAAGCATACTCAACCCCCTAGTGTTTCGCTGCCCTTTGCGGCATGTAATGTTCAACGATAAATCGAAAAATAAAAGACGCGACAAACGACACTCGTTTCAACGCGGCGACGCTTAAAGTAACCGTACACACACACACACACGATAATTCCTGTGCGCAAATATTTCTACCTGTTATTACAGTTCGCCACGCGAGACGTTACTTTGAAAAACGAATGTATCACACGTACCGCTCGTCCGCCCTTCGACATGCGTTACGAAAAATTAAGAAAAAAAGAAACTTGTCTTGAAAAGGAATAAGTTTTCCTTTGACGCGGATTCGATGTGCGTTTCTTTCACCGCCGGTAGATCCTCGGCCTTAAACCATCGAAAATCTTCTCGGTTGGCTTTTCTTATCGTTAATAAATAGTAACAGTAATAATAGAAACGTTCTATTTTAGCGAAACATCCTGTAGTTTTTGTTGAGGTTCAGGTCGACTGACTGAAGAACGAGTGGATGATTTTGTAATAGAAAAGTATATTGAAATAATTAAAGGTAAAAGTATAAGTTTATGCTGATTCAGATCTTTACTCTTTTGGTGTTACTAGACAATGCAGTGATAGGGAGCATGTTCGTATATTTATAGCAAAAGGACATTACCAAAAAAAATTAAGCTTATAGCTTTGCCTAGAGGCTACAGAGAACACAAATAGAAATTTGTTTATTAGTTCCTTTGTTGCTAGACCTTGCAACCCAAAACATAATGTACATCCAAGAGTACAATAATATGCATCTTTCCTTATTTAGAATATTTCTGCGTAATAGCAGTATCCAGGTCACGGATATACACAAATAAAGATGTAGAGTTTTTCTTGAAGTAGGTACTTCAACAGTTTTAAATATCCGTTTTTACTCATGCTCGTGAGATTTTCAGTCAAGTATAGTGAGATATGCTAGACCAAATTAATTAAGTGGCACCTAAGATATTATCTGTTGCAGCATCAATTCAGTTAAGCGTTCCATGTATTCGGTGATGATTAACAATACCTCTTCCGTGTTTATCACATGTTCGTTCGTTGTAACATTTTGACTTTATTCCTAGCAACTGTTCGTTATAACTTTCGTCTCTTGTACCATTATTCGTTGCAACATACCCTGCCGTATTTCTTTCTTCTTTTCCAGGGAAATCTATTATTTTCTGATTGCATAAGGCGCACTTAAGGTTTCTCGTCTACGGTGTCTCCTACCTTCTGACTTTTTCTACCACGAGAAACGTATTCAGCGTTCGATTCTTTTTTCCTCTACCATCCAACCATCTCAGCCTCCCACCGTCGCTATATATCGTCGATATTACAGTCTCGATTATCACGGTAAATGAGTCATAAACGATAAAAGCAGAACGTCGACAAAGTACAAAAACTAGTGGAAATATAAAATCAAATATACATATATAAGAAAAGTGCGACTGAACTGCCATCTCCATAGAGTAATAAATACGTACGCAGTCGGTAGGGGATTGTCACTTACCATCATTTTTCATAAAACCAGCAAAACGTGTTACTTCTCGCAACGTACTTTGGATTTCTCGGTATTCGTGCCAAGCTTCAGCGCGCTTTTCGTTTTCAACCACCTAAAATTGAACGAGCGGGGGAAGAATGGAAAACATCAACAAGGAAGGGAGAACGAGAAAAGGGTGGATGATCAAACGACAGCGTCGTCACTTCGGTTAGAGCAAAAGCCCGACCTGTTCGACGTTCCAACCTCGAATGGACACCGGTGAGTTGGCAGAGGGTCGAAGGAGATCTGCAGAAAGTAATATTAATAGCTCGATATAAAGGGGATAATCCACGCGGCTCTTCTCCGGCTCGCGCTATTTGTAACGATCAATACGGCCGGGCTGTCCGATAGCTCGTTTTTCAAGCAATGGCACAGGGCATTTTTCGCTCACCTAATAATCCGGGGGTGGCCCGTGAAAAACTGGCCGGATACCCTCCTTGATTCATTTAAAAGGATATTCATATTGCGCGGATCGAACGACCCGCCATTTTTCATCCGACCAGCCTCCTCTTTTTTTTTCTCCTTGGCATCACCGGAAAGTATAGTTCAGGAAATGCGTCATCACGTGCGTGTACAGCCCCTTTTTCAATTTTCTTTCTTCTTCTTTGCATGACCACATATTCTTTGACGCGAGCAAGAGGGTAAGAGAGGATACATTTTTTCTACGAAGAATAATTCTAGTATGGGATAGAATCCTCGGGGTAAGATTTATCGTAGCTCGTTATGGTGCTCGAACCGCAGAAAGATTTTATTATGTGTGTTGTACGAAACTGTTTAAAATTTTATTACATCGCAATAATATGCATAGTACACTATATTTACATTGTAATCACTTGAAACGTATGGATTATGCAGGTTGTCTGAGTTTAATCGATCCACGAAAATGTCTCCTGCACTGTACGTTATTCGAAAAAGTGTTTCGGATAGAACTTACTTTGTCTCGATGCTCGCAAATCTTATCTCCAAGGGGGCGTTCCTTTGAGATTTCATGGTTTTTTTTTTAATGGAACTACACATCTTTTTATAAATCATTCGATGCATTTTTTAATTCGCAAAAAAGCTTTGAGGCACTTGGATTGAGAAATTATTAGTACAGAAGATATTTTAACTTTAAACTTTATGCGTTTATGTTTATCTTCTCCTTGTCTTTTATATACTCAGCTTGATGAAATTAACATTGAAGTACCTTTGAAACTAAGCATTTTCAGATACAATTATAATAATTTTTCGTGGAGAATTAAAAACTGCATCGAGTGGTGTATAAAAAAATGTAAAAAAAAGTTGCACTCAGAAGAAGACAAAGGTCATCTTAAGATCTCGCAAACGCTTGCACCTGACCTAAACTGAAACAAACTTGACGGTTCCCCTTGAAAGAGGACAAGTTTTATTCGAAACCCTTGTTCGAGTAATCTATAGTTTGAAAGATACTTGCATGGATCGATTAAAATAACACACCCTGTATATAATCATACGTTATATTACAGCAATATTCTCTATAAATAAATACATAATATTGTAAAAAGAAAAGTCTGAATTTCGAAGTAAATTGAAGAAATTTGAAGTAATTTTGAGGAAAAGGGATAAATGCTTTTAGATAAATAACTTGTTAAATAAAAATGCAAAGTATCGTCCAGTAAAATAACTCGTCAAATATAGAATTCTTAGTCGTTATCCTATTGTAATATTATTATAATATCATTGTTTTACTTCTCAAAGTGGAGTGGCGCAATTACGATGAACGAGGCAAGTTTGAAGATCGGCGAAGAATCATCGGTTAAATAAACGAATAGCCAATCAGACTTTAATCTTTTCTTTTCCGCGATGACGCCGATTCACGTCGATTTCAGACAGCCACGAAACGCGGAGATGTCAAACCAGAGAAAAGATAGCATCTAAAGTGCGCGATATATGAACTTTGCGTGCTGGTACAATATGCCTTTCTACTTTTATATCGAAGGATGTTGCATCTCGTTTATCTGATCGACGGAAGGTTAAGTATAATTACACGCAACTAATTGCTTATCTCTCACGATCGATCGTCGAACTCTTCTCAATGCTGGAATTTATTTCTAGTTATTATAAAAGAGAGATTATGTAACGCATCTTAATACGCGAAAACTCGAAAGCTTATTCTTTCGATCCAAGGTGGATAAAATTGTCTATGTCTGTTCCTTTTGTAGGAAAATAACAGAATATTCTAATAGAATCTCTAATTTCTGTTCGGTACCGCTTCAATGTTTTTTAAATAAATATTTTAATTCCTCGTATTACGAAGTTGTTATAGATGTTTCTGCTATTACATTGTGAAAGAACTGTGTTTAATTAACTATGTCTCTTGGGAGCCAGACTGACCTAGTCCACTTTTCACGCAATTATCAGTTTCACGCTATCCAGGCACATAATTAACATTGAACAGCTGAAAAAAGAAATCTTATTTTCATAAATTCGCTTATCGCAAACGGACGTCACGAATAACCACAAATTCTAAGATAAATTAAACAAACGAAATAATATTTGTAATCGTCGTTTTTCTACGCGTTCAAACTCACGGAGTTGATCAGCATAGCCTCCGAGCGATACAAATCGTAAAGTTATAAAGATGGATTTTATAAAACTATTTAATTTTCATTCGACCATAAGTCAGAACACAGTGTGTACTAAAACGATCCACAGATACCGTAAGACCGTATTTTTAATTATCGTTAAATGAACACTGACGAAACCGTGCTACGGACATTTATTCGAAGTTGTCATAGAATTTTCGTGCGAATTATCTTTTCCAGTGTTTTATATCAACATCGAACGATTCATAGAGAAAAATGTGGCGTTACGTTTGCTCGATATCGGACCACCTGTCGTATCATCGTTCGATGCTTGATAATATTTTTTTAATGGCACTGCAACGAGAAAAGAAAGTTGCGAGATCGCGATAACACAACCGGGCAAGAGCAATATAACAGTCGGCAACGATCGTAAAACGAAGTGGCGCGTAAACGACGCCAAGCGCCGGCATATTGCCACGTGGATAATTCGTTTTGCAACGTCTTAAAGGCTACGCCCGCGCCTCCACGCGTTCTTTTTATGCCACCGCTGCCGTTGGCAGAAAATTCTCTCCTGTTAGACGATTAAATCAAAAGAATCCGTGAGACTCTTAAATTGCCGTTTCTAGAAGACCATTACTTTTTTTTTCTTCTCGGCGAGCTTGTTGCTTCTACCTTTTCCCCTTTCTTCTCTCTCTGAATATCTGTCACGAGATGGAAAATCACATTTTCATGTAAATCGTCTTACTTGTTTTCATCGTGTCTTCGAATAGAAAATTAAATTATAAATGCAGGCCAGCGAAATTTGTACGAGAGAATTTCGTTCCGCGTGTCTTGCTTAAGCAAGAGTTTCTTGGTAGCTATGAGTCGCTTGAATCGTATTGTCGGCGTGCCATTTTTATCACCACTCTTGGCAATTATTCGTAAAAACGAAGCTTGAAAATAAGAAATTAACTACTGTTGACTGAGAGTAGCATATTCAATCAATGATACTATTCTGTTATATATCGAACAAGAGCAGGCAATTTTGTATTATCAATTCTTTTAATATATAATATACATATAATGTAATATAATATCGACGAAGATCTCTGGTAAAATGCATGTTCCTAAATATAAAGAAATGACGTAGGATATTTGAGTGTTAATTCATGCTGATCACGTTTAAACGTCAATATTAGTAGGTGAAATAATTTTTGCGTAAAAATCGTGTCGGATAGAAATGTTACATCTGGCTGGTATAATAATTCGAAATTTCTATAAATAGGGCGTAAAATGTCGATGAATAAACCGCGGGACGTATTCGCCGGTATAACGATCGCAGGTGAAGTATTCCACCTACACGAAAATGCAATTAAACCGTCGTATTTCAAAATTAAACGCGTCTAGTCCCTCTAGATTAATGCGAGTCGCAGCGAGATGAAGTTCATTCTCGCGAGCGCTCAAATACGCCGCGAATATTATGCGAATTCCACGACGCGCGTATTTTACATCGGCGAATCGATGTGCATTAACGATCAAATTACTAGGAGCATTTTTTAAATTTCCTACGTTTCGCGAAATCAAGCTTTTTAGTGGGATATCTGCGCACGGTATCCGATATTTCGTATTTAGAATGTATTTCCGCGGTGAAATCGTATCCAACGATGATTCGCAGATAAAACAGCTTTTTATTATCGAAGCGATTCGGATTCCCGCTGTATTTTATACATTTTACGCGCTGTCGAAAGTTTTACTCTTGATGCTGATTTTATTGTACGTGAAATAATCGATCGTTATCGATATCGCGTCAGATAAATAAGACGATCGATTCGAGGTGTAACATGAAAGGTTTTTCCATTTTTAGTATTAAACGAAGGAAGGAAGCGGAATGAAATTTTTCGCATCGGAATTTTTGGAACAAGGTAGCAAGAGTAGAATATTAATAATTTTTCGCGATGAAGTTAATATTGAAAATAATACTTGACCGTGGCAGTAATTTTATGTATAGCGACCGACTCGTCGAATTAAAAATATGTGAAACCGTATAAAAAAAAATTTAAAGCAAGTGGAGCTCCGGAAATAGTCTTGAAATCGAGTCGATATTAATAGCTCGAATAAAATGAAAGAACTTTTTATAACCGGGATGTAACTGGTAGAAAATTCTGCGCATAGGTTCTGCAATGAATGTAAAATGTTACGAAAAAGTTAATGAATCGTTTCTTTTCGACCGTTGGATGAAAGATCGTTTTTCTTTTGCTATGACAACGGATACCCAATGATACGTTAATTACGCAAAAATTTTTGACGCAAGAAGACACTGCCATACTTCATTATCTATTCGCTTAATCTTCCCCCGATTCATTTTCTACGTTGGAAATTTCCTACGGATTTTCTTGAGAAATTTTTTTAAAGAACGGAAACGTGACTAAAAGATGTAGATTTGAAAGCGATAAACTTCGCAGTGATAAACACGCAAAATTTATTAAACGCATCTCTTAATGTTTTACTATCTCGTTCCTGAAACTCGTAGATCGTATCGTGTGAATATGATAAAACATTGTAAAGACTGTCCGAGAACGAGTGAGAAAGCCTTCGAGAACTTATCTAGGAAGCCATTTTAAGTGAAAAATATTACACGAACGTACATTCTATTCTCACTATCTATGTAGTTATAATAGCGTAAAGTTCTACTGTTCTCGTATAGCGAGGTTGCAAGTTTATTTCGATGCGATGTTTGTATTTAAGCTCGGGGGACACATATTCACCATTTATCATAAAACTGAACGGATAGAAATATCTCTGGCCCTTTTATATTCTTTTCATATTCATTGTATTAAATTTGTAAATTTACTACGATGGCAGCTTGAAATTCGAAACTGTTATATTATAATAGGAAGATCTACGTGACATTTACAAGCTGCGGATCCTTTTAAAAATAACATCCGACGAAATAAAAATTGCTTTCGCATCTTCCAACATCATTCTCTCCTCCATTACGCTTAATCGTTACTTTTACCATGTATTAATATCAATTTCAAATTTATCGACGTACGACGTTATTTATAAATGTTTATGGCACGTAGTAGCAGCAACGAATGGTATTATTTAACGTGACGCGGTAAATTGAAAAAAATACGAGGTAAGAGCAAGAGATTAAAAAACAATAAAGACGAAAACATGGGGATATAAAGGAGACAAGGGAGGAGCACTCTTATAGGTTTATTTTTTCTCATGCCGGAACTCCCATTAACGTCGATCGTGAAACGATGCTGGAGTAATTCGTCCGGCCTTTAATCACCCTTCGGATGGTTTATTTTATGAACGCACGTCGTTCTAAGTAAAAGTAGACATTGACGCGTGCACGGTTTAGGAAAAGCAATTTTTTTTTAACTTTCCACGATGTTACCTTTTTCCAATGGTTGAATATTATTCAACTTTTAAATTTGTCTACCGATATTATTTATTATTAATTTTTATTATCAAAAAAAAAAAAAAGAAATGTCATCTTAGTTTCCTACCCTAATTAAAAATTTTGATTAACACGAGTACCATCTCGCTCCTATTATATCTGGGAAATTTTTATTAAAATCAGTCTGTGACGCGTTTCAGAAATGTTCATTAAACTCGATTCACAAGCGATTTAGAAAATTTAAAATAATACCTTTGTTTCCTAACGCGTAATATGAATTTTCAATCATTTTTATGAATGTTCTCTTAATATAGTTGTTTTAAGAAAAAAAGAAACGTTGGCTTCTGTGACCTACAAACAACCTAGACCACGAAGACGAGAGCCGACTACTTTTGATCTCTCTACCGGCATTGAATAATAAACGTTTGGCCGCGGAACGGGTCAAGGGGAATGTATTCCCCTCGGAAGGTGTATTTTTATAGAGAACCACTTGAAGAGCGACAAACGGGCGTGCCAGGGACGTACGATATTTATTTATAACCCTTGTCGCATGAATTTCACGATATGCAGACGAAAGCACCCCAGGGAGCGGAACGTGTTTCCATCCAGACTACCGGCCACTGGGTCGATAAATAGGAACCCGCAAAACCGTTCACCCAATCTACTGAATTTTCTTTCTCTTCTTTGTTATTACGGTCGTCGAGTGATCGGTCGACTTTAGTCCTCGCATGCGAAATTCTTTATCGAACGTCCGGAATTTTTGCCAAACTACGATCAAAATCCGAGAAACTGGATATTTGGATTTCTCTATGCTTGCAGTATCTATGTGTGATTCAAGTGTCCCGTAGATGGGATTTTACTGCGAACAAAGAACGCGGATAAATGTATTTTCTTTGATCGATAGTTTACAGTCGCTTTAATCATTGTAATACGTTATTCACGACCTAGTTGAAATTATACATCGTGTTTTTAGATATCGAATTTGTATTAAAAGTCGTAGTAGTTGTTACGTTCGATCGAAGTTCTTCAAGCTACGTTTCGCAGAGATCGAACTAATATTAAACTGTGGTATAGCAGGAGAATTGTTTGCATGGAAATTCTGGTGACGTCCGTATTTATGTAATTCTCGTTCCAAAATTGCCAATTGTTAGTTTACTCCGCGAAAGAGGTAAAAAAAAAATAGTATAGGAAATTAATCGAAGATTCTCATTGGTACTTTCCCATCTTTAAACACGTTCCTTAAATTTGCAACAATTTCGATAATTCCCAAGGTATCTGTCTGCCCTATACGTTAAATAAAGCAATATTCTACAGCAAGGATAAATAACCACGAATCCGTAAACGTTGGCTTGCAACAATTTGAAAAAGAGTATTAAGAAAGATAAAAAATCCCATGATTAATTTATTCCAATTTCACCCTGAACGCGAAGTCTTGCGTTCAAATCCATACCGATGTAATATCACCGTATTTGACGCAGTCTCGCGATTTAAATCGAATTCGAATCGCAGCTGGGATAAAGAGAAAAGAATTTAATATCGAAGCGCACGATGATACTGTATCGTGTTTAACAGCGGTGGCCGGTGTTTCGTGGCAACGCAACGCAGCGAAATAATCTCCCGTTGCTGCTTTAGATCACTTTGCAGGGGCCATCGTGGTGTAGCTAGGTAGCTCGTTTATGTTGCGCATCGCCTCGGGGTGTGCGGTATCCGACCGAAAATCGAGGAACGTTTTAGGATCGTCGGAGAATACAAGCCGATAGATAGGCCTTTATCCGAGGTTGTGCATCGAATTCTCTCGTTCTGTGCCCGCGTCGTTCTCCGCATCGGTGATCAGTATGCCTGCCATTCTTGTGGCGCGCGTTTTATACGCAGGGGGAGAAATATGTTCTCTCCTTCTTGGCATTCACGTGTCGACGCTCCGTTTCTGATTATTCGATTAAGGCCGTTTACACGGCTGTTCGAAGGATTGGGAGTGGTCGATTTTTTATGCGAAGGTAGTCGAATTTTTCTTCGCCTGATATACAGGGTGAGTCGGTAAGAATGACCACCTGAAATAACTCGTTGTCCATTGACTTTACCAAGCAACGCTTGAAATAAAGTTAATCGTATTCGAGAGACGCGAGCATCGGTCGAATATAGTTTGATTTTTTAATATCTTAATTCTAATATTCTTTGAGATGTTCAGGTGAACTTGTGTTTTTTAAATGGCACCTTATTTTTTTTATGACGTTAGTCGATCTAGCTGGATATTGTTTACACAAAGACTTTATTAACCTGTTAATACCGAAAAAACACTAGTTCGGAACATATTTTAACTTCAATTTAATCAAATCTGACGTACGAAAGACGAGGAAAACCGCGAAGCAGTTCCCTTGTGTTTTGTCTTTCATACGCTGAACTTGACAAATTTTTCTGCAGAGAATGTCCAAGAGTACGTCCACTTGCTGGGTCGACTAATGTTATAGAAAATATACGACGTCGTTTAAAAAATGTCAAGGTTACTTCAATATCTCGAAAGATGCAAGGTATTAAAAGATCAAACCGTACTCACCCGAACAATCGTCCCTCGAATGCGATAAATTTTATTTCAAACACATTTTGATAAATTAAAAAAAAAAATTAGTTAACGAGTTATTTTAACTGGTCATTCCTATCGATCTACAGTATGTAAAGATAATCGACGATACCGACTACATCAATGACCAACTCCAGTTTTTGTCGATTTCCCAATTTTATTACGTAAATACAGAATTGATGTTCAATTTTCACAAAACAAATGACACTACCACGAGACCATTTGTTACAAGGAGATGATATAAATAATAGTAAATTCCAAGGTAAATTTAAAAAATGATGTTTGCAACATAGCCGCTTTTTCTGCTTTTCAATTTACGGAGTTCATCAATGTGTCTTCTGAATGGGTCATATTTTCCCTCAATCGATAAATATTTCATTAACGAATTTGTAAGAGTCGAGACACTGGAATTTCTCCCTGTGAAATTTCTCCCTGTGAAATTTCTCCCTGTGTGTGGTCAACCATATTGACTATATATTTTTATTTTATATTTCAGGATTAATTGTCTCTTTTTATTAACCGAGTTAATAAAAAAATATGGAAGAGCGTCAAATAACACTTTTATATGAGAATATTTTTATAAAGTACACAGCGGCATGCAAGAGATTCCAGTTAGATAGATTTCCCGCTCCACGTTTTATGAATGATATCCAACAGAATTCTAACGAATATTTCGTACAAAGGTATAGCAACTAATAGAAAACGATACGATAAATAAATTTTTCGAAACGATTATACAATTTTAACAAAAATTCTTTAAAATACCACCATCCGATTATAAAGAGAAAAATCTATCCGCAAGCTAGTACACATCCGTAAAGAACACTCGATAATATTAACAATCGTTTTCACGCAAGAATAAGATAATCGTAAGCCATTGAACAGATCCTCCATTAAAATGTCCCCTCTCAGTACACGCGTTTTCTCACATATCGAAAAAATTACAAAAATCTACGCCCTTTCACGACCAAGCTTCTCTTTCTCGAATTTCCTCTTTCGTAAAAAACCTCATTTAAAACACGCTAGCTGACGCGCAAGAGGAATCCAGCGAACCTTTCAAGCAAGCAGAAGCTTTGTTTCCCTTGGAAAGCTGGCGCTTTAGGAATCTACGTGGCAAAAATTGCAGAGTAAATTTGCGGAAAACGCGAAGTTCGCGACAGAATGGCGGGATAGAAAGGAGCGAAGCAGCGGCGCGACGCGTCTTTGTTCCTTCTCGCTATTTTTGACCGAGCTTCGAGACGAGCTCGTATCCCCTTCCGGTTCACGGGGCCATAGGAGTCAGCGATCGAGCACGTGCTCTCTTCCCATGAATGAGCGTCATGGTGTGCCACGGCGACGAGTTACATTCTTGATGCCTCGATTCTCTGTGCACGGGACGCCTGAATGGCTGGTGAATGAAACGAAAAAGCTACGCCTCCGCGTTTATACACGGCCGTACACGCGCAAACGCGAAACGACGATGTAGAAATCGCTTCTCGCTGTTGTCGAAAGCGACAGAGGCGATGCTCGGCTCGCGATCACCATTTGGATGTTGTGCTACGTTGAACTGATATTTGCCTAAATAAATTTGATGACTACACGAACCGAGCATCGTACAACGAACGCCGACAAGTTGTCCCTGATTTTGTCCTTTTTTATCTTTTTCGTTTTTCTGCATCCTACCGGTCGCAGAGGCGCTCGGGGACTTTTCAAAACTCCGTTTTTAATTGCGTTTGCATGTAGAGACTGCGCGTTTTATCATGCATGTGGAAGCGTATGCGGTTGCTCAGTCGTGTTTGGACACGAAGTTTGGGCGTTCAATGTTTGAAACTTTTTATTAATGTTTGCCACTGTTTGGAGGATTAAGAACATTTGATGAGAATCTTTTGTTGGATTAAAGAAGTGTTTCAAATGATTTCAATTTTTTAATGGACAAAATACGATGTAACGACTAAATAGCAGACATGGACATGTTGGAGCTCTCGTATATTTTACATCATACGAACCGATCGATTATTGTTACTTTACTAACGAATTTAATGCTGACGATAAGCTCGTCAAACTTGTAACGTGTCACTTAAAATTTATATGTAATAATATATATTGAGTTTGCAATTCGAATAACAACGAGGAAAATGTATAAGCGATCTTAGACCAAATAAAGAATGTTAAATTATACCGATGTAATTGTACTGATTATTTCAGCCAGAGCGTCTGCTCTTACGTTATTAACGTGATCTTTAAATGAACATGCATACGGCTTTTCGTGTGTGTCTACTTTAGTCCAGTTCAGTTACAGCAAGTTTAACAACTTTAGAAACAGCAGAAGGCGTGCCAGCAAAGTCCGCATTTTGATATACAGAACTATTGGAGCCCAATAAGAAATTGATACACAATGTACGGAATACGTTATTGAAGTTTGAACGTGGTTTGAACGCTATTCAGATTCGAAGTATACAATGTATTATTCGTAGGTCAATCAACATTGCAATTCCCTATTAATTATCGTTGTATCGGTTTAATTAAACGTGTATTTTGTGTTCTCGCGTGACACGTTACATTCGCGCGTAAAATATTTTTACGTTAATTGGAATGCCAGGTTCAAAAAAAAAAAAAAAAAAAGAAAAAAGGATAATACAAATTTAAGCGATACAATCTTTTCTATTTTCGTAGAATCATGGAAATTATTACCTTTTGCGACTTATTTTAAGAGTCATTTATTTTTTATTTATTTTTTAATTTGTTATTTGAAAAGTATACGCGAATCAGTTAATCAATATGTAAGTAATATTAGAAAATAACTGTGGAGAAATGTAAGTTTGTACCGCAAACGGTCGAAGACCTACTACAATTTGTGTAGGCAAAAATACCACCACGTCTAATCACAATTTTGCTAATTGATTTAATCAAGTTAACGTGAACGTTAACGCATTCTATGAGTAACGCAGGAAACGTGTCAGCGGATCGTTTTAATACGGATATATCCACCAACATGACTTCGTTGTTTCTAGAGATGCGCGACACCTACACACTTCCGGTTCTCATTGCGGGTGGAACGCCCACTGACTAACTTAAATGGACAAAAATTTCATCGACGATGTTCACCGACATAAAACTTTCATATATATAGAAACAAATACGATATAATAATATATATACAATAAATACAAGCAGCAAATACATATGTATATTAATCACGTTGACAGTGCAATGATTAATAATGAAACACGATCGTCGTGATTATATTGCTGGAATTTTGAACCGATAGATGTTAGACAAAATTTTGTAAAAAACTTAGTTATGTTTAGTGTATACATCGATAATTGACCGTTGAAGCATTTTTTTATGTCCGTAAAATATACCTACATTCGCGTAACAGTATTTACAGAAATTTGCAAAATATGTAAAGCTTGATAAGGGAACACTTCATCGGAAGATAAAATATATGCAAATACACATGTTTCTAGCCAGTCTATACGTAGTTACTTGCACTGAATATCTTCTTGTAGCTTTGTATTTTCACAGTTGTTTCAAACTTGATCGGTAGAATCATTAGACCACGAATTCCCATGCAAATTCATATATTTACGAATATAACTTAAAAAAGATGGATCTTACCCAGAGAATTGTTTTCTCCTCGATATAATTGTAAAAGCTATTACACATTGAATATTTTATATATTTTCCCACGTTACAAGCTTCCTGTTCGTCTCCGCATTTTTCGATTCCCCACGAACGCGTAAAAATCCGCCGCCTAACCATCGTGATAATCGAATCTTGTAACAATACCTGCTGACGAAAGTTGTAAATGTTTCTCATAACGCGCAGAATACGTTCGTAAATGGTTTATTCCACTAGAATGTTGGAATACTTTCTGTGAGCCACTTTGACTATAAAGCAAGTATAATACCGCCACTAGCGTTACGCTCTCGGTGAGATCTGGACAGGCATAAAATAGCGGCTTGCTTTCGGTCGTATGGAGATAGTAGAAACTGGCAGAAGAGGGATCAGCGTGAAAATACGCGACGCGTTTTAAAAGCGTTTCGCGTAACAACGGCTTTCACGGTGATGGTGAATCAGCGATAAATCATCGTGTCGGTGATGTGTATCCGTGTCGCGGCCGATCGTGAGAAAAATGATGACAGTGGGCTGGCGGAACGAAGCGATGCGAAGCCGCGGACTCTGCGGAGGTGTATCGTTCGGTCCGTTCGCAATCTCGCAAGGGCCGTAGATCGATAAGCAAATAGAAGGTGTATCCGCGGCGCGCACGGAAAGTAGCCACGGTCATAAATAACGATTAACGTGGCAGCAGGCGACCGAGGAACGGCGAAATTGGTCCTTCCAACGACACGGAAAGCGAAACTCGATGTGTCTTCGTTTGCCGGTAGATTGGTGGCCGTCTGCCGAAGATGCCGAGTTGTTTGTCTTTTAACGCCGCACGGCAACATTATTCCACGCCTTGTTTCGTAAGTCAAACGAGTTTGTTACCTTCCGGTCGAACTTTGTGCCCTGCGCGGACCACTTTCCATAGAAATGCACCGTTACTCGCGTTCTTTCTCCGTGTTAACCAATTAAGAAACGCGCGAGTGATGCGTAGACGACGATGTATCGTTAAAATTTATATATATGGATATTGATATTAAAATAGGTCATGATTTGCAAACACCAAGCGAAGATACGAGGAGAGTTTTAAACGAAGCTGCGATTTAAACGATGGGAATAATTTAGCTGTAAATGGAAACGATCGTTCGCAAAGTGGTAACGAAAGGTATTCGCCTATTGATTAATTAGATTCGAGTACATTAAATTTTCTGTCACTTGGTGACTTTCATACGTATAACTATAGAAAATACACGTGGCTATAGAACCCGATGGAGAAACATTTCAGTGGGAAACGAGGTTGTGTGAAAATATTATTCGAGGCTACTTCGACGATATCTTCAACGATTTACTAAATTCACAGGAGTTGAAATTATTATGTCAAAAAGAAAGAAGAAACTGATTTGATTTTGACTTGTATAGAAACATGGAAATGTACGCAGCTTTAACAAGTAATTCCGGTGTTCCGCATAGTCACGATGCAGGTGCTTTCGCGTAATTCCTTTCGCACGATAACAATGAAAATGGATCGAAGCAGAACGTTAAACATATGCGTAAGGGAGGACGTATTTCACGTGTAATTACAGAATTTCTCCCGGAAGGGTGGAAAAAGCTTCCAACCAATATTCTCTAAATGAATATGTACGACCACTTCCCTGCATCTCCCTCTCTCTCTCTCTCTCTCTTCTTCGAATTCTTTTCCTGCCTTGTCTTCTCTCTCTCTTTTTTCTCTCGTTTTATGACTCGATAATAGAAAAGAACAGCGGAACAAACGACAAGATCAAGGTATGCAGAAAGCGGATAAATAATTCGACGAGAACAGACATAAAAAGGAAACGAGAGAAAATAGACGAAGGAAGATCGATTTAGCCGGGTGCTTTAATTAAAAGGGATACGTTAGACGTTGTAACCACCGCCACGGTATGTACTCTTATTAAGATAAAACAAGCAATTACCGGGAGACAGAGGTCAATCCCTTGCTCCTCCCCCTTCTTCCCTTTCCGCGTTTTCCACCTTCTACTTCCCGTGATTTCTGCAAACTCCTCGAATACTTTCGTTACGATTCGCGAACAAAGGACGAATCTCGATTCCATTAACAAAAGGAAATTGAAAATTTTTATGACGGCGCGGAGTGCTACGTAGCTTCGGGCCACATTGTCGTCGTTCTTTCAATCAACTCGCTGCCAGCGGGAACTTCTAATTGGGTTGAAATAATATTTTCCTTGATAAAACATTCGGTGGGGCTAATGAAAGTATATAAACACTTATCATAGAAAATATTCTATTTGTACAATATATCGTATGCGTGTGTTGTACGAAACATTTGGAAATTTCATTATCACTGTAACGCGCTACAAGTGTTATGATTATCGTTGCGAATTCTCAACAAAGTGGCGATCAGTCAGGTTACGATCGCTCGATATCGCGAACCTTGAACGAGATTAACGCTCAAGGTGAAGGCAAATTAAAGATGCCGAGTAGTAGTATGTTTAGGTTATTCATTTGTACTCTTTGGTATACACAAAGAGAATCACTAGCGCGTTAAAATACAGAACAATGTTATGTTTAATTAATACGGTTTAGTGTAGCACGAAGAGTATCGCGTTTTGATGAAGACTGTGTTAAAACTCTGTTCGTACTGCTTCATACTGCTTCGCCTGGTCCTTATATACTAACTTTCCGTCCCTGGATTTTCCTTCTCACCGTGGGTTTCATGGGATGGGAATCGATTACTTCAAATTTTGTGGTCATGTACTTTTGTTTTGTTAGTGCATATCCTCTGGTATTGCTATTGTTACTAGATGTTCGCTTTAGATCTGATGTATCGGACACTTAGGGTGTTTATTAGTCTCTTAATGTGGTCCGCATCGTAAGGTAACGAGGGAAATTCAAACTTGCTCGAGTCAAACAGACGGCCACTTCAAATCCCGAACAATTATATTGGTCAAATTTGGAGCCAAACTGAAAATGTGTATATTGTACGTACTACACGCATATTGACGTGTGAAAGTCTATCATATATGAGATCGCGTATGTTATTCGACGTATCGTATAAAACATTTTGAAACTTCATAGGCATCGTAACGAGACACGATTGCTATCATCGTATTGGTGAAATTTCAAACCAATCTGAAAATGCATATACTGTACGTATTAAACGCATAGTGACATGTGAAAATGTATCATACGAGACTGCGTATGTTGTTGTATACATTGTATAGAACATTTTGAAATTTCATAGGCATCGTAATGAGACGCGACTGCCTCACGATTACATCGGTCACGTTTCAAACCAATCTAAAAACGTGTATACTGTACGTATTGTATGAATATATTATATTCACACTTGTTAACATGTATTATACGTATGTTATGTATGTTACTACATGTATTGCACAAAATATTTTCAAACTTTGTAAGCACAGCGACGAGGCACAGCTATCCTGATGATATTGATCGAATTTCAAATTAATTTGAAAACCTCTGTATCGTACGTATTACGTAAAAAGTATTTATATTACCCGGTACAGTTTATCCGGCGACTACTAACGTTTTAAATAATCTGTCTTCAAACGTAGGTCGTTTAAAAACAGCAAATATTATATTCACAATGAAATTTGACGAATTACAAGGCAAAGTTATCTAGCTCGACTCAAATAACTTCCATCTTCCTCCTTTCCTCGTATTATACTCGACTTATCGCTACGTAACTTGAAGAAGAGACACAACAACGAAGCAACCATAGATCCGTTTAATTCGAAGCAGTGTCGCGGATTTCGCGCTGCGACTGCAATATTTTCGATCGCAACCTCCTCACGATATCGCCAGTAATTAATAAACGTATAATACGAACCTACGAATCGTATGAATCGTATTGTATGAATCAGCGCGAACCTTCAGGTAGAAAACATAAATCTCGTACATTCGTCCGAATTACGCGTATGGACGCGGTCAGACAACGCGAGTGAGAACGATTAATAACCATGGAAAATGGAATCTTTCATTTTTAAATTTCAAACCCCAGCCGACTATAAAATGGCCGGCCTCTGGCTATCTGCAAGGACACGCGGGTCGAACGAATCTCGAGAAAAGTTGCTGCGCCCGATTCCAGCACTCTCCGACCGTCGCGTCGTTTCGTCTCTTCCTCGGACACCTCGCTCGATCTTTCGCTTCATAAATCGTTGGTTCAACCGAGCGTGAAGCCATAATTCGTGGCAGCGAGAGTCACTGCCGGTGGAGGAGCAAGAGGCAAGAAGCTAGAAGGTGGAGTAGGTGGCGTCGGCGTCGAGGCGTCCGTCTCGTCCTCCGCGTCCGTGTCCTTTTACCCACGCGACTAAACCGTGGAAGGAAGAACTCGATCCGCCGGAAACTAACAGCGTCGTTGCGCGCATACTTATGCATCTCTGCTGGCCTGTTCCTGTCCCATTGTATTTTTCAACGCGTGTGAAACGATCGGTTCTACGTCCAATGAATTTTCTAACGCTCCGTCACCACGAACTTTGCGTGGCTTAATAGGATACTCTATTAATAGTATCGATCTCATATTAGTAAATAAGATTCTAGGTAATTGTAAGATACGTATTTTTACGTCCGACGTAGCTATGTTATGTGAAATTTGCGATCATGATACGTTACGGAGAACTATATAATTGAAAACGTTTAGTAAATTTACTTAACGGTGGTTATGTCGTTTATCGTCGTTACAGTCTGCCTCGAGATCGATCGATACGTATCGATGACGCGATATTGAAGAAATTAAGAAGTTTGTAATCTTGGTTTGAGTATGGTTCGCTTTCAGTATCTAAGTTATTTACGGTAAAGAATGCCTGTGTGTAGAATGTGTGAGATCATTCTCTGTTCACTGGTGCGAATCTCTGAGGAGCTTAAATTATACGTCGAGATTTTATTACTTTCGGTGAAATATTAATCTAATATTTCAGACGATAGCGTCATTTTTACAGACAAGAAAAATAAGCGTGGGAATGATGGAAGGTAATAGTTACTGCGATATATGAATTCAAATATGAATTTCAAGATCAAAGTTTTTCTACCTTACGTTTTTCGCTATATGATTTTATAATTACTAGCGTTGCGAAATTACCATGCTACGAAAGTTTCAAAAATTTCGCGACTTTTCCGATAATGGGAGAACTAAAACACCATTGCGAAGGCGATATGCAGAAGGAACTGTGAGGCTCGCCATCAAAATCTGCTGCCTTCTACATTTTCCGTTATACGAAATTCGCACATTTTGCTTCGAACTGAATGCGAAACCAACGAAACGTCGTAGGAGTCGGTCTTTAAATTTCGAGATTTTCGAGTTTGTAGAAAAACCAAAAGCACCGTTGCAAAGAAAATATGCCACGCACACAGCGGCATTCATCGTCAAAGTCTACTTCTACCTGCTTCTTCCACCGTACGAAATTCAAAAACGTTTTGCTTCGAAGTAAATTGGAGACGAATGAAACTGTACGAACGGAAACGCCGATTTACACTTTTCAATGAAACCTAACGACCGTGACAGAAATCTCGCAAAGTGATCGGAACACTTTATTGCACAACAACGTTATCGACCTACCGCCACGTGGGATTTTTGCGGATGTCAATGCGACAATCCGTGCCAACACCCATATTGCACCCACGTATCTGCAACAATGTGAACTTACGCGTACACCGTGTTCCAGAGAGAGAGAAAAAAAGAAGAATAAAAAAGAAAAACAGAGCGTTTCGCAAAACGAGGTATAAATAAACGTGAAAGAATAGATTGGATTTATCTGTTGCGGGGGCGCGCGACGCGCTGGCTGTAACGGGCGTTTGTAGGATTTTTGAGCGATGTAATCGTTTGTTAAAGGTGATTGTGGAAACCGCGAAACGTGGCGACCAAAATTCTTCTGGAAATTTTCGGCGAGCCATTTTATCTAGAATTTACGAACTCGTCATTCGTTACATAGGTTCGTTAGCCAGGACGAATAAACGAGATTGCGTTCCTTTTAGCAAAAGCGAGATTTTGTTTTTCAGATAGGCAATATTTATCTTCCTTTTTGACTAGTGTATCGGAGAACGTTGAAACGAACGCAAATATTTATTTAATTTCGCAAATGAGATCTAAGAAATGCTCGGATATTTTTAAAGATCTCTAGAATGACATTCAAGAAACGAAAAATATTATTTCGCTAGGATATTTTTGAAAGAACCCTTTGTCCGATGTTAATACCATCATAATCGCATTCAACGACGATTCCTGCCATATAAACGACAAGATATCAATTTCCTTTGAAATGAAAATCTTCAACTATGTACACGTACCGTACACATAGATTAGATATACGTATACGTGCTGGCGTTATATTTTTTCATTACATTTTATGAAATTACTTTCCCCTTTTCCTTTCCACATTCGTACCTTGTTTCCCTCTTTCCTACCTTTCTAACACGCATTGTTCGCGAATATCGCATAATCTTATACATTCTTGTTACAAGGTTTATCTTCACCTAAATGAATTCTCTTTCATTCTCGTAATGTGCCAAGCGAAACGCTACTTTCCACAGGTAAATGCCCTATACTTTTTACATTATACGTTTTACCTACTTACTGTACATTATTACTTTCTAAAATGAACCATATAAACGAAAGCAAATAAAATTGACCACTGCTACAAAACCAAGAATATTCCAAATTTTCCAAATGGCCCGATTATTCGTCCCTATTGTATCGCGTTCTAATACAACTTGGAAAACACCCTGTATGCGGTATGGAGCGTAGAACGGAAGGGTGGCACGGGCCTAGCAACCGGTATTATACGCGTTTCTCGGCGATGAATCACAAACCGCCTGCCTATTCCCTGACCGTTCTTATCCCGTGTACTCCACGTTGAACTTACGTACGATGTATACGGTTGCACCTTCATCTACTCGGTCTGCGGCGAACGTAGGTTGGCGCGCGCCGATTCCGCGCCCGGAAAACTGTTGACCGGCGCCCATTGAGCGTCCATTGATGCGGCTCCACGGTGGCCAGCCTTTCTTTCGCCGCTTTGTGTTTACCGTGCACGCGCTCGATCTGCATTCTGCGAGGTCCGCGCGCAGGTGACGGAACCCTGGGCCACGCGTACGTACGCCTTTTCCCGCGTCGAACGCCGATTCCTTCTGTCTTTTAACGCGTGGCCGGATACGTATTTTACGCGCTGTCGCCTCATCCAGGGGTTCTCAGAAGCGTGCCACGTATCGAGCGAACGAAACCTGGTTACTAATGAAACCGGATTGTTTTAGGAAATTTTAGAGAATCGAATGGTAGTTTTGTTCGGTTTGATTGCCGTCATTGTTGCTGATTCTGTTCACTGGTGAATAGCTGATTGCGTATTATTAGCGTAGCGTAGCGTTGTATAGAGTGTAATACGCGGTGGTTGTAAAAAGTATAATTCGCGGCTATTTTATTGTTCTATTGTTTAGAACGTTTCTTTTCTTTTCCCTAACGTTAACGGTTAGTTAGTTGGTTTTGGAATATCCAGAGTTTTAGCATCCTGGTAGATGTAACGCGATAGGATACGATACGTGTGTAGTATCTTAAATGTGTGGTTTTCTAAAGTAAGGATAAGCAAGGATGTTCTATTTAAAGTGAAGTTTGATTCTATTTTAACAAGTAATACCCAATACAAAAGACACTACAATATCTTTGTATGTCTTATTCTAACACTCGGCTCACAGCTTCTGCTTTCCAGGTCAAAAAATGCTGACCCTCAACCCTCGCACTCTTCTCCCACTCCTTTACTCATTTAACTTTAACGTCACCAAAGCATACTCTCTCACTTACACTCTCTCTCTTTCTCTCTTCCCCAGCACTCTTAAGACTCTTAGTTTATACCTTAAACTCTAACTTAAATATATGGACCAAGCGTATACCCCCATTTTTCCATAGTACACGTGTTAAAATTTGACAATAGTACAGTTAGTTGAGTAACCATCGTAATTATTACGGCATCTATACACGTTTCATTAATCAAGCTCAAGTATATTAAATTACGTATCGTTTCGAACGAATGCCGTGGAAAATGAAACGTACATCCTGATACGAAGAATGCTTGAAAAATAACGATTATTTGTTGATCAGTTGCTGTTTGTATGTTTGCGGATGTATGATAAACGTAGACATGTAAAAGTGTACAATGGTGCGCATAAATGCAAAAATATATATAATATCGAAAGTAGAGTATCCACGTGTTCTTATTGGAATTTAAATTAATAAAGGGATATTAAATGAAGAAATTTTTCATACTAATTTAATTTTGCAAATTTGCCCAACTTTCTTCTCTTCTAAAGGCAATACGTACGTATTTTAATAAAATTAATTCAAAATACCAACTAAGTTTCTGGAATGAAAATTAGCAACTAATAATTGTTCCTAAACTCGTCCTCTCGTTGTAAAATACTTCATTGCTTTGAGAGCTATCGAATATCGAACACCGACCTAATATCAGATAACAAACTATTAACGTATGTGTATATACACTTCGATACTCCCATGATAATTATATCAATAACTAATTATTAACAAATTGTTACTAACTATTAATGTACTTTCGTTACTAAATTACAAATTGTGTAATTAAATTAAACAGATAATCGAATGTCAATTTTCCTCCATGATCTTTCCTTTGATGATTTAAAGTACTGTATCATGAAATTTATCCATAGTTAATATCGTATAATTTTGATTATAATTTTACGAATAATCTTACACTCTATTTAACACTTTTGCGTTCGAAGTAAAACTCCATTTATTTGAACTTACTTTCGGAATAAATTGTATATACAATCGGAATTCGTCTTTAAATAATAATTAGATTCTATGGCCAGAAATTTATTCCATCGGCCATTAAGATTTCATCGCAATAATCTATAAGCGGCTTTGGCTAAATGAAATACTGTTGTAATACTCGTAGAAATCTGTTACGTTCAACAGAGTAAAATAAATTAATGAAATACACGTAACACGAGGGAAAGAAAATAACGAACAAAGGACACATGCACCAAGATAATAGAAGATTAGCATGTTGGACGTATAAATTTGGACTTTAAGTCAGAAGCAGCGTATTAAGGAACCGTTGTTCTCGTCGAATGACCGACGAGTAAATCAAGATAGGGGATTACATTCGGCTGTAAAGCATAAATAATATCGAAACAATAAAAATGACGTTGTAGCAATAAAAACGACGGACAGAAGAAAAGCGTCGTAACCATGGTGGATTTGCATTTAAAAAGGGGCGCAACTCCTACCGAAATATATGGCCGTGGACCGTGTAGCTAGAAATAAAGCCGGCCGAAAGAAAAGGATACGGGAAGGAAGGAAGGAAGGAAGGAAGAGGAAAGCAAAGCCGTATCAAAGGAAACGAAACGCAAGTGTATAAGACAAGTGTATTATAATCTGTAACAAGAGAAACGGAAGATGTAAAGGCAAGCTGCGATAAACATGTCGGTGATGGTGGAGATGAGAAAGGTAAAATATCAGAAGAGTGTAGATTAAATAAAAAAGTTGAATTAAATTGCGCAAACTTCTTCAAACTAAATTAATATTAGATACGGAATTTATTTTAGCGATCTTTTTACATTTCATTATCCGTTTATCGGTTTTGCTTTCGGATAAATCGCAGTCTCTTACCTTTAATCGAAAACCGATTGATGCGAATAGAATCTCAAAATAGTGAGAGAACATTTCAATTTCGAATTGATTTAGTAATTAAAAGAGATTTATATATTTAATTAAGGAATATTTATTTATATTGATTTATATTTATAAGAATATCTACATAATGAAGCATTGTTTCGACGGGTAGGACGACTCCTAAAATATCTCGTTTTAAGAGAAATACGTAAACTCCTACGTTTAATAACTAACGAACAATCTTCCACTAACAAAAGGTAGAAAAGGAAACCATATATAGAAAAGGCTATCGTATTCGTAGCCTTTTTCTCTGCCAAACAAAAGCAGCACTACTAAAGAAAATTTCACTCTGTAACGTATCTATACATACACCGGTGTCGCTATGTAATTCTATTCCAGAAATGTTCAGAACGTAAAAGGTTAACACACAGCGACCTAACTCCGACAATTCGTTACTCCACAGTTTACCGTGTTTCGCGAACAACAAACGCAATACTCTAGACGTGACACGCGGCGAGAAGATGAAGCTTTGGAGCGCAGACCAGACAACGGCGCAAGTACAGTTATAATAGCTGGCAGTAATTTGAAAGGGGATGAATCAGAGATGAAGAGGAGAAAGGGAGAGATGAACGCATTGTTGAATACCACAGCAAGGCAAAACTGGCGAAACAGGTAGGTGGTGCTATACGGCCGCCTACTTAGCCGCCGCTACTCTTCAACTAGCAGCTACTCCTGCGAGTTACTCTCTGCCTTGCGGAACCTCGAATACCGTCCGTTGACCACCGACCACCGACCGCCAACCACCGACCTTTGGCTCGACCGTTTGTTCCGTGCTCGTCGAGAAAATATCGCCCCTGTTCCGCCCACGAAACTGAGAAACGTTTAATCAAATTCCGGGACTACGCGATCGCTTACTTGCTGCCTTTCGCTTTCCTTCGTCCTCGTACTTCTTTCTTCGCGAATCGACGTTCGCGTTCCTGGCGAATTCTTCTTCTTTTTTTTCTTTTTTTCTTTTACATTTAGTTGCATTCGTTTTTAATTTTACTGCAATTTTGGGGGATTTTATCAGGTAAGAGAGTTTATTTCATCGACATAAGGATGGATGAACTAAAGGAAAAATGCGATGTAGCAATGGACAAAGTATTTTGGCAATAAACGCTTCTGATAAGAAACAGAAAAACGCATGCACAGTTGCAGTAAATACGTGTAAAATAAGTGTAACATCGATCTACGAGCAGCGTTAGCGTGCGTGGCTGATTAGATGTGGACAGATGGAGACTATATACAGAGTTCTCTTTTTATTTCCATCAATTACACGGATATTTGTACAAATTCATATCCTTACAAGGATAAATAAAAAAATTGTATTTAAATAGGAAATTTGTTTATCTATTAGATGTTATAACTACTACTATACTTTGGATATTTTATATATTTTTGCATATTAAACGTATTCTATGCATCTTTGTACCTTGATTTCTCGAATAGTATTGATAAGTAGACGATCTATCGAGAATGATTTGTGAAGGCTATTAAATACTTTAACGAATACTATAGTTCTCGTATTTTATAGATTTTTGTATGTTCTGTGTATTTTTGCACCTCGATATTTCTCATTAATATGTAATAATTAATATGTAATAAAATTCTGAATTTAATAATAACATAAAAATATGTATACAGTTCCTATACAAACCATGTAAAAAGGGATTCTTTTTTAAGAAACCAATTTGTAAATTACCAGTTTGTAATAATTCTACAAATAGTAGGACAGATTTTAGAATATTTTGCACCGTTCCGTAGCCATTAAAAGAATTTCAATTTCTTTTAAATATTCTATTACAAAATTACTTATCTTGTTGAAAGACACGATATAACGTCATTGTCGCGTATCAATCACAATGTTATCCCGTTATTGTGAGAAGAAAAATCTTGGAATTTATCGAATTCGTTCGTTGGATCGAATAAATAATTTAGTTACACGTGTATACGTTTGGGAAACGTAAACGAGGAGAATGATCGTTTAGGTAACGTACGCTCTAACAAATCAATTTCCTGCGCAGGACGGAAGCCACGTGCATATTAATTAAAGAGGCTGCTCTAACGGGAAAATTTGGCAATTCGAATGGACGGTCATGTAACACGACTCGTTAGACACGTTATTCAACGCGAATTCCGTTCGCGATTTTTGCAAAATTGTTTCAAACACGTTGCTTTCGTGCAACAAGAACTTCGTGAAAATTAAAAAAGTCGCGCGCTCTAATTTTTGTATCGTGAAAAAGAATGTAATTAATACCTCATACGGCATATTGATATCGATATTAAATTTCACGACAATTTACACATATTACATTCGTATTTCAAACCACAAAGCGGTATGAAATTAAAATCTATTTCGGCCTGCCATGCATTCATCATTATCTCACGTATCTCCTTGCCGTTTTAATCGTAGCTTCTTCATTCCATTCCCATAAAATAATATTCACGTGTTTCTAATAAGCGCATAAAAATGCGCACGAACTTACGAACTCGCCTCGCGTATAGAAAGTACATTCGCGAATAATCTTCTTTAATTTTAATTATTAATATTCTTTATCCGTAGCCTCATGAAGAAAAAGTGTCCCTTTTTTTTAGACTCATTAACCGCACATTGGTTCGGACGATATTCCTTAACCAGAATTAATTTCCAAACCAGAAGATTTCTACCTCCAAAATTGACATCTTTCGATTTCACTTGGAGCGTTGCTATAAAGTACGAAGATCGGTGGAAATTTCAAACGTTCAGAAACGGAATTCAGCCGAGACAAATTGCCTAATCTGAACGATGCTTTACATGCAAGCGTTACTACTTACGTTATCGATGTCACAGGTGTCGTTTAATTTCTTGGTTGGCGTGTATGTTCAATGGGATAAGAAACGACGGGGCGGTAAGACGTGTGCTGGGCGAAATCGAACGACGAAGACCTCCGAAATTCAATGGTAAAGCCTCCGCAGAGGCTCGTAAATATTTACAACGCACCTGATCACATTTGCATGTCAAACTCGCCGGGATTTCTAAACGGGAAACATCACAATTGAAACCGCCCATTTCGTTTGGCCGAATACTCGATCGTCGCCCGAAACGATATTGAATGTTTAGGTTTCTATGAGAATATTAAACGCTTTCCGTGCGAGTTCGTTTTTCTATCGAGCTATCGTACAGCTTTTCGCGGCCAACTAATGATTCCCATAAAAAATTATTTCGCGCTATGATAGCACGCTCCTGTATTTATATTTCCTCGTCACTTTCACTTCATTTCTTGCGTTGTTTGCAACGAATATATTTTAACACCTCGGAATTTACGAATTTATATAGATTCCTATGGAAGTATTGTTTTGATCTGATAGCTACGACGCCTGGAATATTTTCTTCTTAAATTATTTCGTTTAGATTCTCGTTCGGAAATTTCGTTTATAATATTCAGGATATTCCTGGTGAAAAAGACTCGATCGATACCAGATGCAATTTCTACGTTAGTCATTTCCTTTATTTTAATCGATTGTTCACAATCACGTCAATCGTTCGTGCGAAATTATCGATCGAGTTCTATTATTTTTGCAGGATACTGTGGCTCTTTAAATTTTGATATTTATCGTTGCGATGTTTGATTAATGTCTTTTATATTATATTATCTGGTTTAATGGATATGTACTGGGATACAAATGAACATACATAGAGTTACGAAGCCAATAATTAAATTCTTAGCGAAACATTTATCACCGGTATACGTGGAATACGTGGAACTAACGTTTCATATGAAAAATATTCCGTTAAGTAACAAACTTGTTCGTTTCTCGCTGGTATAACGTGTTACTTGAATAACGATGTATTGAAAAAGAAATTAGTTTTAAAATTATTATTATCCATAATCGTTTAACATCCGCGTCGTTCTATATCCCGAGCGATTAAATTAGACTTTATTCAAATAATTTCACATCTTCGATAAATTATAATATTCTCATTAGCGAATATAGCATACGCGAAAACACATGGTCCTTTTTAATGAAACGTCATTGAAGATAACTAACTCTTGAAAATTACAACGCAAAGTTATGACAGCATTAAATATGAAACGAAACGATTATCATGTTAAGAGAAATGGATTCATAGATAGTCGACTAACACGCTATCTCGTTCGAATATGTACGTCACCTTCTATTGTCAGAAACGGTTAAATGCATTTGTGTACCTATACTAACATACGTATTGGATTACTTAATGGAAACGCATCACTCTCGTGTCATGTGCTTCCAATAAAGCCATTAACCGTTTTCCAAACGGGTATAATTTGTGTCCATTATGTCATGTTTAATATTTAATAGCTAATAATCGGAATATCATACTTGGCATCCAGTTAACAAGTTATTAAACTAATAAGAATTACTTACATTTCTGCCGCATTTTGAAGTTGACAAAATTTCCATTCCGAAACATTTGTGCTATCAGAAAAGGTACCATTTTGGGCAACTTGTGACAGAAACAGGACAAAAGAACGGAACAAGGCTAAGATAGGCTTACATAATTTAGTAGAATATTTGTATTGAACTATACATATCAGCCATTTGTCTCGTAATTCGTCAAATTTGGTTACAAATTTTTTGAACATGTATATCCGATAGGATAAAAGTAAAATACGGTAAAAAGTGTACAAAATATCGAAGGTAAGATGTAAGTTCCAACATGTACAGAGTAAATACGAATATGAATTGAATTTGCTTAAACATTCGCAAATAATTACCAAAATATTACATCTACTTATTTAGAATGTTTCATCCTCTACTATTATTACCAGAGAATTATTCCTCCTAAAACGTAAGATAATGGCTATAAGAAAAAACAAACGTACCAGTCTTCGAAAATCCTCCTATCCAATCTGTCCGTATCCCTCTATTAAATTCAGACACAGTATGTTCCCCAGAATTATATCGCGCGTACGGTATATATATATAGGGAAGAGGAAGCTCTGAATCTTGAAAAAAGTTTCCATTATAAATGGCCATTTCGTCGACGATTTTTCCATCATGGCGGCGAAACGAGGTCGAAAATTCGTTCGTCCGGACATTTCCTACAGGCTACGTTGCAACCGCACAGGTCGCGTTTAGAAATCACTGTGAATCCCGCATGCAAATGCGATCGAGTGCTTGGTGCGTAAATATTTACGAGGCTGGTTGCCGCGAGAGGGCTAGAATCGGGCTAAGGGAAAGAGAAATAGACGAAAGCATGTATTATTCAGAGGACAATCTTCGAGAGTACTTATAAATGGGCGATATTTAAGAAAGAGAATAATCCCGTGTGATACATAGATACATGGAGAAAGAAATAGGGGAATGGCGAACAGGACGGACGTTTAATACGAATTGAAGCTTTATATGGGGGTTGCAAAGTGGACACGTATATTTATTTTTCACGATGCTTTATTTATTACCTCATCGCGTGTACACTCACCCCCGTGGACGATGCGATCCGAGTACTGGGAAATTAATTTCGTTTCGACTTACCTGAAACAGAAAGGTATAACGTGATTAGTTTAATAAGATAATTAACGATTCTTCGAAAAGTTTTTATCGTTCGACGAGATATTATTGATGTTCGTACGACAAATTAATTTGAATTTTTGTTCGAATAACGTTGACGCGAATATTTTTAATAAGACATTACGGTCTAGCGTAAATACTTTTGTTCGAATGAAACAGTTTTATTTTGTGAGAATTTACTGAATTATTTGTTTTTATTCTGTCGAGTTTTTATTATTCCTCCAGGGAGTTTATATTAATTAAAAATGTAACAAACGTACCATGTTATTCGCATATTCACAGAAAAAAATGTTAATTAGTACAGTTAACATCAGAAGCATATAACAGGAATCTGGGTTTATTCTTATTTCCGCCTTCGTTACCGTTCTCTACGTCATAAGCTATTAGATTTCGTTTGGGAAAATATGCCAGTTTTATCATGTGCGAGCATTTTCAATGATTTATTTAATTTCAAATTGTTTTTCTTGCGAACGAAATAGCTCGACCAATTTGACGCAGAAATAACACCGAGAAGAAATATAGGAATAAACGGACAGATAATAATACTTTAAAATACAACTAGTTCCTCCGTTTCGCGATACAGAGATCTAATTTTCCGCGTATGCGTGAACCAAGTTTACACGTGTTTACAATTATATCACTTACAATTCCATTAATTTGTCACGAAGTGCCTTTATTTCTTGACGATGTAGTGTGTATTTGAATACGTTATAATTTCAAATCAAAGCTCGATACTCTTTTAAGATAATAGCCCGTAGATATAATTGACATCCTGTGACGTAGCAAATCTCATGAATACAAAGCTACAGAATTTCCTGTTAATTTCCGCCTCCATCTGCTATTTAACTATTTGCTGTTTCATCTGAGCGTACATTCAAGAAATAAAAATATAATACGCACGTACGTACACACTGATCTTAACGAATATTCATTACTGATTTTCTCTATTCTCTATTTTTACCTTAAAAATTGACAAATTAAATATCAACACGTCCCTTTAAATCATATTTTCACGTTCTACGCTTCATTTTCATAGTCATCGTCTGTTTCTAGTCATATGAGAGTACTACATACTGAATGTTAGAAAATTGAATCTACTCGCACCTGGTTAATTAGCACGTCGATCCAAATACAACGGCGTGCCAATGCTTTTTTCCAGCCACTGTAAAACTAGGAAGTTGGAACGCACGCAACGAGCAACTAGCTCAGACAGATTCGAATACGATATGCAGACACGTTCTCAAAAGATTGTGAAAAGAGGGGAATGTGAAAGAAGTTGGCGATTACCGTGGCTAAAGGATCACTGACAGAAGTTAAAGACGAAGAGGAAGAAAAACGAAGGAGGGCTGCGATCCGTCTGAAGGCTTTTACCAAGTCCTCGGCCATACAAGAGACGCGTGTGAATCGTGCGTCGATTCCCTAGGAGATCTAGCAATAAGACCGCTGTGCTGGAGACCCGGCAGTCAGCTTTCGCTTTGCTTTTCATCGCAACCGAGACCCGTGCCTGTTCCGCCTGACCTTTCAAGGCCTATCCTCTCCGCTTCTTCGTTGCGTATGAAAAAGCTCGCATTTCCAGGGGAACGTAATCGCCCCTAGCGAGAATGTGGAAACCATCTTTCTTCAACGTCGTGATATCAAAGACGCCGGCCAACGTTAATTACTGTTTGTTTCGATCACTGACGCGAACTGATAGTAACGCGCAGAAATATCCGACGATTTTTATTTCAACTAGGAAGTTTCATCTTTCGAACAATATTAACACTACGACTATCACAGTTGACGTTTGACGAGTTCCTTTCGATAGAAATTCTTACATGCTTTCGAAAGAACTGAAGTAATTATATATAGATTTATTTGTTCATGTTATTCGTTTGTTTTTTATATTGCTTTAATTAATCATATATGTACTATACGCGTTAGGTCATTATATATCGATAATTGTTTATTTATTTAGCAAGCATGATTAGATTACGTGTGATCGTTAAATTGTTGATATTCATACAAAATTTCTATTTTTAAGAAAGAACCTGAAAACAGAGATTTGTTTCACTTGCTGAATATCGTAACGATTATTGAATATCTTACATACTCTTGTGTATTTTATGCATTTTTGTGACTTCAAGTTTCTCGTGGATGCATAAACACTCGCGATCTAACGACGATCACAGTTGTTTGTTTATTACTTAAGCTAATTTAATCGCAACTGTATTAATTAATTCGATTTTAAAATATTCCAAATTCGAATAATTATTCAGTGTAATCGTATACGTAACACGATCCAAATACCATAATAATTCAATAATTGCGTATCATGGTTATCAGGTAGGTAATAATTAGGAGGATGCTTGAAATAAATCGTAAACGTCGATACGGTTAAATGTACATAGATTTAAGCCACTTTGAAATTGAAGTAGGTAGTTGTGGGATTTTAAAGTTGCCAAGAGCGGACTTTCGCGATAACACACCCGGCGAATTTTCGAACGAATTCCGAATGCATAGCTTGTATGTAATACGATTTGCAGAAGTGGTATCGCGAACGTAGATAAATTCGCGACAAATGCATGCAAACGTCTGAATACCAATACGAACTTTTGTTCGATCGTGCGTTTAAAAGGGAAGAATATGCTTCTAGATACGTATAATACGTTCGTGAACATTTTCTATCTCATATACACATATGGAGAAACATATTTGCATTTATGATTCGTGGATTATGATAAAAATACAAATTTTAATATGCTTTTGCAGCCGCTTATGGCGTACGCAACTGTACTTTCCAGCGTATAAATTAATTTTACGAATCGTTAAAAAATTATAACGAACAATCGATAACATTAGAGAGACAGTTGCTTTCTACACATTGCAATTGAAATCACGATAAACGAAGTAACGCAATGATTAATATTTAAATCGATTAATTAAATTTGCATTAATGTACAAACGTATTCGTAATTCATTTGTTGCTTGTATTTTCTATATATTTTGCATAAATATCGGCAGTTCACTTATGGAACTAGGAAAATACGCGAAGGTAACCACTAACCGCTGTTTGCGAAACTTAGAAACAGAACGACGAGAATGGAGCTCTTTTATTGTCAGAGAAGCCATACCACCCTCATGCTGGACTGCGTTAACACCGATAACTGTACACTGCAACGTGTGTGGATAAAACAGACTTATGTGCACCCGCATATACGACCTGCTTTCCAAGCAAACAGTTCATGACCAGTCCAAAGAAACTACGTGCATTTGTGTGGGCAACGCGCTGTGAGAAGATAAAAACCACCATTGTGCATACGATAAACGAGGAATACATTTTTCAATTTATACAAATTCATTAAACAATCGACGGATTAACGAGGCGAGTTTCGTACCAATAAAGCGTGATAAAGTACATACGATTTTTGTATCGTTATTTATTAAAGAACAATTTTTTACAATCTTCCGTAGATGATTATTATTCGTTGAACTAAAATTCAATTTAAAAATCTCACTTTGGTGAAAATTTAACATTGTTCCTTTTAATATTGATATTTCCTTTAACAGCCTTTCGACTTTTATCTAATTCTTTACGTTGTTTAACGATCGATATAATTTGATAAATGTTCTCACGATTCGCGCAATACCGAAACTCATCTTTTACAAAAATGGAGAAGATTTCAAGAAGAGAACCGATATACATACAATAGATCCCGATATGTTACGCTCATATTGTAATAGAAGTGAAATTAAAGAGCAAACAAACGATTAGAAAGAGAAAATAAAATCGTTCGTATCCAAATCTGCTACAATTCTTTTGGAATATCGAAAAAACGAGGAAAGAATTTTGAAGTTAGGCTGCTCGTGTGCCGGAAATCAAAATATAGATAATATTCAGCGACGAGCTCAGCGACGACGTGATAAAAACGCGGCGCAAATAAAATTCAGAGGTACGCGAAAGAAGCAGGCCGTGGCATTTGTTTATTTGTTTACGCTGGTACTTTATATAGGGCATTACGCTAAAAATTTCGTGAATATTCAAGGCTCGTTGAAGACCCGAAAGAGCTCTCGACGAATTCAGCCAACGTTATTTTCATTTATTCAATGGACTGCACTTTTTTCCATGACGTCAAACTCCCGCCTTCTTCCTCTTCCTATTTCTCTTTCTTTTCCCTTTTCCTTCCCTTTGCGCACATTCTAATTTAATTCGTAAAAATGGCCACTGAGATCTCGAGTGTTTTCAGGGCTCTATGCACGCCGCCCTGGCTCAACCATCTTCACGAGCATTCAGCGTCAATAACATTCTTTCCGGATCCACGAATCCGCGTTACACATACACGGTCGATGGCTAGATTCCACCAGGCAAGGTTTTTTGCACGCCGAAATGCATCGTCGATTTACACGAGCCCTCGTAAACTCGGCTTCTTGCGACTAGAATCGCTTTTGACCCCGTATCTCTTTGCAAAACCCTTTCGCTGCTCTATGACGCGAATAAATATACTGGGATTCCATGGCACGCGTGGCAAACTGGGATTAAGCTACCCGCAAAATACAAGTCTACCGTGCTAAGAGTCGGTCCTCCAAGCGTACGCATAATTTCCTTTTAATCGTTTGCACACCGACGTTGGCTCGTGTGTAAAGTCTCTGTTCTATGGAGCGTCTTAAAACGAGCGCGGAAAAGTTTGAGAAATTTCTGATACGATATTACAGCGAGTAAAACGTAAAGAAGAGCGTAGATATACGAGATATCCGCTTTATTCCATATAACAGTTTCAAAGTAATTGAGAGTACGAAGATAATTTTAATAGAGAAACGATAGATGATGATAGGTGTTGCGATCTTCGGAATATTTAACCCTTCAGGATTATTGCATACGGTGAAATTGCATCCCACATGAGTTTTTGTTTTCGTTTCATCAACTTGCGATAATATCATCATTGTATATTATTTATAACCGTTGTATATAATAACTTTCCCACCTTTGTCCTAACACTGAATAACAATGAAACGTTTAATTCCACTTTGCCTGATTATTCTTTTCATTTACAAAGATGCACAGTATCGATATTCCGACGTTTCGTGAAATTTAAGAATTAGTTACCTCTTTGTTTCTTATTTACGAGAAGTATATGCATTGTGTATGAATAAAATATACGTTTCCATGAACTACGATATTTGTTCCGCTTTTATCGAAAAAAAGGACATACTAGTTCATAGTTAGAAACGAACGTATACAACGATAATGTATGCGAATATTAATTCGAGTCACTGTGCTTAAGTAAACTTCCGGCCGTGATAGGGGGAAAACACACGTATACAAACGGAATGTGTTTCCGACTCATCAAGAAATTCGCTGTCGGTTATGTGCATTTAATCCTCGGTAAGGAGAGGCAGCCAGCTATGTACGGGCAGTAGAACAGGAATGGAGAACGAGTAGGACGTGCAGACACGGAACGTTCAGGTAGGAGGAAAAAAAAAGACAAGCGACAAGACGTAAGACGGTAGTATGGAAACGCGGGGGCAGTCGTGCACGTCAAACAGTAATCAACAGAGGCAAACACAACGCGTAAATATGACGTGCCTCCTGTCTGCGAGACTGGAACGCCTCTCTTATCGTTTCTATCCTTCGGCGTAAAAGGAGTTAGACTAAGGTTCGACCATTTTCGTTCTTGCCCTTATTTTCTAGTTCCTTTCTAAAAAAAAAAAGAAAAAGAAAAATATCACATTTTAGTAGCAAATTATATCGTCGTATTGTTTCTCGTAAAATTCAATTTGTCGGAATTATAGAAGAGATTTAGTCATATTTGGAGATGTAAATCGTTATTTGTCGAGTAACGTATCTCACCAGGGTAGAAATATGAGAAATTAGGGTTTTAATCTAATATTAAGTACCGATTAACAATGGTTGCGAATTGGCCCTTAAAAATTTCAATCTTCTAACTTTATTTAATAATTCTGGTAGAATATAGATAGCATAGTCAGCATTCTAGCATAAAAATGTTTTACGTTCGTGTCAATTTATGCTAAATAATTTTCGTTATATATTAATCTTGTGAGTTGGATACAAGGCCAATGATTTGTATATTGCGCTCTATTTGCCAATGAGTATAGAATCGTGCTCAATTGTTTCATAGAAATTATTAAAAGCTATATTCCATACACTTTATATGATTTGCTACGATACGTGCAAAATAAAGAATAGGTTTTAATACGTTTTTGTACAATACGTACGACATATTCAAAACATAAGAGCAGGTTTTAATACGTCAATGAATATTACGTTTCATGTAATACATACGATACACGCACTCTTAAATTGGCTTCAAATTGTACAATATAACGTCTCATTATGCTAGTAACGAAACTTCATAATGTTTCATATAATAAACTAATTTCATATAATGTACGCGTACAAGTTTCCCGTAATCATTTTCCATGATACTTTCGTGAGTATGCGCATACGCAAAACTACTTTTACAATGGCATCGTCCGAGAAACCTAGAAACTCAACGAAACGCGAAAAGAAGGCGGTTGCCTCGAGTTTTCATTACACATCTCGCCAACGCTTCGAACCTTGTTAATACATTTTTCGACGATCCATTTGCAATTGCGTAAGACAAATGCTTTCCGCAACAAATGCGCCGAGACTAATGTATTTCTCGATGGAACGATTTATCGAAAGAAATGCAGCGATTTCGACGATTCCATTTTATCGAGGAATCGTCGCGACATTTAATATCTGGACCAGTCATTAATCGTGAGCTCTATTATCGGGATGCATCGGGCGACGACATTTTGCTACTTCCACTCTCTTTCAGAAATTCGTTGTCTTGCCTGTGCGACCATTTACGAAGTTGGTAGCGAGATCGAAGGAAATCGCTGAAAGTGAAGAAAATTTAACGCTGTCCTCGAACAGTTATAATGCGGATGGAAGATTTGTATCGTTCCTCAAGGTCGAGTATTGCGTCAAGAATACATTAGAATCGAAGGAAAAAGAACTATCGTTAACACGCCGAAAATATTTCGAAGATTTATACGAAACATCGAAGATTTGAGTTTAGAATAATTTTTAAAAGTTATTGCATACTTTCTGTTATATACGTACATTTATTTCCATCGAGATATATTTTAGCAGAGGGCAGGTACGTTTTTATTTTAGTATAAATTCCATTTCTCTGAAAATATTTTTGGAATTTCTCGGCTGATATTTTTCTCGGAATACGAATGAATTTTTTAGTAGCCTGTACATTCCTGATAGCTCTTCTTAAATTTGAGCAACGAAGAGATATTTACAGGGTTAAATTCTACTGCACGTATATTTCATGATAAATACGTAAACACTTTTGGGTGTAGTGGTTCGCGCTAATGAGATTTAATATTACGGATTTTATTATTATAATTTTAACAATTTCAGTATCCCTATCGGTAACATTATTAAAACTTTATCCTTCGTGTTTAAATATTGATCTGCCATATCTGACGCGTGTATATAAATATACGCTGATAACGTTATAATTATTAGACTTAAATATTTATATAAATCCAATAACAATCTATCGATTTTATACATTACAGAGACATCGAGATTAACATTCAGGGTATACGTATGAAATTTAACAGAAGATTTTCGTTCAAGGTATCGCACATTTGATTGTATAACGTATTACAGATACAACTTAAACCATCTGTAATGTATATATATATATTATATATATACATACATTATATATATATATATACACATACACATATATGTATATCTCCCTTGTGAGGAGAGCATAGGATATTCGGGTCGCTAATTCGACCTAAATTGTGCACATAGTTAATGCCTACTATCTGTAATAATATGCTGAACGCACGTGCTACACTATTCTAGAATTTTCGCGAGAATATCATATGTAATGTATTATATGTATAATACATAACTCATCTATTTATATGTTATATATCTAATATAATTCAAGATTTATTGAAGAAAAAATGTTTTGTTAAAAAAAGTTCATTTTACTACCAAATAATTAATACGACGTTAAGTAGAATAATAACAAAATATAAGTTATAAATGTACCTAGAAAATACTCTCATACTACTCAAAATAATTTGTAATTAAAAATCATTGGTTGCTATTATTTGATGTTAAGAGGATTCGTATTATGTATGAAGCACTTGCCTATAAACAAATATAGTTTTAAACAACGTTATAGCTCAAACGACAGCTTATACGGTCAATATAATTTACGAATATCTAACATATGATAGACATTAATCAAATATAATCGATAACACGAGTGCCATGTGCAGCCCTTATTAGAGTCGATAGCTTGATCATTATAGCAGATAATATAATAGTAATTCCTTCCATTGATCAATTTCGACATTACCGAATTTCCAGAAATATTTCACCGTCACGCTGTGACCTTTAACCGCAGAATTTTATGCAGAATGTAGAATATATCAAGTATCATAGAATTGATCTACATAGAAATTGTTCAAGTATTCAAGAGACGGATAAGATACGTTCCAGAAGCATCGGCCGCAATGGACGATTTCGAATCAACGTGTACTTGCAGAATTTCAACAAAATCCAGCGGAACGTAGAAGAGAAAATAGAGAATGACAAGTAGGATCGACGTTGAGAAGCAATCACTTTGCATTTACGAATTTGAACGCGACAGCGGATGGTGTATACCGAGAGAAGTGTAACGTAACAGGTGCAGAAAAAGAGAAGCCAGCCTGTGCTATCTATACATAACGGTGGGAAAAGGCAATCGGATGTACGGATACGCGTAAAATTCCGGCCAACTAAAAGCGTTTTCTTTTTCGTTCTGCGCACAAAGGAGACGAAACTGTGTTTCTATACCGGCGTGTTTTATCGCGAAAGCGAAACGAGTTAAAAGCTGCGTAAAAATTCACGATGAGCGACGGTAGAGCTCTTTAGCCGGAGTATCTCGCGTAATAGCGCTTGCAATTAATGAGATACCTAACTGTAGGTAGGTGTCCCTCTCGTTCGTAAGAGTTCTCGAGCGGAAGTGCTATTGAAATTATGACGTGACGCCACTTCGCCAAGTGGAAAAGTATTTCAACGTTGCGCCGCTCGCATTCTATTGTCGCGCGGGAAAAGAGCTCGCGCGTCATCGAAGAAAGCTTCTCATTCTCTCTCCGAATTGTTCGTTAATTGTATGAAAATCTGGCGTAAGCGTCTATAACGTATTTCGAATACACTGCGTCAAAATAGAATTAGGCGTAAAGCATGGTTTTACGATTCCTGGTGATCGCTTTAGCACAGGTTGCAGATATTTTGTGAGAAAACGTTGTGGAATATTCTCCGCTCCGAAGCCTTGAAGCAGCTGTTACGTTAACTTCAAAATGACGAAAAACGAATTATCATTAAGATACCGAGAATTTGTACGACGAAGAAATTAGACGCTTCGAACGATCTTGTTGAAACAGGCGCGGAATTAAAAATTCGTAATCAACGCCAAGTACGAAATTGTTATTAGAAATTGGAAATGTGCTACTTTAGGGCGGCAGTATACATAATTTTATGCTACATTTTACGTTTATGCTGAACTTGACAAGATTAATTATCTTAGTAACACGCTAAAACTCCGTTCCTACGAAGTGCATCTATTTGGACGAAATTTTACCTGCATTCTGTCTGATTAAATAAACTACTGCCGGTTGAATCTACTCACCGAAACGTGAACGTTATATGAAGTAAAATTCATAGGTCGTAAAAGCAATCGGCGGATTTGTATTACGCGAACTCGAATTATATACAAACTGTTTGTACTCCGATAAATTCAGATAAATTGGGTGTTCTATCATACTTAACCTAGTTACGTTCTTTCGATAACTTTCGATCCGATTACATTTTTTCACGGTTTGAACAACATAGAGGAAAAGTTTTACGCGTCATTTTTCTCGTTCCAAATTTTTGTTAAATTATAATAAATTCTTGTCGTTTGCTTAAATGCGAGCAACATCGAAATATAAAAACTCGAGGATCATAGGAGAATTAATATAAAAATTTACCAGAAGAATCTGGCATAAAACAACGAAATGTCAAATCTATCGTCTCTATCGTCACATCAAAAAATCCAAAAATTGCGTCGATTATCCGTTTGACAGGTAGGATTCGATGAAACCGAGAACCACTGAGCTTAAATGCAGAAATAAATCGCAGCCCGTTCGAATAAAGACATTTATAGCTCTCTTTGTTAATTATATACTTGTCGAGTGTCCACTATCACGTGGGAATGTCTGTCACAGTCGGAACGTCTGTACGAACCGAACCGATTCACTGACGCAGACTGTGACACGCCGCACACCTGTCACCGAGTACATTTTTCCAGAGAAGCTGTGAGAGCGCCTTGGCTTGATGGTGCATTGTTACAGGCTATGCGAATATAATGCCCGCGCAAATGTGACGTCTTCTCTTGTTACTGGACACTTTGCTCCTGGCCATACTCTGGTTATCTGTTCTGTTGGAACTGCTGTTAACCACACGAACGGTATATGAGCTTCTGTTCGTTTCATGTCGAAGAAAAATGTATGCTAATCCTTCCATTGATAATTATACAGCAAGTATTTTATAGAACGTAAAAGGTATTTACGTTTCAAGGGCAGATTGAAAAATATAACGTATATACCGAAATTTGGCATTGCTTTGTTTTGTCAAAAAGTTGCGTCGTATCGCACTGTATGCGTACGTAGGACTTTGCCGTATTTTTATTACGTATTTAAATTACGTATTTTTTATCATATGATCCTATTTTTTTTTGTATTGTACCATCATTTTTAAATTAGCAGCTACCAGTGTCTTAAGATTGGGATTCTTTCTGCAATGTTTAAGAATTAGAATCCTATCCACTTGTATCTCACTGATTAGCATGTACTTATTGATTCAATATTCAGTATTATAATATTTCATTGATTGAGATTTTGATAGAACGACATGATCGTTGAATAAAATATACGAATATCAATATAGAAATATTTATGTTCGTATTATATTTATATATATATGCATGTTGCAAGGCAAAAGTATGTACGTTCAGTTTGTATAGGTTTTCGTATCTTATGCGAATCTGTTCATGTAAAAGCCGCTTATAAAAAAGATTCAAGTACGTATGTTAATCCCATTTCTCTCCGCTTTTACTCACTAGCTACAAAGATTCTTTCATTGAAAGTGGTTGACTTAAGAATAAGCGCTATACATATTTAGAAATGTGCTCCCCTTTCAGCAAAGAAGTCGTAGACTTTGGTCTAATTATTTCTTCTTTTTTTCTACGCGGGCTAGCGGTTTCGTAAGGAACAGAAATAAGTGTGCTTCCGGTCGACAGCCGCGGCTTTCCCTCTTAAGCTTCTTCGTACTCCTTTTCGCTAGACCTCTCTTGAAGCCAACCACGGTCCATACATGTGACGAAACCCTTCATTTTTAAATAGAAGCTTCTTCGCGGTACGCGGCCGTACTTCCGGAAAATCTCTGTTTTCCTTTCTACCGTCCGCTCTTCTTGGTAATACGATTTTGTTAATGACGATATTACTCTTTTACCTTGGTACTCGAGTAACCAGATGAACCGCCGATGACTCATTCTTTGATTCTATAGGTTAAATTAAAACGAAGATTCATACGAAAAATCGAGTAATTTAAAATTCGTGAGCTTCCGGATACCTGCCAAATTTCAGCGTGATACTTATTAAAGTAAATTATATCGTCAGATTGTTCGCGTAACGATGCAGCTAAAAATCCTCGAGGAAAACGGTTCGAAATAATCTAACCATCTACAAAGGACACGTTTCTTTTCGATTTAATTAAGAGCGTTCTTCGCAAATCCTTAAAAGAATATTACTCGTTGTTAAAAAATGGACTCGTCGTTAGAACGATACTATTTTGTATCGTGACGCTGGTCTTCTTAAACGCGTAAACGAATATTTTTCTAGCTTCCGTAAAACTTTACGATTCGACATAAACTCATAAGCTTAATCAACCAGTGGTCGTAAACGAAAAGCGAAGGTCCCCGATGATGCACTGTTCGGTACGTGAGAAATTAAAACGTCTATAGAGAATTGTAAACGACTAGTAGCGTAGTCGTTTATAGGTTTACGAGCTTTCCGCCGCATCTCCACACTGTTCTTACCCACTTTATCTTTTCATCGCGTCTTTTTATTACCTACATTCCGGCCATCGGCGTATATTGTGACAAATCAGGTTAGTGTACCGATACGTCGCTTCAAAACACTACCAATCACACTTTACACCTGTCCATATAATGTTTCTATTTTCCGCTCTATATTTTGTCGAACTGTAGTCTCAGATTTTTCAAACAGATACACTTTCTACAACATTCTAGTGGTTTTTGAAATTTTATCAGCTAACAGAACCGTAACAAACTTTAGGCGTCTAGTCTGGTCTGCGTCGGAAGGGAAAATACATTAACTGGCGCATTACGTACGACAACTGTATATATTCTGGTTCGAGGACAAAGGGGGAAAAGCTGAGTTTAAATGGCGAACGTGGATTTGCGAGTAAAGACGGTATTAGGTGTTTCGCCGCGATTATAGCGGGATCTGGTCCCAGAGCGGATTCCCCGTTGGGAAAACACACTGAAAACGAACGAACCGGACACTGCTGCTCCGCTGAATCCTCGTTGGTCGAGAAAGAAATTGCAGAAACGTTTTATGCATACGCTGCTCTCCTCTTCTGGCGAGTGGTTACGCGTCGGAAAAAAATGCACTGTTAATAAGCACGTGGCTATTAAGCTTTCTTCGGCTACCACCTCAACTAGTCGTTAATTAGCCGTTGCTTATTTTACTCGTTTGCGAATCTCCGCTCAGTCATTTATAGAGGACGTATTCTTTCTGTTCGTCTTTCGCCAGTCTACCGTTTCGTTCTGATCTCGTGCAGTGCCTCGCGCAAGTATTCATGTAAGTAAAGTAAGTAAACATGTTGCACGAAACGGTCGAAAGACGATAGCGCAGTGGTCAGGGCCTTAGCTTACGAACGTTCAGGACCACCCGGGTTCGAATTCCTGCGCTCGTAGTTCGATTTTTCTTCCACGCAACTGAAATAGGAAGAAAAGCAGCATCGCCGTCTACACACCCAGCAGCATCACCTACCACGGACATATCTACGCGCCTCAGATCTATCTGAGCCTCCAGCATTCTAATAACCTTTTGTTTAGCCCCAGAATTAAATGATTGTCCTTGTTGGGAAGGTGTATATCGAATGCGCAGGAGCTTATTTCTCCGCGTATTTTACTGGCATTGCAGCTATCTTCGATCTTATTATCTTCTCTAAAGTCTTCTTAGTTTTCTTTTAGATTCAGCTAGAATCAAACACACTTTATACTTTTTAATCATGTCATAGTACCACGCCAGAGAAACTTACTTAAAATTCTCAATGAAGAATTGATTGTAACGCGCATCCAAATAAAATTGAAAAAAATGTTGCATAAAACATTTAGAAATTTCATTAGCACTGTAAACGACAGCTGCACGACGGTGACACGATTATCGCCATCGACATCTGAAGCGGATCGGAAAATGTATAGAAAAGGTACAAGATGTTTATTCGTAAACCCCGCAAAGATCATCAAGTATTTGTGCCAATAATATAGTAGTATAGTAATATACAGTGAGATCATCCTCAGCACTAATTGTACGTTTAAGAGCATACTATTCCTCTCGTATACTGATTTCTCACTAAGCGTATGTTCGCAATAAGCGTCTCGCAACTTGTATGTAAATTTTTGAATTCCTTCCAGATTTTATCATTGCAATCGCGATGATAGTGTCCCGCTACTATACGATGCTTACGAAATCTCAAATTTTACTTTCTCCTCGTGTTCTCCGTAAGAAGTCGCCTCAAACTCTTGTGTACGTGTTGCTTAACATTAGAACTACCACGCCAGACAAAATGACTGGTTTGACAATTTTATTTTAAAATTCCTACTTCATCTTATGTTTGTTCTCCGCAATGATGTAATGACTTTTGCAGGCATAGCTAAAGGAATAATATAATAAACTTTGATTTCGTTTTATTCATTTAGAATGAAAGTAATTTTATATCATGGCTACTTATACCAGTACCAGTCAAATTAACTGGCCATTCTGCGGAGCACAGTCGTTGGAATAAGAAGTAGACTACCGAACTGTCCTGTTTTTTCGACCAGGTTTTCAGGACAGACATAGGAAGAAAAAAACAATATCGCGTATAAGCACCGCTCTACAGCGACTTAAATCTAATTTATAAATTGTAACGCTAAAACAATGTAACTCCGACACACAAAATACTGTATGGCTATGTCGTACCGACACGTATCGGTACTTTTGCCTAAATCACCCCACAATCAAAATTCATTGTTTATTGTGAATAACATACACATGTAATACCCATCTTTTTGGACGATAAACCTTATAAATAATAAGTCGTTGGAATAGGACCTGATTTCTCGTTTTATAAAGCGATATTTTACAAGCCTTGAAAATGCAAACAATTGGAAGCATCCGAATTGTTGCAAAAACTGAAAAAGATACCAATGGAATGCTCTGATATCGAGGATACTGAATTCTCTGAGTGTGAAATTCTAGTGTTAAAACACCGTGCGTACAGGGCAAAATTATTGAAAATTCTCGTCGCTCGTCTGAATCTCGTTCGAACGGAGACACGAAGCGACGCGTTCCTTTTACCCTATTTGTATACACGTGAATCGTTCATTGATCCTTCGTGGATCGAAACAACGGAATTTGAGGTCGCGGGCAGCGCCGGAAACAGGCGGAGCGGAGCGGAGCAGAACGAGCCGTGCCACGGTTCTGGTCGGCTTCATCTTTTGAAACTCGTTGTACGTAGGCGCGCACCAGCCCGCCCGTAAATATTCGCCGGCACTAGGTTCTTGCATATTCATTTCTAGCGGACGTACACAGGACTCGGACCGAAATAATGGCCACGGATTCCGTCGGGACACGCGGCCCAATCTCTTCTAATTCCTCTTTGCCTTTTTCCTACCTTTGTCTAAACCCTTCGTCCGAATGTTCCTCTAGTATATTTCGTCGCCATCCTTTTTTCGCGCGGCTTCGTCGTGCTCCGAAAGAAATCGCTGCTTCCACGCGGAGGGAATTATGCAAACCGGAGGCGAGAGAAGAAGAGAAAGCGAATCTATCGAGAGAGCGAGCGACATTGCTGTCGTAGAGGAATACAAGTTGTAATTGCGTAAATAGCACTGAATTTACGTATATTACGTTAATCTATGGAGTGGAAATTTATGGATATTATATTATTTATATTATGTAGTGGAAGTTTTTGCGGTGAATTTTTGTAATTGAAAAATATTACATACAGGTATTGGGATAGCTAATATTTATCGGAGAATTCTAATAATATGTAGTTCGTTTAGTATTTTACTCGAAAAATTGCAATAATTTTTGCTGTATTTAGTATCTGATGTTACGATACGCCACTAATGTGACACGTTTATAATCAAATAAATAGAATATGAAAACATTAAAGTGGTAGCAATTGGCGTCGTAATATACTTATGGTTGGTGTGTGCGTGAAAGAGGAATCGAGAAATTACTGGAATCTGAAAGTTGGAACGTGTAATATTGCTAACTATACGTAGCTATTTAATTCTCCTATTTCCACTGTTCCCCATGGCTACATATTTCGAATTGCCTAGTAGAATATTACTCTCGTTAGAAGATAATCGTAGAATTGCAGACTAGTTTCGTTCAATTCGTGGAAGATCATCTTTAGATGTCAAACTGAGTTTCTTATAATATTGTCTTACGATAGGCATAAAGATTCCAGAGCAACGTTCGATGACTAAGAAATGGAATTGTTTAATTAAATACATACGTTGATTACCAAATGTAATATGTACAAAATTATTGAAAATCCAAAAGATGTGTAAGAAAATCTATCATACAATAATGTCGCTAACTTCTATGATATGACAAATTAATTAAAAAGGAAAGAAGCTGCGGAAGATTAGATGCGATATATAGTCGTAAATGAAATAAACTCACGACAATGAAGTATTCAAACATTTCTAGCAATTTCAACGACATAAAGCGATGTAATACTACGTAAAATATTACCGAGCTACATATGATCACAGAACTGACATTTCTGACGCTGAATGTAATTAAGTGGTGAACCTCAAAGCCGCTCTCGGAAGTTACGTAGAAGCAAAGGACAGGATCGTGTGCAACAACGTAAAACAACGTCAAAATTACTCGAATTAACCTGACGTTTTCACTGAACAACTTACTTACGGATAAATTGTCTTATTCATGACGTGGAATTATACACGTTGTAGCGAAACAGAAGGATAGCTTCATTTGTAGATAGCGAAGAATATAAAGAAAGAACAATTAATTTTAGGCTACTAATAAACTTACGGCGTTACTCGTTTCGAACTACAGCGAACAGCAGGCTATAATTACTCCTTGTATTATTTAAACATTATAATAATATGAATAAATTACGAAACTTGAATCAAAGAAACGAAAATCGAAGATATACAATTTTATCCATACATTTTACAAAAGATCGCTGAAATGTCTAAAAGCGCATCGTAATAAATGTATAAAATTTCTATGAAAAATTAGGAATTGCGTACTCTTATATAAAAATTATGTACGTACAAGGATTTCTTTTCACAAAGGAAAATGTACAATTCAATTTGTTCGATCGCTCGATCGTCAATTTCACTTCACGTGTGTCATCGTTTGCATATGTATGCAGGAAATAGCTACGGCCAAAGCACGTGTCCTGTTTCGCGGCGCTTTGAGCGAAATCAAATACCGAGACCGATTAATTTAGTGTTTCGATATTTGTAACCCGTACATAGACACGTGATGATTAAATTGATCAGGCAATTAGTCAAGTTTTCTCCGCAAACAGCCATCCTCCGAACGTTCGGTCGGCCAAGTGTACAAATATTAGACGATTCGATCGCTGCCATGGTGACGCGCCATAATTTTTATCCTCGTAACAAGTAACATTACAAATAAATTCGAATCCGACCGGAATTCTTTGAACAGGCCGCGAGCACTTGCAACGAACAGACTATACTTTCAAGTAGATTGGTCCAATCTCGACCGGACAGGTATCGTACAATATTAAACCAGACATGTTTCAAATATTTACAAGACTTTGTCGCCTGTAATAGTAGTTTTAAGTCTAATCTAATTGAAACTAGCCTCAATGGATTCTACTTGAAGTAGATTAGTCCAGAATAGACTGGACAGATATTACGCGCAATATACGAGACAGATTTGAAATATTTAACAGACGTAATGGTAGTTCTAAACATAACAAAACTTTGACCAAGTAAATTCGATCTTTTTATAAGCATTCTAATCAGAAAATTGATCCGTCGCACTTTACTACTAATATCCTTTTCCTTGTAAAATTCGATTCTTTCAGACGCTAAAGTGTCGCACCTCGATACATTCTCGAGCCTTATATCGCCACTCTTCTTGAAGATTGACATTTTTTACCTAAAACGTGTACAATTCGAGTAAATCGTGTACAAATACTTTATGCAAACAGAAAAGGAAACTTCGTCTCTCGCGAGTAATAATTAATAACCGAACCGTACGAAGTGAAACGTTTGTTTCGGTATCGGCTGAGGCTCGCGCGTACCGAAACTGACATCATCCCTAGTCGGGATAAAATAATCTAGTCACACACGAAAAAATAAGCGGGATTACGTGACCGTAGATAGAAATGGCCATTTCTAAAACAGCGCACCGCTCGGGCGAGGCATTCTTCGAAGAGAGCACCGTGCGTTTCTCTTCTCGACAGCGTGTGGATGCATATATCCGCGAAACGACGGAGCATAACGGCATAACGCGAACGCAGCCACATGATGTAAAAAGTTGCGACACGCTTAGCCGGCACGCTCAACAAGGCTAGAATATGGTCGCTGATAGGACCTTTCTCCTTTTTTTCTCTGTACGATTTTCCCTTCGTTCCTCTCTTCTTTCTCCGCTCTCTTCTGTCTTTTTTTTTTCTCCCTTTCGCGGTCGTATAGGCGTAACAACTTGGAAATATTGCTTCGAAACGGTCGACCGCGATCACAGTTTCAATTACACCGAATCTCACTGTCCCGCTTCTTTATCGATTGTTGCCCCTCGATTCGCCTGTTTTTTTTCTTTCCTCTTCGTCCACTTTTCCCCTCTTACTCTCCCTTCCCTCCTTCTTTCCGTTCGCGATGCTTTATCATCCGTTCTCTATTAATTAAACGAAAATAGAAAAGTCCGCAACAAGATAGGAGAGTGCGCGAGGTTTTCAACGGCGTCGGATACTTTCACTGTGCGGGCCCCGTTCTAGTTCTCGTTCGAACCTGCTGCCTCCGCCCCGCTCTATTGTTCGGTATCGATTTTTGTTTGCCCCGTAATTGGACGAAACCGCCGGCTAAATCTCGCTTGTTCACGATTCGAGCGAGCGGATGCGCCATACAAATGTAAATTCCCGCGGCGGACGACGATGTCGATGTCAAGTGACACTTTAAAGGTCTCGTGGCTTTCAATTTGCACGCCGTTAATTAACGTCAAGGCGATCTTCGTCCTTGAAAGGGGTCGCAGGGGCGATGAAAGAGGAGGAAGAGGAAGAGGAACGAGAAATAGGTAGGAGGAGCGAAAGGAGGATCGAACCGGCTACCTCTGAGAGAGACAGAGATAGAGAGACAGAGACAGAGAGAGAGACAGAGAGAGAGTTTAAGACACGCGCGAGTTAATGTTAATTAAGTCGAGACTGTCGACCGAGATTTAATTAAAAGGAGTTGCAGCCTGCGGGAAGGTGATGCGCCAATCCGTTGAAATAGCCTGCCACTTCTATAACTGTGCAATTATCCGATATTTAATAATCCCATCGAAGAGGCACACTCGAGAAGTTTTTTCAACCACCCTCTTTTCATCGGAAACCTTTGGCCCGCGATCGGCCTTTTTTCTTTCTCGCCGATTATTGCACCGGATTCGTGCGGTATGAAGATGAGACTGCGTGCTCATAGAGAGATGAGTAGAATTTCAAGTGGATTTTCTTTCGCGATCGTACAGCGATATGAATAGAATGTGGAAAACGTAGGAAACGTGGAACGGTAGCCCTAGATTGCGATAAAGAAGAAGAGCGAATAATCGAAAATTTATATAATTTGTGTATAATCGTTGGGAAAAAATATCTTCGTTCCTTTTTTAATCATTTTCTTAGTTGATTCGGATTAAAGGAGTTACGTAATTTAAGAACGAACGGTTCGAAAGGGCCAGCTTATCGATAAGCAATCGAAATTTATCAAAAAGCAGCACGTGGCACGAAAGTCAGTGACTTAAATCACGCGCGTTTCTCTTCGTTTCTCAACAATTTTTCTTCCCAGTGAAGTCAGCTTTATAACTGGCTGACACGTTTAAAAATTTACACTTGTCCGTGCGATTCATACACGTCAGAGGGTAATTTATGTAACGTGCGCATGTCTATTCATTTTAATACAAACGTTTTAAATCGTTCAACTTGCTTCAGACTGATTTACTTTTGTCACTTTGAGTACCTTTCGTCCCTCTCCCTCCCCTTTTTTTAGATAAAGCATCACATGGGATGTCAATTAAGAGATGTTAATAATTGACGGACCTAAAAGCAGCGAGCGTTTGCGTTTTAGTACCCGAAATAAAAGAGTTTTCTTCTCCTTCCTCCTCGAGAATTCGTCTCGTCCGCGTCCATTAATTCTGATTATCCTCTACGACCGTAAGTGAAACTAGAAGAATATAAAACAAGGCGGCGTTGACCTGATTCGATTTCACGAATAGCTGTTTTATTCGTTAGTCTGCTGCCATAATAGGCGATGGAAAATTTATCCTGTAAAAAGTTCCTGTATTTATTTATGTATTTACAAAAGTTCGTGTTACCCCAACGGCATTAAGTTTCCAATTCTTTTAACAAAATCTCACTTAACAGGACAACCTGTTAAAAATAAAGTTTGCCCTGACGATTCACTCAATGACGATAAAAAGTGGCCAAGCTTTGAGCATTTTTCTTTTTCTCGCAGATTCTTTGCACGAATATCAAATCTAAATAATAATTCACAAATATTTAAATAATTCCCTAACCGCTTCAGTACTAATATACTATACCTTTACAAGCATAAATACCGCGCCTCCAAACGTCCGGTCGCTTCTACCCCAAATCTCTTCTCACGCGACTTGAAAATAAAATGTGCCAGCGACAAAAAAAGCGAATGACGCTGGAAAATTTCTAAAAGAAACATACGGTATGGTGACAGAAACACGGTAGCAGAGAGCTCGAGGTCCTGATAGCGGCTTAACGGTGTCTTATGGTAGAGTGGCTACGCTCTCCGCGCGGAGGCACACGCAAGAACTAGAACGCGTAACATTTTAATAAACACAATTATCCGATCCGACGTCATTTAGGTGTACGGGGCAGGAGGCCGGCAAGAAAGTTACAGGTAAGTAAGAAGCCAGAGTGGGCGTAGGAGGTGTAGCTCGGTCGCGTCTCGAGAATAATCCACGAGCCACCATTAAGCAACGTATTCAACGGCGTGCAGCCGGGTTTAAGCTTCATCCTGTTCGCGCTATCCGCTCGCGGCGTGCTTCGCGCGAACGTTTCTCGCTCGCCGCTTCTGACCGCTTCTAGCCACGCGTTGTTGCCCGCGCCTACGTCGCTTATAAATAACGTAATTAGTCTGCCTCCTGCGTCCTTTCTCTTCCTCCCACAGTGTCGAGCACAGGCCGCGTCTTCCTTCCTTTATTCTTTGAATCGCCGCCATTTCTTCCTGTCTTTCTTCTCCAAGCGACAAAGCCGCTCGACTGTCCCCGTTCCCTTATCTCCATCCTAATTCTTTCTCCATGCACGACGCCAATTTTTCCACCTTCACCCTCTCCTATTGTATATATCATCCTACATCCGCCCTCTTCCACCGTTTCTTCCCACATTTTCAATCGATCTCCGTGCCAGACAGCTGTGACCGCCGAACTTCCGCTTCCAATGTACTTCCGTAAACAACCGTACGTCGAGTATCCTGATGGATTTGATACGAAGTTGGAGGTAGGACAGGTTTTGTTGCTGCAAGATTTTTTGGATGACGGAGTGAGCGAAGGAACGCGAAACAGAGTACGAGAAGGGAGGAGAGATTCGAGAGGACGACTAATTCCTTTGAGATGAATTTTGGGAAGAATAATAACGCCAATGAGATCGATGTAGACTATGGTTTATTTAAATTTGAAAAGATAAGATACATTTGTGTAATATTTATAGATGTAATTTTCAAGTAGCTTCGTTATTCGTGAAATTGTACGTTTCGGTAGGTTTCGGTGGGACGAGAGAAATTATAGTAATCTGGTGGACTTTTTGAAAGTTATTTTCGGATATATTGTACCAAGGAGTTAACGCTCACGTGGCAATAATCTAGTTGACGTAGAGATGGAATATTCGATGATTTACAGTCGAAAAGCAAGGGAACAAATAAAAGTCGTATTCTTTCGTTCGATGTTAAATCGAAGTTCAAATTTAATTTGTTTCTATATTTGGATATTTATTATCGAAGATGTACACAATAATACATTTGGAGGAAAAATTACGCGCATTTAGAAAATAATCGAAATACAATTAATTCTTACGGTCGAGGACGTTATGGAACGTTTCACATATTCCGCTCAATTTGCGCCATTAGCGTAACGAAATTCCATTATGAATTTTTCGACGAGTTTTAACATAAAATCGATCGAATAAGATTATGAAATTCAACTGTCGGGATCACGACGAATTTCCAACGGAGGCTAAGATGAATTATAAGGAACAAATATTAAAAGATCGTTTTTACTTTCGCCGTAAAATACTGCGAATGAAATATTTTTCCCCCAAGTCCACAAAGGAAATAAACGATGAAAAAACGACTAATTATTGCTTCTTATTTCTTTCTGCGCATTAAAAACGAATAACGTACGCGTATCACGAAATTTCACTTTCGAACCTTCAGATCTCTTCCGATAATTATCAATTTTCTCTAGGCCGTGAAATTTCTACGCGCTTATGCTTGGAAATACGTATAATCGAAATACGAACGAGCAAACAAAGATTCGTCAACGCTAAAACACGCGACGACTTGCAACCATCGAAATATTTCCCCATAAACGTTCCTCGTTAGTTCAGCTTCACCGTAACAACACAGCAGCACATTTGGCTCCCGCTGAAGCGAATAAAAACGTAGATATATCTCCGACAAGTATCGTCAGTTTCGAGTCGAGGAACAAAAGGTCGGCAGAAGAGAGATGACTCCGTTAAGGAACGAAAGATCGTGGATTACGAGCTTGGAGTCTGGTGGAAAAGCATGCAGTATCGTTGTATGCCGTATTTTTTCCGGCTCACGTGGAAAGGACGATGCGCCATTCGAGGAGCTTTTACGCGACCATAACTGTAACAGTGTCAGGACGCGGTGTTACGAACATCGTGGCGTAGTATCGCGGTTATTCGAGCCACCTAACTTCGATCACCTGCTGCAACATCTTAAAATTCAATCTTGAACTTTGCACGGAACAATCAAACTTGTATATTACGAGACACCATTAACCTTTAATGCGATAACTGGGCTGCGGATTTTCACGCAGTCCCCTATTTTTACCAAGGAAATACAGAAATAGAACCTAGTTCAGTCCTCTAAAAATTCTTACGAGTATTTCACTTTGAATATTTCATATATTTCTGTATATCATTTTTGCAACTTAAAACTCATCATAAATGCGTAAAGATCCGCAGGATTTTATTTTAGGTCCAGCAAGGGAAACGCATGAAAACCGAGAAGACGATTGGAATAAGCCTACGGTAAATAAAAATTTACTTCAGAAGTAAAGTAAATGTTAACACTGGTTGAACAATCTTCTTTTCTTCGATGAGTGGAGATCACACGCGCTCTTAGAGACCTACTGTCATCCAGCTGTCCATGTATGTACACGATATATTTTTATCCTTTACTGTATAACGAGTTAAACAATTTGCAAACGTATATCGCTTGAGAATTGTGCGTAACCAAATTTGGCGAATTACAAGGCAAATTACTTAACTCCGCTCAAATATCCTTCTGGCTCGAGTAACTCTACCTTATGCTACGAGCGTGGATCCTACGATCCCAGGATGCCAGGCTGAACACCACCGAACCGGCTTCTTCGCTCTCGGTATCCTCCCTCGTTGGACAACGCGCGTTCTTCCGCTCGATATGCATCTGCGCGTGTTTCGTACCTTCTTACACTTTGTATCGCGGTCCTTTATTGCTTTCAGAACAACCGGTGTACGGTGTCAGGCCGCTTTTAATCGCGCGCTCTAAACCGTTATCGAATTCCTTTGTCTTGAGCTAAGGAACGAGGAGGTGGATCGCAACGAACGGTAAAACGTTCGTACGTATCGTTCGTTCTGCGTGTTGCGGTGGCGGCAAACGCGTGCTCGTTCAAAGTGGCATCTCATACAGGTGTGCGTAAGAAAACACGAGGCTTCGAACATTCGGAGAACGGTTGTTCCGATCTCCGACGTAGGAGGAGAATCGGTTTCTTAACGTAGGAAGAGAGTCGGTTCTCCAACGTGCAGAGAGAATTGGTTATCTAACGTAGGAGGGGAAATTAGAATCTTCTTGGTACTGCGTAATAAGCCAAGAAGATCGATCGTTTGACGACTGTCATATTCAGAACTATTATATATTGTTGTTATTTCTGTATTTAGAGGCAGGATCACTATAACTGTCAGTTTATTCTTCGGATAAATCTATCACACCGTTCTCAGCTGAAAAACCTTTATTGCACTTTCTTACATGGACTAGGGATAGAAACAAAAGAATATTTTTAACCAATCCATTAAACCTATCGATTATATCTAGAACTATCTTCTAGTTACTAGTTGCTTTATTGTAACTTTATTGTAAGTTAATTTATTGTAATTAGCGCATCTGCATATAGACGACGAACGCGAACTCACGTTGTCATTTTCAACATATATTGCCTTAAGGGGATTTTGGTTGTAAATTTATTTCAGTTTATCCTTAGATTTTTGTAGTTAACTTTATAGATATTTTCTTACTGCGCGATAAGAAATTGCATGTTGAAGGAGTTTGGAAGACGCATGTTAAGGCGTGTACAATTTTTTCACGACGTTTTTGGATGTGTGCAACGAGTCAGAGGAGATGAGTAAGAGATGAGTAAGATACGGCCACAATACATATATTATAGTATGCGATACATGATATAACAGTTTGCATACAATATCCACGAACAATGTACGCAGCGGACACTGTCTGTAAATTTGTATACGCCTCGACAAGAGCGTTGTTCGGTTATAATACAATTACGTATTGTCTCGTTGATATTTCTTGTTCATGTTAGAAAAAGGTATTGGAACAGTTGTTAGAGCGCGTGGGAGATTATATGCTGATTCGTCTTGTTAACGCTAGGACTGTAGCTCAACTATGTGGGATTATATATAAATCGTTTGTAATTAAACAGATTTGTATAATGTAATCTTGTTTTATTTTTATGAAAGACATTAAGACGTTTGTTTTGCCAGAACGCTGCAACGCGTTTCTAGCAATCTACATAAACTGTTTTATAATCTAAAGAAAATTAGATAAAATTTAAATTAGACCATGGGTGTCTATATATTTCGGGAAAAACGCGTAAAAATGTATAGAACGCGTATAGTATACGGAAGATATAAAATTCCTAACGCAGAGTAATCGATACTACATTCCGTGGACGAACAAAATTTCTAATTAAATTCCATTTCTTTGGTTACGCTCGTAAAGATACAAAATTGCGTAAGCATCCGCAATTTATTTATCGCATTACGTCATGTTTGTCCATAAATTGTCTTTTCTACGCAATTTATTAAAAACTCGCCGCCTATTCGAGCTATAGGTAGAATCAAGATCCAACATGACAAAACCGCTTACTCCAACGTTTGATCAAATAGATCGCAATACGATACGAGCGTCCACGGTAGTATGTACAAACCGAATGAAGATCCCCACCGAATCGAGGGTTAATTTTCCCTCGTACTTCTCTTTCCCTTCCTCTCGTTGGCTCTCACAGCAAGGGGAGCGACCAGAGGGCAGAATAAACACGAAGACGAGGCTAGCCCAGTAAAATTGCGGTGTAGCAGAACGCAGACTCTCGGCTGGTTTGTGGCGATGACCACAAATTAACGACCGCGACGCTCGAGATAAAATAACAAGCCGCATAAAAGAGCGCCGATACGTTCCGATTACCTCGACCTACCTCCGCGATAGATTTCACTGACCGCCTCCTCCGCTTCTTTTCTCCTTCACGAGGGCCGGGACGAGGTGTGCCCGACCGGATCCTCCTACGAGCCGCCAGAAACACCGACAGATATTCACAGACGACCGGGAAACTCCTGAGAAATCCACGTCCGTCGACTGATCTCTACTGATCGCTAAAAATGGCACCGTTCGATCGAGCTGTGTGATCTCACGAACGGACGACGATACGACCCTCCTTTGGAAATTGTCTCGAGAAGATTGTTCCAATGTTTGGGTGAAAGTGGGAGGATGAGTTTAGGCGTCAAAGAATGCTGTGTATTCCTTCTGAGCCGAATTGGATCATTTGGAACGTTGCTAGTACTTCCTCACAATGGATATTCAGATTCTGTTTCGGGTATTTGGTGAAAATGGAGAAGAACGAGAAGATGAAACAACGGACCATGTGAGAAAAATAAGAGACACAGTTTCTTGATCAGAAAGCATGAAGAATTCCACGCGTGTAACTTTGCAATAATTTATCGCAGCTTTCGACCTAGACGAATAAGCGCTAGGTGAATTGTGACTGAAAAAGACAGCAGCGCGATATAAAAGTAACTGAATCTAGAATCTTCATTGACCTAGCTAAATTCGATTAAACCTACCTTCTTTTCTTATTCATTTTCCCTGTGATTCTGCGAAGGTGGATACCCGAGAATTTATAATCGATGAACGAACGTAAGTGGTGAAATTAATTTTGCGAGATAACTTTGTAGTAGATCGCGGATGTTTATGAATTCTTAAAAATTCTTCAAAATACGCAGAATATACATTACGCAAGGATACATGAAACATTCAAAGTGTAATAATTTTATTTTAAATAGAGTGGAATAATTTCTAGATGGGTTCCATCTTCCCGCTCATAAAAATATATTGTACAGTGGGAAAAGTAACTTCGTAGTTCGTATCTATCGCTAATAGCAATTCCTCGTTTTCACTGCTATCATCAAAACGCAATTTTACCTACTCGGAAGTCCATGACGTGTCCATGGCGCAAAAACAAGAAGCATCGTGGACATCTTTGAGCAAACAATCAGAAGACGAGCTTCTGGAGCGGGGAAGAGCGTTTAATCGAATTACTTCCCCGAAGCCGAAAGAAGATGATTCAAGGCACGGCGAGGAAAGGTCGAAGGTACGAAAACCGAGACCTCCCATCTTGGCTCGATCCCCGAGCCACGATCACATCCACGTCGCTTTTCGCCTGGCTCCACTTAATAGTTGCTCCTTTTTTGTACGGTGATCGGCGTGCGGGTGGCAGGTAGAATCTTCGAAGGATCCTCCACAGGCTGGTCCGTTTCTTAGTTGGCCAACTCGTTCGCGACCAAACGAAATCGGCTGACTGTCGAATCGAGACATTCCCTTGGCACACACCGATCCAATTTCGAGAAACGGTCCTGGCGAGGGTCCACCGATGATCGAGTATCGAGTAATTGTTCCCGAAGCGAAAACCGAAATTCTAGGATAGACGGATTGCCACGAAGATTCGGCTTGTCTGACGAGAAAGAGTGGAGAAAATGAAGGGATATCAGGGGTAGTAGCCGGTGGAAGATTGTTATTTTAGGGGATTCTCTTGTGCTTCTTTGAAGTATTTGCTCGTACTTATGGTTACCTAAATTACACTTCCAGATATTTCTCTCCTATCTTAGAGATACGTAAATAAGGTATAAACAAAATTGGTTGAGGAAATGGAGGAATTTTGAGGATTCTAAGTTCTTTATCGAAATTTTAAGTGCCCCTTTGTGCGTATCTAATGAGACGACGCGATAATTCTGAAATAGATCGACGTAATTCTTCACCGTTCGTTCGGTTCCACTCGTTAAATTCAAGTTTCTATCAATTCGTGTATGTACTTAGCTAATAATAATCCATGCAAAACAACGCGTGTTTTAGCGATATATGCTTATCCTGTAGGATTACTCTTTAGCCAAACAAAGAGCTGAAATAATTTCATCGACAGACGAACGCGATACTGACTAAATACGTTAAATTGAACGAAGAGAGACAAACGATACGGAGAAAATGATAAAACTTTAGTGTTCTTCAGTCTCGAAATGATGGGATATTTTAATTACAGTGGACGTCACAGACGAATACAGCAACTCTGAAAGTAACGCCCCTAGAAACTTTATATTTACATATTCTACAAAACGTCGTGAAATCTCAGTAGCACTGTAACGAGACACGACGAAGCCGAACACTCCGCTACACATCAGCCAATCTTCGTCAAAGTATCTTCTCTGTTTGATCAAAAGATCGCTCTTCGTCTCGAGAATCTCGATCTACGATCTTCGTACATCGTTCGTCCAGAACAGCTAAAAGCTGGCCGCTCGCTTCTAAAATCTATTCCCGGGTTGCAACATCTTTCTCCGGCTGTCACTATGTCTTAGTTCCGTCGGTGTTCTCGACAGGCTATGGGCCATAGACTGGCCCGGTCGGGTAGCCGTGTCGGAATGAAAAATCACACCGGTCACCCGGGCGTCGCGTCGCATCGCGTCGCGTCGGCCAGATAGCAGCGGCCGCGCCAGGGAAATCTCATTCCGGCGAACATCCGTAAAAAGTCCGGGAATTTGTAGAGGCGACGCAGGAAATGGCGGCCAACGAAAAACGGGAATGTCCAATCCAATTCGAAAAGTCGCCGAGGTTCGTTTACCTTTCGCTCTTTGCTCGCGTGAAACTTCCGCGTTCCCTCGTCCTCGCCCTTTCTCTCTTTCGCCGTCTCCTCTTTCTCCACGTTCGTTCGATCACGCTTTAACTCCCTTTTCACCGATGATACCCTGCACACAATGTACCGTGCTCGTCTTTTTGTAGCCCCCTCTGTCTTTAATGGACACCTCGTATCGATTCTCCCGGAAATCTGTTAAAAGCTGCTAGTCGACAGAGCGCTGTTTCCGTCGCGACGTTCCTTCCCTTGTCGCCTGATGCGTTCAAACAATGTGTTTCGATTTTGGACGTTTTTTTACCTTGATGTACGCGTACACGTTCTTTGTGAAAAACCACCGTGCGTGATAGAATGTGAGAAAAATTTCATAGATAGATTTGAATTTTTTTCTTTTTTTTTTTTTTGTTACCACACGAAGTAGATCTGGTTGATCAGGGACGTTTACTGTGTTTGTTATAGTGGTTTGTCGAGAAGCAGTAGGTTAGAACAGTTTGTTGGGATGTAGCGTATTATATAGAAAAGAAATATAAATTGAGAAGTTTTCTAGAAGAAAGACCAATAAGACAAAGCAATGAATTGTTAAATAAATTGTCTTTTAAGTCTTAGTTCTGGTTTCTCAAATTGGTTGCATTTGAATTTATAATTACAATGGCCTTTAAGGAACTTTCTTCTCCTCATACTTTTTCCATTTCTTTGTTTCTCAAGATACGTAGGAATATTCTCTACTTTGTAACTTCTCAGTAAAATTATATTACACAAACTGTTACGAAATAACGATTAAAAATCTTAAACCGAGTGAAGAGAACCAAAGATGGCAGAGACGAAATGATAAAACTTCGGGTTTCTTCAGTCTCGAAATGGTAAATGGGACATTTTAATTAAAGTGGGCATCGTAACCTTATAGATCCTCTTTCGAAAAGCTACTCCTCCAAAGATCTCAACGATTTTAACAAAATACCTCTTTTAACATTGTCCGTGTTCAGGATCCCATACTTCGTACTGCGTATTCAATTAATTCTACTTTTATCGCCGAGCTATTTTTAATCGAAACGAGTCAGCTAAATATCTGCATGAATCGTTTCTGTTATTTCCATGCGGAATACCACCGCGTGAGTAAACATAACTTCCAATATTTTTGCATAGAGAGTTCGAAATCACGGGATCAATAAATTAATACGTTGAAACAATGATATTTCACGTGTTGCACGTATCGTGGCGATAAAATGTCTATATTTATTTTGAGAGAAAAAAAAAAACAATTACGTTAGTCACAGCACTAAATCGAACGTAGGTACGATTGAAAAATATTATGGATCTTCCGTATCGGCGCGCTGATTGCGATACATATTGATGCGAATGAATTGCTTTATGGAACGAGATATCACCTATCGATGTCAAATCGATCCTACGTTGCGAAAACAATTAGCGAATTAAACGGCGTGAATGATTTTCGCTGTAAAATCACTGTTCACGACGGATAACCGCCGATTTTCCAATAATTAATGCCGTATCGGCATCCGATGAAATTTTCAAAATTAGATTACATACTTGCAAAATTTCGAGTTCATTAATGGCCATTTGCATTATTAAGTTCGATGTACATAGCCTGGCACTATGGAAAGTGCTACACGTTTATCGATATTAAAAATTTATATCCCGACCCAGAATCGACATTTATTCGCGCAATGAGAATTCTAAAAAGTGTAATATTTAATTGGAAAATATTTAAGATCGTGTATATTTATACGGTTGAAACGTTTACGTGAAAATATCAAATATTGAAGCGCTCTATTAAATGCTTGATGCATCCACCGAGACCGATACGTACGTTATCTCGTCATAATGATCGAAAATTTAGTTACTGATTGTTTATCGATAGCTATGGTACTGACACAGTTGTTGATTTAAATAATTTTTGATTAAAAAAAAAAAAAAAGACAGATTTAGAACAGTAAGCAAAACAATAAGCAGCGAGACTGATACAAACATTCTTAGCTGAACTATTTTTGAATATTTTTGATACAAATAAATTTTTCATGAAATAAAAGAAAAGATACGCAGCTTGTGCGGTAAACAGCGCTTTTATCGTAATATCGATTTTCAAAGTTTCAGCGATACTATAACTCATATTCTAATCGATTGATCGTGCTTAAGGTTTGGAAGGTGCAAGGTGGTTCGAAAGAGGATAAGCACGAAGTAAACGTGCATGTACATTATCCATTCATAAGAATTCTTTTCCCTCACGTTTTATATGAAAAGATACAAAGTCCAATAGGCTCGTTCTAGAGGCGTCTGCAGCAATGTTAGCCATTCTGCAAATCCTGAGAATACCGGCGACAAAGTTCCTAATTAAAGTTGTTGCCTCGGTGTGAAAAGGGCGGCATTCAGCTTTTAATAGGACTACCCTCGAGGCACTAAAACGAAGTCTTTATATTCCTTCTTATAAACGAGTGGAAGATTGTATTCGTATTGAATGAAAAAAATAGGATAATAAAAAAGTTCTGAATATTTCTTCTGCATTTTTTAATCTGACGAGGATTAAACAGTTATTTAAAATCTATCTTCGCTACGCCTTTTATATGTAGATTGAACGAAGTAACGTATTTACAATTCCAGAATATTTTGATTAAAAAGTTGTCTCTACGTGATTTAGTTTTTAGAAGAAATTGGTTCGTCTTAAAAATTGGACGTTCATGATGTTTCAAGGAAATTCTTTAGACCATTAAAAAAGAACTAATGTTAAACTATGGTCCATAGATAGAAGTGCACGATAATTCTATACTGCCTGCGATTTTTCTTAAATATCAGGACAATAGATAATTAGGACAATTTTAAATTACAAATGACGAAAGAATAATAACGAATATATCGTACGATTTTTTTAAGTGCGTAATTTAATTTGAGAAAATCACTTTTTACAGCGATACTTGTGGAATTATCAAAGCGGTGCCAATGTTACGTATAATTGTAAATAGAAAATTATTAACGTACGAATGTTGTTCAATGATTCTTTCCACCTATCGTCGACGAATATTCTAACAACTGGTAGTTAAAAATGAAATGAAATTTTGTAGCAAAGAGGCGAGACATAGGAGTGATGCAGGAAAGATGATATATCGAAACTGTGGAATTTATTTAAAAATGCTATATCAACATTGATAATTAAGAAAAAAGTAGACTGTCGACGAGCATGCATGCGAGCATCGCTAACGATGCTCTGCACGCAAAGGAATCAAAATTTCATGGAAACTGGCCGTTAAATTACCAGCTCAAAGGTGCTGTGATCAAGTGGCAATTATCAGCGAGTACACATGCACTGTGTTGCCATGAAATAGCCGAATATGAAATTTCTGCATATAAAATTCATGACATTACGTATGTACTTTTAAGATTACCCAGATTATGGCAAATATCCAATCCGGTACGTTTTTGTCACAACTAAAAATATACAATTATTTAAACATTTCGCTCAAATATTTGTTACGAGTCCAATTTTTAAGCGGATATACTTAAATAATTGTAAATATTAAAAAATGATCCAAAAATGAATATAAACAATATACGTTCTAAAGAGCGACATTACTTTTCCACGATGAAAGTATAAAACGTATTGTTTTTAACATTTTATATGCTACTTTGAGTATGTTTCTTAATGTAAAGATGTTCGTAATTGAAGCAAACGATTGTTGCATATTTATAGCCATAAAAATATGTTCCTATCTTACATACTTTTACGCTAGTTATTACCATAAAATGTTGCATCTCATGGAAGTTAACGATGCACGTACTAAAATAACATCGAAGAATTCATAAAGTCTCCTAGTTTAAATATAGACGACCACGTTCAAGAGTATCTTACGATCATATCATCGCAGATAACTGAATTTGCATACATGGCCAGAAACAAGATAAATACAGAAGAACAGAATACTCTACTCAAAAATCATTCCCAAGACAGCGATAAGCTCCGTAAATCTGCACACCGTTCTGAAATACTTTTCTGTATAAACAAAAAGAAGTTACATCGTAACGCACACTCGTACGTATTTAAACACCTACAGGAACATCTGTACGACAATTATAACGACACATTCCGCGGCGACGTACACGGTGCGTCGCAATTTCCTCGGAAAAATCGTCACGTTTTCGACCGCTGAATAAACGTACACAACGTTGTCCGAGAAACGTTTCCTACCGCTTCGTCCTCCACCGTAAACAGCGCGGAACAGCAACGAGCAAATGTCGAAAGAGCGATCGGTTATCGTGTCCTATCGCGATCAATCAGCGATCGAACAGCACGCTCTTTGAATCGTCGATCGAGGCGGTCGGCCAATCAGGCCAAGTGCATCGATCGAGGAATCGCACGATGAGAGAGACTCGAGGGATGGTGGTTTAAAGAGTCGGCCGGCCGAACAGCAGGTGTTGAAGTAACTGGGAGAAGGAAGGGATAAATAGGTGTGCCAAACTAATATTTTTACAAACTTCTCAACGAGCCTCGATATTTTTGCGGCGCACGAACAGAGTACGAGAGAAAGAGCGAAAGAAAAGAGAGAGACAGAGGACAGAAAAGGGTGGCGGAAAAAGCCGGAAGAGTGAAGGAAGGATGAAGAGGAGCTTCCGGCGAAGTGGATAGGTAATAACCTTCTTGCCGCGGTGAGAAATGATTGGCAATCAAAGTTGGTATTGCCAGAGTGGAGGACTAGCCGAGTGAGTCGCGAACCGAGAGTGCATTTGCTCCTATTTCCAAGAGAAAGGAAGGATGGAGAGAGAGACAGACAGAGAGAGAGAGAGAGAGAGAGACTCGTTAACCGACCTCCACTCCTACACGCTCGACAATTCCACCCGTACACTTTCCTTACTCCAACGGAGCTTTCATCTTCGCCAGCTTTTTCCTCGTCGTCGTCGACGGCGACGACGTCGACGTTGCGAAAGTCGGAACACCTCGACCGGAAACTCGGTCGCAGGCTTTTCTTGCATCAACGACGAACGAAACCCTCCCCCCTCCCTCTATCCATCGTGTTATTCTTCCGTCCTGACAGGAACGAAAAGATACAGAGACGCGGGAACGATCCTTTGTATCGGGGAACGTTCGATCGTTTGCTCGATGAACGGAAAGAAAGAAACGTGTTTTTGCTCTGCTCTGTGTTTCGCGCGGAACGGCCCGAGGCTTCGTCGCGCGCCCATCATTTCGTTCAATACCAGTTAACGCGAAATGAAACGAAAGCCACGCGTGTGATTTTTATTCTTGACTTTGCCGCCCGATCTCGCTTTTCCCGCGTGTTTCTTGGAATTTGTTTGGAGGAGAAAGTGTTACGATGTCGATCGATACATCCTTTTTGATTTTCTACATTTGTGACACGGTTCGGTACTTGGATTACGAAGCTGTCGGAAGGAGTGACTTATTTATAGGAGAGATTCTTAATTCGATTTAATATAATTTATATATACAATTCTCATAAATAATTGTAACCTTTTATTTTTTATTTATTTGCGATATTACGAATTCTTCGTTTCCCAAACGGTATCTATAAACAGACCACGGACACTGCGCCGATAATCCTGTGCATAACGAAACCAGAACGAAGTTACAGCGCAACAGGAGGAAAGCAAGCACGAGAAGAGTTTCGAAATACTCGAGTTTAGCCGATCGTGAATTGCGAGTACAAAAAAGAATTTTGCTATATGATAAGGAAAAAACATTGATTTATTCAATTCTTTGTGGAAGCCACCAAATATACTGCGATTTACAAAACCCTCTTGAATTTCATTAAACGTAGTAGTCGCTGTTACATGTAATAAACAATGTTACGTGTATCGATCCAAATTTCACGTGTTCGCGGATCGCAGAGATTCGCATCTTCTTCGAATGAAATCTCATCTAGCGCTTTAAGCATACGCTGTGTGCGTTCGCTGTACATTCGTTCACGCAATTCCTTCAAAAACACCAAATTCGTATTCTTTACTATTCGCATGCTTTGCTATTTCGTTAAGCGACAATACATCGCTACTCGTAAAGACTATCTACTAACACGCTAACGTAACCAACAAACGCGCTAAAATACCGATGAGAGGCGTTCAAAAGCAATAAAAAATAACAGAAATTGTCCGAAGAAAAGCAATATAAAAACGATACGATATAGGAAAGACAATAAACCGATAATTCGTTGAAAAGAGAGGCTCCTCTCTTTTCTTCTCTCCTCTCGCAGGATATACTCGATGCAAATAATCGTCGCTGGTCAGGACGCGTTTCCATAGCTCGCAGGTGATTAATCGGCCTCAACACGGCCGACTACCTTATACTTGGGCCGACTTATATACCGGCGCGAAGAAAACAGGACCGACGGGACAGACGGGTGATTATTTTGCGAAGATCGCTCCGTCATCGCAGAAGGCGGCACCTCTGATCTGCCTCCGGTCCAGAGGCTCGGGGGCTTCCCATAATCACCTACGATCCTCTCTCGCGCCGGGAGCGATCTTACCACCATGAAAACAGAGAGAAAGGGTGCCAGAATGGCGAAGAAGGAGCGCAGACACACGCGAGACGAGGAGAACGTCGGCTGGAATCCGCGGCCTCCGTCGCGCTCCGGCAAGGTCGCAAATTCTTTTGCTCGTTTCTTCGCCTCGTCCTCGATCTCCCGTCAGTGTTTTCCTTCCTCCTCGTCGCCCCGTTATACCGAAGATTCCTCGTCGTCCTTGTCGCGCTACACTCTTTTGTTTCAGCAGTTCGTCGGAACGTCGTTTTCTCTTACGATTTATTGCCATAATCGAATGGGAATATTTTTTCCTTCTCCTTCTTTCGTTCGGATCACGTTATATCGATGCTTGCCGTGAGAATAACTAACGTTACAGGGATGTACAGCGACGACACGCGAGAATTTTCACTTCCCGAATAAAACATCCTCTTCTTATTACGTTTCATATGCTTCGTTTCTGTAGCGTGAAAATGTTGTAGCCACGACAAAGTACATTTTACTAAACCATACGAAGAATATGGTTGCTTACAGTGGCTATTCAAATTGTACATGAAGCAACGAATATAAATTTGCCATAAGAGTCAGGGTTTAGATGTGGTTCGAATTTTTGCCAATATAATCGTGTCAGTCGTGCCTCATAATAACGTTAATAAAATTTCAGAATGTTTTATACAAAACGTACGCGATATACGCATGAAAGTTTTCTGTGATAAGTGTTCGAATACTTCTTTGAGCCACTGTGTATCCTCTTCAACGAGCATTCTAGGTAATTACCTACTTACAGTTTAAAAATACCCGGCTAGATACTCGGGTGTCTACAACGACGAATAAATATCCATTTTCCAATCTGTTTCGTTAATGACCACGTGGAAGTTAGGTCAACTTGGCCGTGGAATTCGCGAAATCTCCTTTACACGATTTGACGTATAACAAACAGCCGCTACGAAATGTTTAGACAGCAGGGAGTACACGAACTGTGCTGTTCGTCTGCATCAATGCCACTTGACCTTGTCCTTCTTTCTTCATTTTTTTCAGCTACTAACTTCTTATTATTCTGCCGTCTGCGGCGGCCGTTCCTTTTTCATCTTCGATACTCCACTCGCTTGTTCGGATGTCCTTTTCTGCTCGAAATCCTGCTTCACTGTTTTGTTAGAAGACCACCTTTTTTTCCCTCTCTCGTTGCTCTATTTTGACTGCTTTTAGCTGTGTCATTTGAAAGAAATCGTGAACCGGAATGAAAATGATGGATGTCGTGCGCGGCTTCTTTCTAAGACTTTTTAGTTTCTGCTTTGAGACCTTTTCTCGAACTGTGGCACCGTTTCTTGATAAATCGTCCCCTGGAATAACTCTACGTTCAAATCGGACTACTCTTACAATTTATAATTTCTTCATTGATATTTTATTGCCGTTTTATAACGTTTCTTCTGTTAATTTGTTATCGTTACGATATTAATAACGTTCTGGCGATTTTTCGAAACGATTCTTACGATGCGCTCAAAGTTTTTTTCTCCATTCGAACGTTCCCGTTTGATGGCTACGCAAGCTATTTCGCGATCAAAGACACTTCGAGTATCTGGAAATCAATTAATAGAAATTCTTCTCTTCGAAACTTTACAATTAGTTGGAGAAAATCGTTGACGAAGTAGAATCTTGATGGATAAATTTTCGTGGTAGAAGTACACACGTATGCACGTATGCACGTTCTCGATTCTTAACATCCATCCTAATTATGCAAATTTGTCATTTTTTCCTAGCGTAACTATCCCCGCAATTTCAATTTCAAATTGTATCTTATCGTTGAACCCTCTTCGTATATTTTCACGTTTAGCTGTATAATTGCATAATGCGCGTAATTTTGCTACATATACGTTACTTAATAATATGTCATTAAATATTAATTCGACGAGTCAATAACCCGCGTGGCACGCTGTAGCTCACATGTCACGTAATTAGTTCTTAAACCTAATATACATCCTCCGAACTGAATTGTCTTTAACACGGCGATTATGTTAATTAATAAAAATCATTCGAGATTAAAACGTTCATTTCACAGACAAAAAAGAAAAAATATACGCGTTCTACGAACCTGGACTGTGAGATAAAAATCTCGTTCCTTCTGCATTCTTAATATTTCATCAAGGTAATATCGTGTAAATAACACCATGAGAAAAGCAGATTAAAATCCAGCCTGTATAGAAATTTCCCTTTGCGTCGATAGAAACGGCGCAATACTCTCACGTTATTGCACGGCAGACGCGTTGCATACCTAAAATGCGGACGGACATGACGAAAAGAATAAACGAGCCATAAAAATCGATTGCCCTGAAATTATTAGCGAAGGTAACGAGCAGATGTATGGAGCAGGAAGATAAAAGAAAGGCCTGCGAGCTCGGCCGTTGATACAACTGCTATACACGTGTACCCAGACCAAATACGGTCTGCTTTACTTTTTAATTAAAGATAATGATTGTTTCAAACGATTTCACACCGATTACACGGTGCGTGTTACTCTCGCGGAGTGCTTATTAATTTGCTAACATTCGGCATTTGCATCGTTTCGACTTCCTTAATGCGCACGAAACACTGCTTTTTGACTTCCTCTACTCGTCCTGTCCGAGAGTAACCATATCCAGTGGCAGTCGATAACGACCACGCTAATAATAATGGTAACTTGGTTATAACTTGTCTTTTCGACGCTACGAAACGAGTAGTGTTTACACACTGTAATACGATACGAGGTATCGGATTAATTTTCTTGCGAGAAAGTACGAGCAACGTAACGCCAACAATTTCAATAGGTTTTGCTCGATTTACAAAATTCGTTGTATCTCATAAACGAAGACAGATATACCAACGTTATTCCTTGTTTCTTAATGTACGATCATCTGCCCAAGTGAGCCCCACGTGTTCCGTTATACGCTGTATATAATCACGATGATCAGTTCGAGTTACGCCAACGAAATTACAAAACGTTTCGCATAATACGTACGAGTAATATATTGATAAAAGGCGTCTACCGCGTTCGAATACTTTCTGCCATATACCTGGCTGTATACGAGCCACCGTACGTATATGGCTCAATTTTAATTCTCCTATTCCTGCAATAAAAATCTCCGCTATGGGTCTCAAAATTCTGCGCGACATCCACCATAAATAAGTAGCTCTCGTATATCTAACAGAGCAGACACATAAATAGACGGTGGATAGGTAGACAGGGTTGTCCAAGGGCAGAACTGGTCGTGAAAGTTCTCCCCTGGGTGAAACGACTGATCGTTGGAACTGGCTGGCGCGAACCCCTCACGAGATATTCGACACTAGAAGCCATGTTACGCTACGATGTCTGTGTGACTGTCTTCTGTCGGTATCGTTCCTCGAACGCCCTTCGTCATCGTCAGCTTTAACCAGTCGGTGGAAGTATCGATCGCGGTGTATCGGGTTCCACGCTGGCTGCCCACGCGACTACTTCCTTTAGTTCTCCTCCTTCCTATCCTTCCGGCACTGAACCGGCCGTCCACGTAGTTAGCAAACACCATGGCTATGGCTAGCGCGACGATAATCCGATAATAGGCTTGACAAGGTGGTTTATGCGTTTCGGTTCGTTCTCTCTCGCAGACGGATTCGTCCTTTGTGCGGTATAAAGCTAAGTCCACACTGACGGACAGTTGTCCGCAGACACGTGTCGCAGCCAGTCAGCGTCCGCCTTTCGTGGAAAATCCGCGGACAAAATTCAAGTACAGAGACAGTTGTTGGATGAAAAAAACACGTGCACGCTGACAGACGATTGTCGGCAGACACGCGTCGTCCGGGGGAAATGCCTCGTAAAATGCACGTCCCTGGACAAGTAGTTTGTCTTCCATTGGAACGAGAGAGACAACGTGTACGGGCAAATGGAACACGCTTTAAATGGAATGCGTTCGCGAAGCAAACCGATACCGATGTGCGATGCTGAGATTTATCACACGCTATTTGCCATCGAGGCAAGGAAAGACGGAAGTAGAAATATTCGAAGATACGTACTGTTCGTCGAAATCACTGCAGTTACGTACCGTTTCTTCCCGGACATGTCGCAAAGAATCGTTCGATTCTCGAACAAAGGTCAACTTCATTTTTCTTAATCGAACTGTACATCTTCTTTATACGTTGATCGATATATCATGACACTCCTTATAAAAAGTTATCAACCTGTGTATTTATGTTGGGAAACCATTAGTATCGACCAAAGAAATTTTTGGGAGAGTTGAAAAGCACGAATAAAATCATTGCATTCTGGATTTCTGTTAATTACGAACAATCAAACATACGCGCAATATTTCGCGATAGAAAATGTTTTCGGCATTACAGTATTAATTATTTATATTTGTACGATATCCGACTCCACAACTGGACGTACGTATTTATCGTTTAAAAGTCAGAGTTTAAAAAGTTTAAAGTACACACTATTCTTCCTACTTCTTCTGTTCTTGATCGTCAAAGTTTTCTGCAAAGATAGATTTCGACAATCCGTGTGTGCCATCTCTAACACATCCTCGACTCATCGACATCGATGATATAGAGATGATATAGTGGATAGACTTAGGCGACTGTCGGCAGACGATGTATGCGAACAATATCTGTCAGTGTAGACAGGGGCGTAAGAGGGTGTGTGGAGGGTGAACATGGAAAAGAAACTTATGCCCGGGAAAGTAAAAAGAAATGTTTTCGATAAAATTTATACTTGAAAGTAGGATCTGATTTACGCGAGGGTAAGTAATCAGCTGTAGCTTTAAGAAATTAAGAGTACATTTTATTATCGAATTTTCTATTTTTATTAAATTATGAACTTATCGTCTCTCGGGTTTCGTAGAACTCTAAAAAATTTTCCATTATTTCTGATGGTTCGAGGCTTAGCTTTCGTCTGATATATTCTTTAGGCATCGCGATACAGTTCAAGCATCGTTTTGAATCGATAGAATAAATCAAAGTGTTCTGTTTTATCGTTGTTGTGTCGTTTGCAGGTAATTAAATGATTGCTGGTTTTGAGTTAAACTTAACGAGATCTAATTCCGCTAGTATCAAATCTTCAGAATCGCAATCTACATTTCTTATTATACCGTGAACTAACTATTTCAGATGAGAAAGAAAAAGGATTACACTCGCATCAGCTTCAATCATGCGAATATAGTTGATACAGTTTTGCGCGGACAATTCTCTGTACACGATGTAGTTCTCTGTCAGAAATTAATTAACAGATAGTGCACCAACAGAAACATTCAGAGTGGTTCGCAGATTGATTAAAATACAGTCAACGGCGAAACGTGAAATATCAGTGGCATTTAGTAAATAGAATATCGAATGCACGAATCTAAAATACGTATTTCGACTGAACGTTTAAATATACGATTGTCAAATGATAATCAAATATTTTGTACAACTAATAACGAAATTATGAGAGAAACTTTTTCAAGAGAAAATGCGGTTAAACACGCTTTCCTCTAACAGTTAGCGCGTTATAATATTTTCTTAATAATCTAAGTTTAAAGAGGCTAGTAAATTCGTACTTGAATAGCTAATTAGCACTAAGCTACGTCAACTAATTACATCACCAATACTTTCCTCTTTCCGCTTCAAAGTTTCGCTTTCGGTTTCAAAGTACCGTTTACAGATTTCGTAACGCGTGGAATACGCGAAACGAAATAACGAACGTAGTCTTTGTAATATATTAAATATCGCTAAAAAATTATGTAAAAATACATAGCGCTAATGACAATCGTTTAACGTTACAGGATACTATGTATTATTTCAGATAAATTTTAAACATTTCGATTTGTATGTGTATACTGTACTGTACTGTACTGTACTATACTATACTATACTATACCACTACGTATATTATACTCTTCAAACATACTGCGATTCGAAGTAACACAATAATTCCTTTAACGTTTAATTTGGACTAAAATCGTTCCACCAATTTGAGAAGTTTATGAAATATTATTATAATAAAACGCAGTAGTCCAGCGGTTGGGAAATTTTTCAAATTTATGTTCATCCTGTTGTATGGAACTACATTTATTTCGAATTTTACTTTGGTGGAAAAAATAAATAAAAAGTAAATTACACTTGACATAAAATAAAGCGATGTTTATACGAGTGCAACAATGTTATACATATTTGTTATTTTTCCCTACATATCTGTACGTTATTTCCACGAAATCCAAACGGTTTGCAAATAAAAACCCAGTGACCTGATATCTGGTAGTCTTGAAAACCAGAAAACCAGTCCTCGCACCACCATTCGATCGCTAATTTCTATTCGCTCCTTTCCGAAAAACGAATCAATGAAAATCCGACCGATTCGATCAAAGATTTTCCTCCGTACTTCATGACGTAATCTCTCGCAAAAACAGAGAACGGAAAGATTAAAACAAAAAAGAAAAAAAAAAGAAAAAATACCAACGATCATTGGCCACAGCGATCCAGACGGCGGTTAGGCCATCGCGACGAGGTGGTGGGCATCGTTTCTCGGCGTCCCTTTTCACCGGGCAGAAAAAACGAGCCGTAAAAGACATTAACGTTGCCGGCCGGTCTGATACGTCACGAATCGGCCGAATCTCGTTCATCTTTGCTGGTTCCTTCCAGATGTTCGCCGGCTTGGGAACCACCTCACGGTGAAATTAGTCGGATTATCGCGGACGTGGGACGACCTCGAACTCCAACGGGGGCAAACGTGGGGACACGCGAGGAGAAAAAATGAAAGAAGAAGGAGAGTCTGGTGAAAAGTGGAAAGAGGGGAAGAGGAACGCAGGCAGCGTGACCCACGTAGGCAGCAGGAAGAGAGCCACCTTCGAAACAGGTGTAGAGTCGTTCGCCAGGGGGAATTCCTTGCAGCGAGGTTAATGATTCGCCTTTACGACTAACAGACACCGGTTACCCGGCTCGTTCGTTCCTGCGTTCCGTTCTAGAGATGGCTTGGAACCTGATTTTTAGACTCGCCGAGACTCAAATTCGAAACTTTAACGAAACTCTTCGTGGCACTTGGTTCTTCCCTTTTTCCTTGAGAACTATCTGTTCTACGAAGGATTAAAATCTGTACAAATAATTTCATTCCTTTATTTACGGAGAAATATCCATTAATGAAACGTTCCAGGTACGTGGTAAACTATCGACGATGTTCAAGTACACAGTAAGCTATCGATGATCAATAGCGAAGTGGGAATGGACGAAGAAGCGAGGTACAGTTTAGTAAAATGTTTAAGTAAGGTGTCTGTTAAAAGAATCGGTGGATGCGTGTCATATCATGTACAGGACTGAGATTATAAAATCAAAATAATCACATAAAATACGGCGATATTCTTCTCGTGATAATTTAGAATGACCTAAATACTTCGATGGAACGCGAAATTTAAATTTCTCGATAATGTCGCCGGTAAGATATATCAGACCATTGAGTGATCGATCAACTGATTAATATTAGATAACGTATCGAATAAAATAAAATTAATTGAAAGTTTTCTTACTTTCGGAACAAAAATGACATTGGGACATAAAAATTCGAGATGCAGAGTAAAACTTGCGAAAAATAAAACTCTTATTTTCTCTTTAGTTTTTAGAGTTTTACTCTTTACTTTTTTCTCCATACGAACGATTACAGTGGAAGGATTCTGACTTTCGAGAGATTTTCAGACTTGGAGCATCTCATCCCTAGTTGTTTCTGTTTCGCTGCGCCAATGTACAGTGTATCCGGCTACGAGTGGTTCGTCTCGCGTTGTAGACCGATTATGGCCTTCCTCCGTGATCCGGAGGAACCGCGTAAGTACCTGGATTTCGCGTGGGGAACGGATAATTAAAAGCGTAACTTTAATCGCCGACAAGATCTCGATGAGATCTCTCGGCGATCACCGGGGAAAAAAGTAATTCGTTCGATCGTGAGTCTGGCGAGTCTCGCGGATCGATCTGCTATGTTGGGTGCGCGAGATGCGTGGATTTTAATTGGCGTTCGCGATGAAAGAAAGCCTCGTCTGCTGGTGAGATCCTTACTCGCCAATCGAGTGGTTTATTCTACGGAGATCATGGTGTTGTTGATTGAATTTGAATAGACTATGGGTGAATGGGTTCTGAATTCCAGTGGTTTTTGTAGAATGCTCGTTGTTCTGCAGCTTTTTTACTGATGATGGAAGAAGCTAATGTGAGGATTCAGCTATTTCTATATGTAAGAAGCGATCTTTGCTTGTAAATTCATCAATTCGTGTGTCTGAAATTTCTGATATATCAAACTGTCCTTATTTCGTGTTGTAAAATATCGATTAATATCATATGTGTACAATGCGATTACTATTATAGTTTGTTGCAAGAATACGTTTTATAATTTCCTGTGCTCATAAGATAGAACGTGATAAAATAGTTATATTTATTTGAAACTTATATTGCATTTCCTTTTAATTTAAACGTATATTCCATGTATATGTTTCATCTAGTTAATAAATTATTATTGTTTGATTAATATATATATCTATTAATCTATAGGTTGCATAATATTTTCAAAAATCGTTCTCAAAAAAATTGATTAGTAAATAGATACAAGTGAGAGTTTGAAACGAGATAGAAATTAGGAATATAAGTAGTTCAGTTTGAAGATCGCATTATCCTGATTTCCAAGATGCGTTATAGGAAGCCTATAAGACCAGAAGGCGAATGATCGTACGTGTCACGATTATAACATCATATTCGATGCACTACTTAGTATAATGATGATGAACTATACTAGCAGTATTACTTTGAAATTATGTTCCTTTCCTTTTTGTTGCAAAATGACCAGTTATCCATTAAAACATTTTCATATTATTTATAAGATTATTTCTTGTTTAGATTCATCCTACTCCAAACTTGTTCCAAAGAAGCAAATTTCTTCTTTGAATAATAATTTAAACACCTAATTACTGTGGCAAAGATATCTTTGCTAATTTCCCCCTATCTGCGTTATCACCCTATAATTAGGTATTTGCATAACAACAAAGTTCCAACATTTTCGTAATTTCTCTAGTTTAATGCTTTTCCTCTCTTCCCTAATTTGATGTATGCGTCCGGTAATTAGGTTCCGTTCATAAAGATCGTATCGAACAACTTCCTTGTCCTGTTTTCTGTTCGTAGTTTTCGTGTTACGAACATAGATACGCGAAGATAAATTTTCACGGTACATGTATATCGTAATTTCCCTCTTCTCTCCTTCGTCTTACGATTCTTTTCCTTATGGAAATGTTAAAATTAAAGTGGAATTTCACTGAACTCAACGTTACATTTATTTGGATCGAATTAATTAGAATCTATTGACTTTGGTATAATAGATCGCGTTAAATACAATTACATTGTTCGAAGTTAGAGCAAGGCAGAGATTTGAGGATGAAAATACCTTTACGATACAAAAATATAACTTACAATAATAATTAATAATAAATTAAATGTCCAACAATCGGTCAATAAACTCTATCCATTGTAGATAATTCACCATCATGTAGTCGATATCTAAAATTAGAACGCGACATGTATGGAAAAGAAGCCAAATAAATAGCTCAAGTTATTTGCAAAATTACATCCGCTGTCCGACGAATTATAATTAAAAAAAAAATGCAAACTTAAATTACAATTCACATAAAAACAGTAATAAAAGTAAGTACCCGAATCGTAATTCACATAATAATAAAAACTTGAATTATAATTCACGTAAAAGGCCAATAGCCTCATCCTCTGCATATTTTATTAAAAATCACAAGTAACCAAGGAGCAACCGAATTTCTATTCCGGACACAGTCTCCCATCATTTCCACGGATTCAGGCAATGCCGGTGTTGAAAGTTGGCGCACGGCGCGTCCATTTATTCGGAAGCTCTCGAGGGGGTTGGTACCCGGACGCCGAGGTGGCACGATTCCTGGCGCAGAGCAGACGATCGGAATCGCGTCGAACGGTCGACAGCTTCTTTAATCGGCCAACGGGGATAAACGATGGTGAATTGACGGGGATCGAGTCTCCGGACACAGATCGCGGACCTGCTGTTCCGCTGGATGAAGTCGTTCGGCAAGGCTGGCCGGGCGTTAAAATTACCCATCGCGGTAACCCTAGAAAGAGAGAAAGAGAGAAAGAGAGTTGGAACGATGGAGCCTCCTGTAAAACGCGGCACCGACGCTCGTTGAACAAAGATCACGATGGTCCGACGAGAAAAAACGCGTGAGAAGGAACGACGAAAGAAAGGGGAGAGAGACGTTGACAGAGAGAGACAGAGAGAGAAGGAATCTTTGGTATTAAGTTGGGTAGTGATGGTGAACAGAGGAAAGAATGGACGAGAAGAGAAGAGGAAAGAGCGCAGAAAAGAAGAGAAGAGAAGGCTAGAGCCGTGGAGAAGGGCGGAAGGTAATCGAGGGGGGGGGAGGAGGATGGGATAATGCGTTGCCGATTTCGCGATGACGCCGAGGAAAAAGAAAGAAACGAACGGAGGGAAGAGGGTGGCTGAAGGGATGGCGAGAAACGGTGGGTAACGACGCCGATGGAAAAGAAAATAGAGAGAATGGAGCGCGGAGCGGATCTTTCAAAGAGGCAATTTCGTAATTACGAGAGAGGAACGGGCTCTGTGGAGCGACCTGCTGGCCGGAACGAGATCGTATCGCGTTTTTCTTCTTCGGCTACGGGACCGAGACCGCACCGCGTCGACCGCGCGCGGGGGCATAACCCTTTCTCGATAAGAATCGTGCAGCGAACCTCTTGTATATATTTTACGCGGCTTCCTCCTTTTTCGTGCTACTTTAAATATCATCGATCCCGGGCCGGTCGCCGGACGATCGACAACGCCACGAGGTTTGCCCTCCAACGACCAATTAACCGGACATCAGCAGCGTCAACGATTCGACGATTTTTCGTCCGTTACGGTTTTGACAATTTTTAGTGTCGATTATCGTTAGACGTTTGCGAGTTCGATTGCTCGAGGAAAGAAAATGTTCGTTGACACTATCCTTTCGTTTAATTAAAATACACTTACGTATGTTATTTGTTTTAAGACACGCGAGAAAATGGTAGAATCTTATTATTCTTCCGTGAATACTTTTCTTCGTTCGGTTCAGAATATTCGGTCGTTGTCTTGTAACGGTCTGTATAATATAATTTTACTTTTGAGGAGGATTTTACTTTTACTTTTTACTTTACAATTTTAATTTTGAGAAGGACAGACTAGAGTTATGAAACTACTTTGTAGTTTTGCAATCGCTACAGCTGTGTAGTTGCTTTTGACAAAATTCATACGGATTTTTATTCCAGTGGAAATACGATTCTATGTACGTATTTGTTTTCCTTCTATTACTTCGATTATAAAATGCTTCCCGATTCTAACTGTTTAAATTCGTTGAACAACAAATTGAACAGGTATCAGTTTTAAGATAAATATAAACCGCTAAACAAATTTACGTCGATCGTTAGAATTGCAGACGTACGGAGTACGAAAGTGTTCTAGTTCTTTTCTCGTTAAACTTTGCCAATACGTTTTACAGATGGAAAAAATTATTGTGCAAACATTGGCAGTTTGCATTTTTATTACAAAATTAACAGAAAGACGGGTTCAAAAGATAGCAGATTTGTGGATTTGTGGATTGGATAGCAGGTTTGGCGAATTGTTTAATCATTTCGAAATGCCAGTAGACAGAAGTAAGTTGATCGAAATGAATTTTGACTTATTAAAACCATATTGTTTCTTTAACGTTAAGCTGTACAGATACGCGGAAATCCTACCACGTGAACCAAAGATTCATTAAAAAAGCTCTTTCGCTTCTGATCCTCTTCCCTTTAATACCTGGTAAGCTTTCTATTGTGTCAGGTTCGCAGAATAGTTTCATCATTTTCATTCAGCCGGATACTGACGTACTCGTAATAAATGAAAGAACTTGTAATAAAATTGATCCTGTTTGATTCGAACCGCGGAATCATTTTAAAGAATCTTCGAGAGATCTAACTCTGTTAATAAAAGATTGTAACGAAAATATTCGTTTGTCTAATTTATTCGGAGTATCGTGTGCAAAAAGATAGATGTAGAATTTGAAATCACGCCTTTTTCAAGATATTGCGTTAGTGTGAATGAGAATAAAAATTTGTACAACGTTCGCACTTACAAGAAAGACGATTTTTACGATGATTTATTGTCAGCAGGATTCCTGTTCGCAAACAATAGCTCTCATAGAAATCAAATCTCGTTCGTCAATTTGTATTTTCCAGATTTTTATTTCTCGCTCTGCTGTCATTCAAAAGATACGATACATAATACACCGACTGTCAAAGCACTAGAAACCTACTGCGCTCTGTTGTAGATAGTATACACGAGTGTCGTACTAAAATTTTTGTCTGCGCGTTATATTTTGCGAAATAACTACCAAGAGAAGGTAGTTATTTATATATGCAAATAGCGAATCCAGATATATCCAGATATAATCCAGAAATAGACAATAGTGAATCCAGATTCTAAAATAATCATTTATAAAATAAAGTTTTTAAATATTGTATATATCAGATTGTCTCAAAAGTTTCTCTCGTTTTATAAGGAAGTAATAGATGCACGACGTTACTTGTTTTATATTAATTTATTGAATTATGTATGGTCCATTTTGTTCCAATACAACGAACTCGATGGAATAAAATATTATTCCTTTGTAAAACGAAGGAAACTTTTGGGACAGCCTAAGACACGATTCTTTAAATGCGGTTGATAAGTGACAATAATATATAATTCAATAAGTAGTATTAAACCGTCAAAGTCAGACTCTGTACATAGGACGATTTGTATGTATCAGTCTAACATTAAACTGCGAATATAGAACGATTATACTCCAATGTCAGAGTATCTGATGGATGATGTGAAGTATCATATTAAATATCAGAAATTAAATAATGAAATTTCCTATATAATACAATTAACTCCACTACTTACCTACTTAACTACTAATCAATTTATTCGGAACCCATTCATCTTATTATCTTTTCTTGTTAATCCAACATTGCACCAACGTACTATACATTTTTACAGCTTCAAATTTCCATAAATGCATACAAATTCCGCCACTGATCATTTTTCATCTTTTTTTCCTGTGATCATTTTATCGATACCATATATTACTTATTTATTCGAAACTGTTTCTTTTATCTCAATGCAATCTCCCATCCACCTTAAACTGCACCATCGCCTTTTTCCAGCTTCAAATTTCTCACAGAAGCTAAAAAACTCTGCCACTAATCATTCCTACGAAACAACTTCCGTCGATCCATCAAATTGTACTCGCACACCGAGTACAATCATCTCGATACATCCCGAAGAATAACCGCTCTTCTATGAAAACCTGTGTCAATATCCCCGAAGAAATTTCCCACGGAAAAGAAGGAAGGAAATCTCGACCTGCGCGCTAAATTATGCAAAACCGTCAGGCTGCTCCGCGTCGCGCGAAACTTGTTGAATTAACGCAGCTCCAATTCAAAAGTAAGAACGTAAAACATCAGCCGATCGCGGTTTGCAGGATCGCGTAGACGCGCTTCGTATTCGACAAACAGCGAAAGAGGACTTACACGTACTGCTGTTAACGAAGTTTCCTCGTTGAACAGTAAAGGTAACGATCGAATACACATGCAAAGCGGGAAAGAGATATCTCGATCTATCCGGGCGCGGTATCTAGCCAAGCCACAAAGTCGTTTGCCAGCCAAGTTTCGATGAGTAGGTATACACCGCAGCCGACACACGTAGCAAAGCTGCAGAAACCGCGGCTGTGTACGCGATTAAGCCTCGTGCTGCGACTAGCTGAGGAAGCTGCAAAGCAAACGAAACCAAAAAGGGTGGCCTGCATTAGCTTATTAGCAGCGGGGATCTGCTCTTTTAAATTCCAATTCCATATAATCTTCGCGATTTTAATGGCCACTGTATCGAGAGTTTCATTTTAGCGTTGTCGTTCGTGTTTTATATTCCATGTTTAATTGATTTTGAGTAACTTGTTTGACTGGAACGACAGAGCGTTACGTTGGTTGCGAGAACTTGCTCGATACTTGCCAATGCAGCATTGAGATTTACGAATTTATATATAATAAATATTTACATACGCTTGAACGCTTATTGTTGACACGTTTAACGGGGAGTTTGGACGGTTTCGTCGGTAGGAATTTTCCCGAAGCGAATAAAATCTAATTTTATTTCACTGATATGCCGCTGATGCGACGTGCTGCTGTATGTTAGAGATCGATTGCTTCCGATTGCTGTGAAATTATTCGTGATTGTGAATTTTATTGGAAAACGCGTAGGATAGATCGTATAATGTTCGTGTAAATACACTGAGTCATGAAAATATTTGGACATTATCGATGGAAGCTTTTATGTACGTGTTCCACGTGCTACATCAAATATTTCGAAATTTATTAACACTGTAACTTGAGTATCGTGTTTGTATTATTCCCACTTGAAATCAGTTTATAAATGTATACATACAGGGATTACGATTGAAATACGTTATATTTTTGCACCTGTGCGTTCGATCGTTTCTGCTCAATTAGTAAATTAAAATAAACGTCGTGTGAGTAGATTTAATAAAATTCTAACAGGTTGTCAAATTAAAAACTTCGGAAACTACGTACAACGAATCAATTATCAGAGATCGTTATAGAATCGAGTTTAAATAGCAACATCCTACACGTACTTGCGTCGCATCAACATAATTTCACAGTTAACTCGAACCTATATCGTAATGGTTTCTGTAGGATTTAATTTACGCCTGATTAACGAGGATTTCGTTGGCAGGAGTTATTCCTCGCTTTTGTAAATTTTTCCAGGTTAATGCGCTCTAATTTTTCGCTCCTGTACTTTCGCGTCCGAATCTGCAACTGCCACATACCGTCCACATAAAACTGATGACTCGTCTCTTTTCAGAGAAGAGAGCTTGCGACAAAAATGGCCTGCTTTTAGGTACGCCCGGACTTTGCAACTGTACCAGTTTTATCTCCCCCGCCTCTCTTTTTAGGGTATACTATGTCCATCGCAAGTACCCGCATTACGGGACAATATTAAACGTTGCTCGTGTCATCCCGCATTTTTCACGAATGAACAGTTTCCCAACGTGGAACACGTAAATACTCTTTTAAATGTTTTAAAAGACAAGTGGAATAATCGCGCGAATGTTTCAGTGCTATAATCTTCGTGTTGCTTAAGTTGTACGAAAATTATACTAATACGTTCGTTATAGCGAGTTGAAACAAAATGTTCACCGCTAATTGTTTACAATAACTCGGTACTTTTGCAGATGTAATGTATTTAACGATACGATATAATTTTATCGCACGGGATAAATATGCGAGATTTATTTTCTTAACCGAAAACGCGAGTTGGGTATTTTTTCTTAGGTCTCTTTTCTTTTTTTTTTTTTATTTTTCATAAATTAAAATGAAATCAAAGGTAATTTCGGATTATTTGCTCAAGATTCAGAAATTATTTCTCCAGTAACGTTTTTCATACGTGTCGTAAATTTTCAATCAGAAAATACAGAGAGACAGAGGAATCGATATAACTTTTCTTAGAAGACGATAAGCTTGTCGTTTCTATCAAGGACGGGAAAACAACGGACTATGGGTTGAAACTACTACGAGGTATAGAGTCAAGTTGCTCGTAAACTTCGACTTGAAAAATTTCATCGAGCTTGCCCAACCGACTGCAAACTTATAATAAGTGTGATCGTGACGAGGATAAAAAAATGGTAAAAAATTGAGAAGGAAGAAAGACACTGTCAATTTGCTTTTAGAATGCAACTTGAAGGATGGATAGTCATATTTTATATAGTACGTACGAAAAGCATTTACACGTGTCCTTTTCTGTCAAGAAAGCGTCTTGCAATCTACATTTCATTTTCATAGTATTAAATTTACAAAGATTTGCCAAATTTACAAAAATATAAAAAATATCCAAAGTACAGGCTTGTAATAATATCGAAAATAATCAATGTCACAAAAATAATAAGTTTACTCTTATTCCCTTAACACGTTCGATGCGAAGTCGATCCCACTGAACGTCGGATAACTCACCTATGCAAATTCACATTCCTATAAGGCGCAAATAGAAGAGCAACGCCACGATTTGCTTCATCTACCGATTTTTATACATTTTTTATACATTTTTTATACATGTTTTATATATTTTTGTATATCACGCCCTTCGATTAACCCGTAAACACACAATACACGAAAAAAGGAAAATTAGCGCTCCACTAATTACAATTAGACGGTGGTTTTCTACGCGTTTATAGGAAATTTGAAAACGAAGAATTGTACAGGATACACATGATACGAAGAAATATATAAAATATGCAAGATGTAGCGCCGCTCATGGCACTTGATAACAGAGAAAACAACTTTTCTACGCAGATTCTATTTCTTTAATTATGAATGCTGAAAACCATGAATTCGCATAAATATCCGCCGTTTAATTACGCTTATTTACGGTGGCTGAACTAAAACACAACGCTCAACAAGGATCAACGAACGAACCAACTGAAACGAACGGAAATCCAACTACACGTGTTGCACCTAAACCGAACCGAATTCGGAAGCTTTTGTTCCCGAAGGGGTGTGATAAAAAATTCCATCCGCTTTTCAACGTTCGACATGAAAGATTCAAGTTCGACTGGTATAACTCGAAACAATGGTGAGAACAAGGAAGGATCGCAGAACGTGTCGAGGGAGCCGTAGGGCTGTTGAAGAGGAAAGGGCGGCCGAGGGGAAAGACGGAGGAGAATAGAAATGTCTGGAAGCAAGAGCGAATCATCCGGCACCACCTGTGCGAACTACTTTGAGAAACAATTTCTCGCGGTAGTCGCCGGCATTGCGAAGTCGTTCGACCGTTACGATACTGGTTCGATCGAGTCGTTACAATGTCGCGGTACAATGGCTTCTATTCAAACGTCGCAGTGTCGGATGTCGCGATGCATTGGACAGATGGATCGATGCCCACGAGACGACGAATTGCCTGTCCAGCTGTTTGGATGCCCTTCTACCAAAAAAAAAAAAAAAAAAAAAGGGAGAAAAAACAGAAAATCTCGTGGAAAAGAGTCACTCGCAATTAGGTGAGTTCAGTAGACCGTCGATGTGTTATGGTTAGATGTTATCGTAGGATGGCATGGAAAGCTTTTACGGAGGGTTGAGTGAACCAATCGAGGAAATTGTGCCGTAATTAGTCGTTTGCTTGGATTCGTTGTGACTCGAGTTAGTTTAGGTGTGAAAATAATTGGCCACTCAAGGTTTCTTTGGTCGTGAATCGATGATACGAGTAAATCCTGTTTTCATCGCGTTGGCGCGTTTCACGAGTGATAAGCGAAGTATAATTAAGAAGAATATGTGGAGAGAAAAAAGAAAAGATAATAATGGAACGATAGGATGGACGTAGCGAGGTTTACCTTGCAGCTCTTGAAGCATTCCCAATTACTTTCAATTAAACGATTCATTCCATTAGTAATCAAACTGCCGGTTTACACGTGAATTTCTAGGGAATTTAAAATCCAAAATTAAACATCCAAAGTATAATAGGCTTGTTGTGATATTTAGCGGGTGAAATGAATTCCTGTTTTAGTTTCATCTCTTTAGGTAGGTTTGTAAAAATATGCACTTAAATACTTGAACACCACACAGTCTACTAATAAGGTAAGGAAGTACTCGGTATGAATGAAGTTTTCTATTTTCTTCTTTTTTTTTCTAAAATAAAATAAACAGTAGATAAAACAGATTCTTTAGTTCAAGATTGCATGTCTATCTGTCTACCTGGGGCTGTTATAGTATATACTGTTTAAATTTAATTTATGGTCTTACTTATTCAACTCATCAAGGTACAAATCCAGCGATTATATTTCAAAGTGCAGTTGGGAACGATTAAAACGCTAAAACACCGTGCTATTGTCTTTTAATTAAATTAGTTGCTTTCTAAATTTTTAATTAAGAAAGGAGTACCTCCCTCATCGTGAAACACTGCCATTAGCAAGGATTATATTGCTGCAAAATTAGTCGCTCGGAGTATGCCGGGTGTAGGAATGTAAATTTAATTGTGGGCAAATGTAAGAACGGTAAATGCAACGTAATTTAAACGAAATTTGCATACTAACGTCCAAAATAATGTTACCGATTAACAAGATATAACAGGCACTTGCGGATGGAGAATAAAGAGTTGAAATAATTTCAACGACATTCTAACATTGTTATTGTTTAAAGTAATAAGAACGTTTGCTATCTTAAAATAATTTACTATCCGAACTGCAAAGTATTCGGCTATAATGACACTCTTCGCAGGTTTCTGAGGTCAACCGAAGTCCAAGACGAGGGTCGTTTTTCACGGAAATAAGACGTGAAAAATTTCGCTCTACCTGTTGATGCGTGACGTCCTCGTGGATCTTGTCGATAAAATTTAGTTCTTTAAAATTTTAATTTCGTGCTCTTAACCTATTTTATGGTTTACTCTATTCATTTAAATCGTAGATACTGGAATAGGTTTGGATTATGCTTTATTTTGCGGTCAGTTAAGCCGTGAACGCTTGGAATATTAGAATTGAGTGTGCTAAAATCAGTTCGGATACTGTAATTTATTTATAATCAGTCTGATGATATTATTGGTTTTACAATTAAACGTCTCATGGATATTATCTTTCATCAAGACATAGACGTGGAAGTTAATTATAATTGACAGATGTCCTCACCAAATTTGTGTAATATTATTAGGAAAGGTCTTCGAAATTTCATAAATTTTCTTCATGCGTTCTTCTCATTTGTTAATATCCTTATGAGACTTATTATATTTAAAAGTTGACGAACAAAGTTAAATAAATAGACAACGTGACGGGCAATGTCAAGAAATATTTTAACTTTATGTAGAAGATGCACAGATTTCGTACAACGAAAGATTCTTCTTTGAAAAATTTCCTGTCCTGAAGACCTTATTACGTAAAAAGAAGTGCTTCGTTTAATGACGCGGAGTCATAATTACGAGAATCATCCATCACTCGATTAACATTACAATCATGTTACAATGGCCTTCGTTGACCACGCCGTTCAGCAGCCGGAGAATTGTTCTGTGGGAAGAAACGATATCAGTTTCGATCTCACGATTTTTTTCTCCATTCTTTTCTTTTCTCTTTGCGACGTGAGTCATTTGTAAGAGTCCGTAATAAGAGAGGAATATAATTGTTGTCTTTTATATAAGAGAAATATTTCCTTGATAATTATTCCAAATAATTCGCAGAAGTTAATTAATGTCTGAATCATTTATATTAATATTGTAATCGTTCCTTTATATAAATAATAATATAAGTAATTTCTTGAGAAGCACGCATCCACCCATCGCACATGTATAGGATATTAATATGTAAGAAGCTGGAATTAAAAATGTAGAACAGTATCTCAAGTTTGAAATTAGTTTCCGGTGCTTCATTATTTATTCAACGAGTGTTAAGAACTGCGACTTTATGTTCACATCAACAGTTACTTGGAAGCTGCTTCGAATTACTCGTAAAAAATTAATTTGAATCAGCAAGAATCAACAGATCTAAAGCGTGTCGATTAACTCAAAACGGTACACTTTACGCGAATAAAGAATTCATTCTTAAACGGAACTTTAGTATTCCCAAGAATTGACATCAAATTGCTAATAACGAATATCTCCAATCTTTTTATCGTTATGGTATTGGTACGCACTCTGTGCAAACACGAAGATTTAATTATTCTCCGAGCTTTTCAAAAGTTTAACATTAAACGGTAAATAACTTACAACACGACAAAAATGACAGTTTCAATCGCTTCAGAATCGACATTGACAATCGAACAAACGAATTTCGTTTCATTGTTAGCTCAGCGTTATATTACCATGTTTTTCGACGAAAAACAAAGGGAGAAGCCGTATAAATTCTGCGCCGAATAATCGTTTCTGCATATAAAACTATTACAACGTTGGCGAATAATGGTTGCAGTTTTTGTTTCGCGGTCACAAAAGCGCGCAACCTCGACTGGCTTCAACAGACAGCCACAGCTAAATGCATTATCCTTTCGCGGATGGTTAAGAGGCCAATAACAATTGCAATTTCTCCCCTGTGTAACTTTGGAAATCGCAGCCTGCGTTCGCGTAAATCCTGCCTAGGTTATTCCCGCGTTTTTTTTACGCGTTCATGTTATTTTTTACCCGCGATATCGTCACGCGTAAAAAGGGTAACGCACCTTTTACGGGGCTAACTTTACGCCTCCAGTTAACAGCGTTAACGCTCTCCGAAGGTGGCGCTATTTTCAAACTTACGACGTATACTAGCGACATTTTGCCCAACAAATTTCACGTAAGATGCCAAAGTCCGAACACCGCACGAATATCAGAGCATATTTGTTCCGGAAGTATTGTTCTTTGTTTACGTCTTGGATTTTTCTTACGATCGTATCAAACAATTTGTAATATCTATGAAAAAATCGTAAACAATGTTCAAGGTCCAGGTACATCTCGTAAGATGAGAACAAAATGAGACTGGGAATTTTTCATTAAATCTTATTGCTCGACATAAAAAGCGTTTAAACGCTGCAGCTTATCATACAATTTATAGTTTCTATCGGAAGAATCGTAAACGACATTCAAAGTTCATGTACATTCTACAAGATGAAAAGATATAAAGACAGACAATTTTACACCTTAAGAAAACCTTAAACCTTCTTACTTTGCGATTACAAATTACAAAAATCATAGCCAATATTCAAAATTTAATGCACGTCACAAAATCGAGAAAGGAAGAGGAAGAGAAATTTCGTTAAACCCTACTGTTCCGTACAAAAATGCCATTTATACTACAGCATATCGCGCAATTTGCAATATTAATTGCAAAAATCGTAGCCAATATTCAAAATCTAAGTACACGTCACAAAATCGAGAAGCGAAGAGGAAGAGAAATTTCGTTAAACCCTACTGTTCCGTACAGAAATGCCATTTATACTACAGCATATCGCGCAATTTGCAATATTAATTGCAAAAATCACAGTCAATATTCAAAATCTAAGTACACGTCACAAAATCGAGAAGCGAAGAGGAAGAGAAATTTCGTTAAACCCTACTGTTCCGTACAAAAATGCCATTTATACTACAGCATATCGCGCAACTTGCAATATTAATTGCAAAAATCGTAGCCAATATTCAAAATCTAAGTACACGTCACAAAATCGAGAAGCGAAGAGGAAGAGAAATTTCGTTAAACCCTACTGTTCCGTACAAAAATGCCATTTATACTACGAAATATCGCGCAATTTGCAATATTAATTGCAAAAATCATAACCAATATTCAAAATCTAAGTACACGTCACAAAATCGAGAAGCGAAGAGGAAGAGAAATTTCGTTAAACCCTACTGTTCCGTACAAAAATGCCATTTATACTACAGCATATCGCGCAACTTGTAATATTCATTGCAAAATTCATAACCAATGTCCAAAGTCTACACACGTTTCATAAAGTGAACAAAAGAAAAGGAAGAAAATTTTTCATCGAACCTTATCGATCCGCGCGAGAATGCCATTTATATTACGATATATCGCGCAATTTATACTAAAAATCATAATCAATATTCAAGGTCTAAGAATAGCAGACAGTATGAATAAATGAAATGGCAGAAAATCTTCCATTAAACCTATTGTTCCACACAAGAACGCTATTTATACCGGAACGTACGACACAAGCACACGTAGCTGGATTGATTCTTGCATTATAGAAAGCTATCCGCCTAGATCGTCGTCAGGTAGATATCCAGACAAATTTTATTCGCGATCGGACAGTCAAAGGAAATTCATCTTGAAGCGAAACCACGTTAGAGCGAACGAAGCTTCTTCTGCTTAGTCATTCGGCGGTGTGACCCTCCCAAACAGGCGATCGCGTCAAGCGTAATTAGCTCGGTAAAAAATAAAAGGAGGAAGAAAGGTGTTTCTTAAGCGCGACAAACGAAACGCAATTAACGAAGGCAGCGCCGCGAGACCAAGCCAAGTCTTTGTCGATTACACGACCATGGATGCGCTTACGATTAGGAACGAAACGACAATTCCTTTCCCTCTTGCCACTATAATTACACCTGCCGTCAACTGACACTCCACCGCCGTGGAAAAAAAATATTCGCGGCGCGACTGTCTCATTAAAGAGGCAACCGCGCCGCCGGTGCTTAATTTGTCCAACGCGTGAGGCCTCTTTCTATTACCAGACGGGTAAACCTTTCTGCCTGGAATGATAAAACTCCGCGAGATACATGAAAATATACGGCTTGACGAATATTTATTCATTTCGCAGCGCGAAATTTTTAAGACGTCATATAGAACTTTTGTCCTCGTTCTTTCAACCAAGTTGCGCGATGAGGTTTTTATTACTCGTTTTTTATTTCGTTGAGGGAAATTTTCATTAATCAGGGAAATTCCGAATAATACAGCGAGAGAAATGTAGCGGGTAAATTTACTTGTACATGCCCTTTATTTTCAACGAAGTGTTTTTTCGTATCAGCTTCCACACGTTTTATCACACATTTTATTCTTATCGTACATATTCGATTTTTATAGTCACGTGAACGTACTACGAAGCGATGTGAAACTCAACGTACTCGGACTTGATTAATCAGTATATAAACGCAAATATATTAAATGCAATGGTTGTACAGATACTTTTTTGTAGCCACTGTATATATTAATTTAACAATCAAATTTCTACCCTGTACTGTCATCTTGGCGAAGTGAATTTACGAGAGTAGTTCGGTTTTAGGGAGTCGAACGTTAATCGTATATTTAACGAAATGAAGAAACTAACAGAAAGAAAAGTCGAATACCTCGACAGAAACTGATCAAATACGAAATTAAAATGTAGACGAAAGGACCGATTTTGATTTGCTCGATTACAATCGCGATTAATACGGATATTTATGGCGATAAAATGGCGTAAGAAGAATTCTAACAAATCTATCTGTCTATCTATTCTATCCCGATTTATTTGAAACATCGAAAAGAAATAAATAATTAGGTAGGTCGAAAGCGGTCACCCGTGTGACGAATTAACTCGAGCTCCGACATTAACATTCTGACACAGAGCGCGGAGCACGTGGAGCGCAAAAACAATCGGGGCGAACTAAATCGGTAGAAAACGAACGCAGCCGCTGCCGTGAAACAAATTGAACGTCACAGACTCAATTTATTCTATACGATGCGAATTCCAACTCTCGCCGTGCTAAGGAAGATAATTCGAGAGAGGTGGCCGGGAACCACGGTGGCAGACCACCGAAACACGTTTCCTATGAATTTGCAATGAAATAACACGATGCACCCCTGGTCGTTGGATTCAAGTTGAATACCTCTAAACGTTTTCTCTCTAATTTAGCAAGTACGCGGCGACGTCGACAAAGAAGAAATGCTAAAGCGTGCGAAACGACATCGTTGGCCCGGAGCCCGGCCATTCTTTCCAACGCCTTCTCCGGGGAAGACTCTTGCCGGTACAATGCATCGATAGAACCAAGAGAGCCAAGAGAAACAAACTAGAAAGACAAAGAGGAACAAGAAGACGAAGAAGAAGAAGAAGGAGAAGAGGAGGAGGAGGAGGAGGAAGAAGCGTACGCGGATTTCGCAGACTGTAATTATTGATATCGGCAGCGCGATCATCGGCGAAATGTATTCGTCTAGCGCAACGAGGAAGAAGAGGCAAACCGTGATCGAGGAAACGAAAGAGGATGAGCGTAAAGAGGAAGAGAGATGAGAATGGAAGAGACACGGGGATGGGTCAAAGGTGATCTCGAATACTCGACGATACGGCCGCTCGAAGCCAACAAAGATCTCTGCCCACCTTGATTTCGCCCTCTTCCACCTCCTAACCCCTTTTAGTTTCCATCTCTGTCCAACTCTGTCGTCGAGTTATACGAATGTAGGCAGGTATGCACGACTGTACTACGACCATATAGGTAGATACGACCGTAAACCATAAAGATCTCATACAGAGGACCGTGGATCGCCCATTGACCACCCACATGGCCTTCCAGCCCCCTCTTCCACGCATCTATCTCTATCGCTCTTGCGAAAAGCAGGAATATTCACCTCTTGCTTCGGATTTCTTCTTTTGGATTTAATATACGTGTAGTTTTCAGTTAGCTGTCCTGTGTAATTTAAAGGGATTTTGTTGAGCATTTCGGCTCAACGTATCCTTTTTGGACGTTAGGTAATGACGTCTGTGTTACTGCGGGAACGTTGGTTACATCGCCTGGGAGGTTTCGGTCTTTGGTCCTGCAATATTTATGATTGTATAATTTTATTCGAGTTAATTTTACTGTAGATCGCGTTTGAAATTCGTTTTCTCTTTGTTCTCTGTTAATCATCATTAATCTACGTTGTTCCGAGAAGCTACTTGTACCTTGAAAGTATTAGTTCGAAGACCATAACTGTTCGAAACTCGTCAAATTGTCACGGTGTATCATTGGTAGAACAAACGTTTGAACGATCCTCCATTGTATTTCGTATACATTCCTCTGTTTTCTTCGTGTCGTTTGACACGCGACTTCTCTTTCTCTCTTCGTATTTACAACTTTTCCAGTTTCTAGCATGAAACGTAGCTCGCTGTCTCTTATTCAAAATACTAAAGAGGCAAAGCTTTCTTTGTTTCATTCCGATGTTGCTGCTCAGCTTCGTACAAGCGTAGTCATTTTCTCGGAAGTATGTGCAGAGCTGCATAGAAAGTCTATCGTTTTGTCTTTCCCAACCACACTCGTCTAATCGAATAACTTAAAATAATTCTCGCGCAATATCGTAAAAGTTGCAGTGTTTTAAGTCCACTGGCCGCGAGTAAATTGTCAGCTGTCGTCAAACGATAATTTCGCCGAGGTAGCAGGAATCCGATACGCGTCTGCTGTCGGTGACGCTTCTAAAATAAATCGTGTAAAGAATTAAAATGTGGAAGATCGCGGATTTCTATTCGTATTCAACGCGGCCAGGTTACTCGCCAGATAACCGACTCGTATTTCAAGCCGGCGAACAATTTCGGATCGCGGTCGCATCGAAACGTCCCGTTTTCAATTTCATTTGCAGAATCGTAATTTTTCCCAATTCCATAAGATCCCTTGGTGACTGGTCTCTATCCTCTCGCAGAGGCGTTATTGGTCCACATAGCCAGCCATAGTTCGCCGGATCGTACGAGATCGGTCGTTTAATGCCTCGTTCGCGCTTCTCGAACGGACGAAAGCCGGCTCGATGGATCGATATATTTCTACTAGGTGTTCGTCTTCGTTAAAATGAAATTCCGCCGGCAAAACAAGCTTTCAATTAACCTGTCACGTTATTTCAACAGTGCCGGCTGCAACGATCGTACAACGAACAAAGCAATGAAAAGTGGCCTTCGAAAGATCGGACAAGGCGAAGCTGACGAAAGAAATAGAGGCCGAGAGAAAAGGCAAAGGACTGAGTTTCCTGGATCGACGTTGTTTGATCCCTTTGCGGCGCCGCGTCTCTTCTTCTCTTTCCTCTTCCATCCTCGCGTTTCATAAAGACGGATAAATGGATGTCCTCGGGAATCCTTCAGTTTTCTCGTTCCTCTTTCCGATCTTATCTCGACGCTGGCTTCGAGTCGAGCTCCGCCAATAAACAGGAGAAACCTCAGCTTATTTCTTAGTATTTTTGTAAGAAACGGTTAGGACGTTTGATCCTCTTTGCTCGCGTGTTATTTCAGCGTCTGCGTATATTTATTATTGTCTATTGCGAGTGGCTTCGAATTTCGTTGCAACGTTTCGGACATTCCTGTGCAAGAGTTCTGTCGTAGAATCGTCCATTAAATATCAACGCTAATGAATCCACGCAACAAGGACAAGCTGTACTTTGTGGGCTTCTGTCGCATCGTGTTAGAATTCACAAATTTACTATTTTACGATTAGGACAGTTAGTTGGCTTGTAATTTGTAAAACTCACTCGCTCGTAGAACTTTCCATGTTTTATCATTCAACTCGTCGCTGTTATACAAACGAAACACATCAGCACATAGAAATCGTAAATTTTTCGTAGCAACGTTAGATCGATTCTGTGCAGAAGAGCTGCGACGATGTACTTCGAATCGAAAATTCCACAAATCTTAGCTTGAAATTCATTTTACACCATTATCTTCGTATTTCTGTATAACTTTGTACATCTGCCGCTGAGACAAAAGACAACATCAGAAATTCATTATTAACCGTTCCAACCGACTGTAGTTTGGTTAAAGCCGGCCGAACAAAATGCTTCAGGAAGGCATCTTTGAATTTTTAATCATTTCAACGCTTCGTACTCCACCGTTGTCCATTAATCCGTCGCGGCAGCAGAAAAGCCACGGTTTTCGATGAAACGTCCACGAACAAACGATAAAAACTTTCCTAAGCCACTCTGTTCTACGGATATGCATAAAATATCAAGTGAAAATTCATAAATCCGGAGATCCGTCGGGTGGAACTTTCGCCAGTTGGTTTCTGTTGACGAGCTATAAAATCGGACTGAAAGGCGAATTTTCTCGCGGAGCAAGTTGGAAAAAGTTTAGAAATCGGAGAGGAACGGCGTTATTTAATAACGGAGGCTCACGCGAGTTTGAGAAAGAATCGACTAAACGGCCTCTCGAAGGGATCCATTCGTTTCGGCGTCGACGATCATTAACCTTTCGTACGTCCATTAGCCTGCACGTCCGGATAAAGTAATTAGCCTCGACCTTTACAGCGGTTCCCTCGGCCCGGCTCCTTTGCCGCATTCTTTGCCCGTTCTTCCTTCCCCAATTTGGCAATTAGCTGCGCGCTAACATTGCTACCGTACTGATTTGTTATCTGCTGCCATTAAAATCCACTTCACCTTCTTAGCGATCGACTATCGTTTCAACGATCTTTAAGGGATCGACTTTTGTTCTAACGAGAAGTGTTCGATCACAGTAGCGGGTCCTGATACCTGAATTTCAATCGTGGTATCGTAGGATCGAGGGGTAACAATAGATACAATAAGACAGCCAAGAAATGGTTCTATATCAATTTAGATTATCGGAGAAACTATTTAAAGAATTACATGGTAAAAGTTTGTAAAGTTCGTGGATTTAATGGTTATTGTAAAACATTGGAAATAAACGAAGTAGAAAACTCAAAGAAACTTACCCAGTACCCGAATTCGAGTCAGGATTCGACCGACGATATATACAATAAAATGACCAAGAAATGGTTTTACGTTGATCCACGTTATCAAAGAAACGATTCAAAAAAGTCGCATAGTAAACGTTTGCAAGTTTCATTAATTTAAAGCTCGTTGAAAAGCGTTTGAAATAAATGAAATAGAAAGTGTATCTGAATTAGGATCACGATACCGCAGGTAGATCACGAAAGCGACATTGGGTACCACGAAATACCCAAGAATTAGTTCCACGTTGACTCAGATTATTATCGAACGAATCATCGATGATAAATCGTGATAGAGCAAAAGTCTGTAAAGCTAATCGATTTAAACCTTTCGGAGAAATATTCGAAACGAGTGAATTTGGAAAATCGAAGAGAATAATCGTGATATCGTTGAACTGAAAGGATACCATCGAATAAAATGATTAAAATAACCCACGTACATATAAATATAAAAATGTTTTTCAAGTTCTATCGATCGATTAAAGTGTCCTATTGCAGCGTTTTAAAAATCTATTACCAGACAGATTAATTTCTCTGTCTTCGCGCGGACATTCAATTTTCCTCGTGAAGTACGATGGCTTTCAGAGACGATCGCGGAAGCAACCGGTCTGAGACGAGAATTTCGATCACAGCATGCGTATTCGAGACCGGTGCTCGACTATCTCCCTCTCAAGGTCCAGCGGAGGCTCGAGGCGACCCGTGGGAGCCACGCGCCTGCCGTGCGCCATCTTCTCCCTCCACTCGCTTCGCTCGCTTCCTTCCTTTCACGTTCGAGCACGCTGCCAACCTTCCTTCCGTTCACCTTCTTCTCACGACCAGCTCGAACCTCGACCGTGCGTTCCAACAGCGAAGGGAACGACCGAGCTTACCGATACCCCGTTAATAGGCCAGTTGAATCAGCCTTGGAAACATTCATTTTGGTAAAATGTTTTCGTTTCGTCTAGAGCTCTCGTTGGAAGATCGTTGCAACTACCACGTTGCATCGTGAAAGTTACTCTAATGGAACGGTTTAAAAAAGAACAGTTGCAAATAAAACTATTCTCCGATGGCAAATAAAACGGTAACAGTGGTAACGCGTTGGATCGAAAAGTGAGCCTTAAAAGCTGAATCCTGTAAATGCAAACTACATATATTCATTGTAAATTTTGAAGAGCGCGATGAATAACGAACTTGAAGAAATGTTTCAGTTTTACTGGCGTATATACGGTTTAAAACGTTGTTCCTAGTATCTGGCACATTTTCATGGGAATATTAAAAACTCGTTAGAGAATGATTTTACTTTCAGATTTTCTTAGCAGGAAACCTTATGCATTAGGAATATTTCTTCTTATAGAGAATGGCAAATTGTACGCTCTGCGTATTGTTGCTACAATAATCTGTTATTACGAACAGATTATATTTTTTGTGTCGTGTTAATGGTCACGTTAAAAAATAGTCGAGATAATTAAGGCTAAATGGTCGTTTTAAGTTTACGTTGAACGCTATTACGCCTTTAACATCGTCGAGCAAATTGACTTTTAAAGTTAAAACTTTACCTCGCGGCGCACAGTTTGATTGCGTTCGACAACGATAATTAACAGGTTGGTACGATTAAAATGGACTTTTACATTATCCAATTCAAAGTACTGTCTCTCTATTTACACGTGTTCTTGTTTAAATTGCATTAAATCGATTAAAAATAACGTTACAATTATTCAAAGAGACCAGTACGTTAAAATTCAAAAGGTAGCCAAATTTCAGGCGACTTCTTATCTAAAAGAGAGTTCTATTTCATCGAAATCTTTTTCGTGAAAGAATCTCACCGATCACTCGACCGATTAATATTTAATTCATTAATTTCTAACACGAAAGCAGAGAACAAAGAGGATGCACAAAGTAAATTCGTTAAAACTGTGCTACACGCATATTATATCGTTGTTTCCTGAATCTACGCGCTGGTGGAACGCTAAATAGTTAAATAACGAACCGTCCGGAATTAACAGGAAATTCTGTCCTTCACAAAAAAAAAAAAAAAAAAAAAACGAAATTCGATCGTGCAAATAAATTCAACGAAATTACGACTAGAACGTTAACGCGACGTTTTAACGGACCATAGCATCTTCAACTAATTATGGTGAGAATCCAATCCTCAAAATATCCCAAGAAGCAACGATAAGAAACAAGAAAGAGAAGTGGACAAAAAGACGGTGTATCCAACGATAGTAAATGCCATTTCTGCAGTGCAATCTCTCAGGCGCGGCTTATATAAAAACATAGGATTCATGTTCCATTGAGCGGATAGAAATAATGGTGGACGGTGGAAAGGGAAAATCTGGAATCGGCGGTGCGCGCAACAAGAAAAGAAGAAAGGGTTGCGGTGGCCACGAGGGGGGACGCGACTTCCCTGAAAAATGATGGGATCCAATATCGTGGCCGATTCGAAAGCGAACTGGAGCAGTTGGTTGGACGTATAGAGAGGCCAGCTTTCGCCCTCTATTTTCTTTATTATCGTCGGAGGGGTGTGCACGGTCAATGGACGTAAGAAACGTAACCTGGAAAAGGAAACGTACCTATCTATATCTAACAGACCGCGGAAGGATCAGGTTCCTATGTCCTAGCGGATCGTTCCATTGGCCACGATTTCAAGGCTGATTACTCGTGCAAAGTGAAAAACTTTTCATCGATTTCATTCGTACTCGCGACACGAGTATAAGGTGTATCGTAAAACGTGATTTTCTTCTGCGGTAGAAGCTCGATTATCCGAGAATTCGAATAATACGGAAAGATCTATCAGCGTTCATGAATCGTACAATAAGAGACCATAGTAACCTTCCGATAGCGTAACGACGTATATATATTTGGATTTAATTCGTTATTTAATCGGTCGAGAGTTTAATTGCTTTCGCGATAATCGACTATTTGCACTTTTGTACTCTTCGTGCTCAAATTTCGAAGTAAACGAAGTTACGGCGAAAGTTCAGAGCACCTCGGACAACGTGGAATTGCGTTTGAACGAGACCTCGGTGTACTTGGTGCTTAGCTTTTATATTTTATTAACGCTCAAACGAGTCGCTCATTTGCTGGATCGACTAACCGCTCAGTTACACGGGATCCTCTTAAACGGAATACCGAAACGACATCCACCTACTCGTTGGAAAAAATACAGCAATAAAAAAATAATTTTGACAGAAACAAAAAAGCAGGAGAAAAAAGAAACTTGAATTTTGTGTCCTTTAAACGAGACGGATGAACCTATCCCAAAAACCTGTCATAACTACGACCCATTTGTTAACTCGCTCGGACTGCTCACGCTGCAGCAGCGTAAGTTTATGTCAGATCTAACGTTTATTTACAAAATCATGAACAATCGCATAAATTGCTCTGACATTCCCAGTCTCATCAAGTTTAATGTTCCGTCTAGAACTTTCAGGTCCCACCCACCGTTCCACTCGACTCGGCATTCAACGATCTCTGCCCTAAACAACTGTCTTGACCGTATCTGTAAACAAGCTAATTCCTTCGCTCGTAAACTCGATTTCTTTGGTGGCTCATTACCATCGTTCAAGACTCCAGCGAAATCTGCTTTACACGTATTTAGGTCAACAGTAATTCGCGCCACACTCGATTTATACCTATTTCGTATTCTCTTCTTCACGTACGTACATTATTCGCACTTACTTAATTGTACCAAGTACAAAGATGTAACCCGTTAACTAATGAATGAATAAATAAATAAAAAAATTGGCAGAACGATATAAGACGAGCGTCGTTTAACACTCGGCTTTGCAACGACGACGACTTACAGAATTGATAATCAAGCCAAAGGTATTTAGCTGGAACATGGAACGTTTTCTTGTTGCCTCGTCGGGCGACGAAGAAAATCGACCGACGGTTTCATTTGGAACGATTAACGGTTGGTTTTGTATTGTTGGCACTGGTCGACGCGGTTGCAGTCGTATTAAACACGCTGGTTGTTTTGTCCAGCTCGGTAATCTGTTGTGTAATTAACATAGAGTGTCGTGCAAAGGTCCTAGATTAGCTACCAAAATCATACATAGATATAGTTATATAAATACATGTAGAATGGATTTATGAAATAACGGAAGCATCGTTTCTAAATTTTGTTCATTCGAATAGAAACGAAGGAATTTTAGATCTAAATTTCGTATAGTTGTATCGCTCACTCACCCTTGAATCATATTATTTTATTATCGATATTGGTTAGAACGTCCAATCTTTTATAATAGCCACTAAGCGAAATTACTCTGCGTAAGTGCAGTAAATGGAAAAAATATTTTATGCATACCGAAAGGAAAATATGACAGCTGCGTCCTATATGCTCTTCAGCTCCATTACCGAAAAGGCCGATGAGAGATATCTTTTTTTATTTAGAGCGACAGTGCTTTTAACCTACACTTCGCAGTATTGCGAAATGCAAATTTAATCGAATTGCTTTTTCTCGAAGAAGTATAAAGCTGATGATATATGTCCCTATATATCTTCCATCTGTACGTTATATACGTACGTTGTAATTCACATTTAGAAATTAGAAAATACGAAACGTCGAGGCTTCGACTTTGTTAACTTTTCAATGGTATCTCCAACTCGTTTTCTGCATCAATTTCCAATTTTAAGATTAGGTCTCGCGGAACACCGTATCGTGAATTCGACTAAATCGGTCTACCATAGTTTATTATTACTATTACTTGGTGTTTGTTAAACCAAGCCATAGAAAATAGATTCGAACATGTCAAAATTCGACGATCCACTGTGCCAGTCGCCAATCAACCACACATAGTTTCAAGTGAAATTCTCGATCGCGCCATTAATCACCACGGTAATCAAAATCCACTTTCCGTGCTCAAACAACGATTAACAAATCTTGTCTGGATTCGACATCCACCGCTAAATCCAATTAACGATGCTTAGTTTCTGTTACATCAGTGTCCACCTTTATCGCGTCTAAATTAATTAATTGTCCGTTTGCGCTGGTTAATGCGAGAGCGACTTAATTTGTTCGTGACAAGGGACGTTCTAGCCGATCGTTTATTAAATTATGGGATGTCGATTGGTACGTTCGCGGAACGGCGAGTTTATCGTTAAAATGAGAACGAAATGGGAACAAAGCGAGCTGCAAGACAGGTGTCGCGCGGCCAAGTTAAGCGGATGGAAGATACACGGGATGCAAAGTAATGGAAGTGTCAGAGACAAGTGCATTTGTTCTGTCGTTTGCACAAAATCGATTTCTCACAATGGCTGCCTCGTGTCCTCCGCGTTATGCTATAGAACGAAGATCCAAACGATAGGTAAATAGGTTCTCGAAGCGAGGGCTGGCTGAAAAACGGAAACGGATTTCACAGTTCCCTGTTCCTTATTGTTCGAAACACACATTTTCATCCAGTCACCTGCAGCACACCACGTCCTTCATTGTGCGAAACTTTACCAAATGCGATTGCCGGCGACAGATTAATTATGTCAATACTAATGGCTATACGCATACCGATACGATGCAAAACGATGGTCGTCTATCTTGAAATTGTATACAACAAAGAAAGTAACTAATACGTAAAATGGTAATACGAGCAACGCGAGCTAATGTAAAGTTTATAATTTACATTAAATGCTGAAGCTTTAAAACGGAAGGTATCGCAAGGTTTTTCACCGACAGTCAAATGTTCAACGATAATTGGAATCGTGCAAGACATTCCAAAGAAATTGCAACGTTTTCAGAGATTCTTTAGAATGTGAGAGATCGATGTTGAGAATGTTTGACGCGATATACAGACAGAGAAAGAGAGATGCCTGGTTGGTATATTTTCACGAAGAACACGCTTCGACTAATGGAATATTTAAAAATTAATCGTGTATGCAAAGTATGAACATAAGGCAATATACAAGATGTACTCGATGCCAAACTCAGCACACGAAACTATAATTTAACCACGATCGAGCCAACGTACAAGTACTAGAGTATTTCTGGAGTAGAAGCAATTCGCAGATAAAGCAACCATGTACATCTCCTTCTCTCGTGTATCTTGATCAGCGGCGAAAGAAGTAGCAGAATAAAGGACGAAAATCATGAATCTATAAACAGCCCAAGAACGTTAACCTCGATCGTAGGATTTTAACCGTATCCTACCTCCCTCTTCAACGCTGTCCACCCTTTTTCACGACCTCTAGCCTGTTCTTCTCTTCGGTTGCTTTCTCTCTATCGCGTCCATTGATTCCCAACTTTCCCGTCGTCTTTTTACGCCGTCTGCGTTCCTCGCGGTTCAGACGGTCGTTTGCTTTTCTCTCCCCTTCTAATCTATCTGCCTTCCTCTCGCGTCTCCGCGTTCGTTTCTTCCTTGGATCGAGCGAGCGCCGCGTGTCTCGCCGGAGTACGAGCACGTAACGCCTTCATTTGGACGGTTCCAGCAGGCCGAATATCTTACCTGGCGATGCTGGGTCCAGGCGCCGGATACAGAGGGGGCAGGCGTATCATCGCGAGACCCTGGGAAATACGCCCACGCACTCGGCCACTCGCCAGATTTTTCTCTTCTTCTGTTTGTCCCGAGCGCGGCGCACTGTCCACGCGTACGCCAGATCGCTTCATCGAGATGCACCGTCGCCACTTTTATTTCGTTCGTTTCGTTTTTACGTTCCGACACGTACGGATAATGGATTCGTAATGTCGATAGCCGTGGATATGTCATGGGATCCGCTCGCCGCAGCTCTTTCGCTTTCGCCTTGTAAAGTGACTCTAAGGATGATCGTTGTACGCATGGCGAAGCGGAATTCTTTTTCCTTTCGCCTCGTGGAGTAACTGCAAAGATGATTGCTCCGTAATGAACTTTTCAGACGCTCTCTTTATCCAGTACCTAGTCGTGGTTTTGTTCCTTAGAGAACTTTTTTAATTTCGAGGAGAATACCAAAATAGTAGTAGGTTATCAGCGGCTGATGTTTGATCAATCCTTTTATTCCTAAACCGTACAACGTAAAAAATGTTTCCATCGATTGCGCGACAAACGAGCGATTCGTATAATTCTTCTGATGCCGAACGAGTAAGAATTGTTTATCAATGGAGTAACATTTGTTGCAATTTTATAGGTACTTCCCGATGAGAGTAATGCTTCTACTTCGCATATTCTAGAATATGTATACGACTATAGTGTAAATCGAAACGTTGATTTGATAATTATTATTCATTCACATAGTTCGTATACTTCCTTTGATTCGTATCTTGTTAATGACATTTGGTATCTTTAAATTCATGTGTAACATTTAATTATATCTTCTCTAAGCTATTGTTCGTCGTTCCAACGCTGATATCATATACGAATTTCTGTAATAAGAATAAAAATTCCGACGATTCAACTACGATAAAGTTTATCCAACAAGTCGGTATTTTCGAAGAAGGAAGAACTGTGAAAGACGAAGAAATTACGGGCCACGAAGTAACACGTAAATTATATCAAACACAAAGATGCAAACATCATCCAACAGGATAGTTTCGCAAGTCGAAAGGGAATAAGAGAAACTAATATTTTAGCGAAGGCATACGGGCAGTTGGACATGTGCCAAACGTTACATCACCGGTCTTGCCACGAGCATTGTTACTCGTAACATCATCTCGTTTGTTACATCGGACGGTTTGATGTTTAGTTTTGCGGTCGATTGAAATGCTTCGAGCGACAGAAAGTAGAAAGAAACAGAAAACCGAAAGTTCGACGGCGTCTCGCGGAAGTTTCAACTGTAATTTCGCGGCGTCCCGTGGGAAGAAGAGATTTCTTCTCTTGGCTTTAACCTGGCTCTCCGCCTTTTTCTATCGTCGCAGGCGACTAGATTTAATTTACGAGTTCATTTGCATCGCGCGAACCGTAACGGTCGTCGCCTTTCCGCACGGCGGACTTTCCATTTCTCGTGTTCCCCTCTCAAGACCGTTGTTTGCCTCGGATACGCTCTACAAATGTTCAGCTAGCGAATATTTAAGACTCTCGCGTCTTCCGTAAAAATTTGTCCATTCTTTCGTGAATAACCTTTATCTTTCGTAACATTATTGCGCTTGTAGTTTGTAGAGAAATTTGTTAATTGACTTAGTACGTCAAGGTGGCAGGAGCTCAAGAAGGTTGCAAAGTGTTCGTTCAGGATCGCCAGGATTTTCTAACGGTAATCACTTTTCTGGAAAATTTCACGATGAAAATCTTCAACGTGTATTTGCTTCGATATTCTTCTTCTACGTATAGCAACATCGCTATAGCTCTACCATATCAAATTTCTCTGTATATTTCTTACTTCCTCGTAGCAAACAATCAGCAAGAAACAAGCTCCTTACGCTATTCCACTCGTCGTCCAACACAGCAAATCAATTTCCAAGTGATCGCATCACATCACATTCAAAATCACACCAAAAGATTCGATTGGGAGAAAGGAAAAGAGTGGAAGGTATGAAATTAACCTGCACGGAATTAAACGCTCTGGATATCTCTCGGAATCCTAGATTCGTTGGCATATCTAAACGAAAAAAGAGGAAATGGGCGAAGGGAGCGGTGGAAAAGGATCGGCGAGAAAGGGCAATGGAAGATGGAAGACGAGCAGAAAGAGTTAAAGGGCGTACGGTATGCGAACGTGGGCGTGGGTCCAGACTGGGCGCGTGTCCGGACATTCCCCGTGGGTAGAAAGAAGCTGGAACGAGTTAGGTATACCGGAGAATAGAGAGGAGAGAGAACGTAAGGGACATCGGAGAGACTACCACGGGAGAAAGAAGGCAGGACCGCATCCCGGGTGGGCAGGATCGGTTCGAACTCTCAAAAATTTATGGCCGGCGCTTCGACCTACGAGCGGGAGGTGTTACACCCGGGTCCTACAGGTCGGGGCCGTAAGATTTACGCAACGCCGCCAGGAAAGTGAAGAGAAGTACGAGCGGCGCGCGCTCTCGCGCTAACGAAAGAGAGATCGCGCTCGTTAATGTCCGGCTGGATAATCGATAGTATTGTCTGCGGCAGCAGCGGCACCGAGATCCGAAACGAGCGGCAGAAACCAACTCGACGTATTGCGCATGCTGCGATCTCTCTCGTTTACTTCGAGGCTCGTCAAATTTGACGCATCGTTTGTCGGGCTTCGCAATGGCAATTTTTTCCGCTTGTCGGTTCATTTACCCAGCCGCGGAAAAGCGCTGCACCGCTCGTCTGGGTTAGATCTGTGACGCGGGAAAATTATCAAGGATGCTTTGTAGCGTCGAGCGAATCGAATGGAAAGCTCGTATAAAGCAGATTTAGCATATTTGGGGTGGAAGAACGGTTTTTAAGTTTACACTGTTCCGTACATATGAAACGTGCAAAGTGTGTCTTGCGTTCAACGCTTACCGACGCAATATCCGCAACCTGTGCGTATTAAAACTATTCACAGGGCCTGTAGAACCACGTTAATTCAACTTTGACCGCAGTGTGTTTATTCGAGGTGCTGTGCCGATGAATCGACCGACAAACGTCTTTCTCCACTCTGCCCGCACTTCGTGTTTCTTATTTGAACATTTTTCTACACTTTCTTCATTATCTGAATGCCTAGAATAAAAGCCATATAAATATCGTACTGTTTTCTTAAGGCACCCTGTATACAGGATGTCCCGGTGTAATCTCCTTGGACAAATATCTCGAAACAGCTAGAGAACAGATAGCAGTGAGAGATAGCGGTAAAAGATTCAGACGAGAGTTCTTTACTCGAATTATTGATAATCGATTGTATCTTCTTCAAATATTTTCTGAAAATATATATTAATGATGTGATACTAATATTATTATATCGTACATTATATTATTCATTGTATTATTCCTTGTTTTGTGTATCGGTAATTTTGAAGGGAAGCTTCCTCGAACTCGAATCTTAACGTCTCTTTATTATTGGCCTTCTCAGTTGGCATATGAAAATTCGTTTATCTCTGCTAGACAACTGGAATTTTGATTCGTCACTCCATAAAACATTCTTTCACATTTCCGAGGTCCGGTTCTCATGCTCTCTAGCCGGCCATAGCCTTTCCTTTTTGTTTTGTGGCTTCAAGAAGAGTGGTTTTGTGTGCCGCAACTGGACCATGCAATCCAGCAGCTGCTAATCCACGCTTTACGGTACTCACGGATCATGAGGTTTCACGGGTAATATTCAAACTTCCTTGAATTTCCGAAGCTGCAACTCCTCCATTGACATTACTCTTATTCTCGCATTTCGATCGTTACTTCATCATTCAGAGAAAATAACATCATTTTCTATTACGAAGAGTTGGATAGTGCGTTCGATATTATGCAAATCTGGGATGTTATAGTATAATTACATTTTTTTTTTAAATATTATACTATATGGCGGGCTAAAAGATGACAGTATCTTAAGTCGAGATTTTGATCATTTTTTCGCTCCCAAGAGATTCTTACAGCCGCCGATGATCCCTTTGATTTTACAGCTGATTAAATTTATTGGTAATTTAGTTTCATAGGTGATAGTAGCTATAGAACATTATTTTATGAAAAATAGCAGCGAATTGACATACTCCTCTACGTTTCTCGATCATCTGAATAACAAGAGTTAGATTAGTTAGATTAAAGAAAAGATTAAAGATTAAAAAAAATGCATTCGGAAATGAACAGTACTCGAATACGAAAGATCGAGCAACTGTTACAAGAATAGATACGACCACTCAACTGGAAATCTACCACTTAAACGCGAAGGGCGCCAAAGTTCCATTTCCTCTGATTCCTCAGATACCACCTCATTGCCCCTTGGAATGCAATTTATTTTCAAGTTCGCGGCGGTGTGAAAGCTTTTTCTTAAATGTTTTCGAAACTCGCAAAAGTATTCCGTACTGTTGGTTTCGATGTGCTCTCGCAACATTACAGTATCGCTAGATTCAAAGAGAAATTCTATAGAAACGCGGATAACAAATTTATAATGGACATTCAACGAAAAGAGAAACTTTGTTTCGCTGTAACGTTGAATCGTCGATATTCCCCTTCCGTTGGCTGGTGCAAAGTGGAAATCATCCCACTCTGTAATTTTCAACCAAGCGGAAGTTCCCTGGAATTTCCGTAGCGACGTTATATTAACATAAAAAAAGTCAGTCTAAACGATGACAGCATGCGCGTTCTGAAAACGAAGGGCAGATGGTACCGACATTCTTGTTCACATCCCTCGAGCGAATTCATCCGGAAAGATCGTATTTTCTTTGTTACTGCCAATCAGGCTGACACTTGTCAAACTCTTCAATTTAAGTGAAACAAGAAAATATCGTAGGGATCCGAGGTCGAACGTTACGAGGAAAATGGATAAGGGGAGAGGAAAAGTGAAAGATGTCTATGTAAACTCCGTAGAAAACTGAATAATTCTCGATGATAACTATCCGAAAGATGTGAATGAAAAAGTGTATGAGGCTATGATACATTATTTTAAATATTAAATTACTATATGTATACGATATATATAGATATTGGCTTGGTAACTAAGTGATTGCGGATTTTCTCATTAGGTGGTATTGACAAAATCCGCAATCACTTGGTTGCCAAGCCAATATTATACAATAATAATGGAATAATATTAATAAATGATTAACAAAATGTTAATAGACAATAGAGTAATATTCGATAGTATGTGTATTGTAATATCGAACGATATAAGGTAGAGATATCGCAAAATTATGATATATGGGAATATTGAAAAATTTGTTGTTAAAAGTTTGATAGGTAATTTAGAAAAAAAAAAGAAATAAAATTTTAGGGAAACAATCGATCATGAAATTTTGTTAGCTCTGTAATCGTTCCTAGCTTTGTATTCATATTTTTGTTCTCCTCTGACACATCTCAATATATATATTTTCTATGGAAATATGCTTGTATAGAATATCGACCGCAGAAAGAATTGTAAAAACGTGATGTATAATGTCGTTGACTTTTTATTCCACGCATTCAGCGTCGATGTATTCAGAGCAGAAAATGTATTCTAAAGAGCGAAGTCATATATTATAGGTATCTGTATCTGTACACACCCCACCCGTGCTTAAATCATTTATCTAAAATTTTATTTACAATTAAACTCATATCTCCGGCTGAAATATGTCCCGTTGGAAAAAATTTGATGTATTAACTCGAATAGATTTTTATGATACGGACAATCTGTTGTAAAGCAGATTACATTGTTACGAACAAAGCTGCACGTATAATCCCGAATACGTGTATTATTTCAATAAATTCGATATATGTTTATAAGTTCATATATCGTTACGATAAATCAAATAGTATATTTAGGAAAGCCGAAGAAGCAAATTTTTATTAAACAATCGATAAAGGTTCTGTCGATGGAAATTCGTCTCAAATACACTCACCTGTGATATCACGAGGTATTGTGCGATCATCCGATAAAGTGTTTTAAAGACTTACCTGAAACAAAAGAAAATAGAATTAAATTCTAGAAACGTTTGCAGAAAAGGTTTATAATTAAAACAAGTAAAACGTAATTGCTTGTATTTCTAAATAAGTACGTTTGCCGATGAGAAATTTCGGATCGAAAATTTCTTTCCCAATACTGCACGAGTATACTGAATTTTCTATTAATTTGTCAGAGGCTTCTGAATAAGGAGTTTCCCAAAGTAATTAACTCTTAAAATTTTCTTGAAATTCTTGACTTCCGACATAGTGACACAGTGACTCGAAACTTTTCGTCGATGATGAAACTTAACGGAAAATGAAATTTGTTCTCCTTTAAAAATTGTATCAGCAGCTATCGCGTTATACGCTATAAGGAAAATTTTAATTAAATTTCTGCGTGTAGGAGAAAAATATCTCAAAATCTTATAACGTGAGGAGTTCTCGCATTTACGAGAAATTAAAAAGTGGAAAGATACATAGAATATAAAATACGCAAAGTTTAGCATCTATTACGATATTTAGTAAATAAAGCAAATCTCCATTGCGAATTTCTACAAATATCAGCATTCTACTTATCGTTAAGAATTAACAACGTGGTTAAACTAAATTGAAAATTGTCTCTAGCGAGAATAATTCTTAATAAAACGGTAGAATTAGATGTGGCAAAGCACAAAGTGGACAATCTCACCTACGATTAAACAATAAAAAAAAAAAATGATTAGAACTATACGAAAAATATTAAACGATTGAATCTCCCGCCACTCTACGTATATTTCTCACTTCGTTAACACTAGAACTACCACACCAGTCAAATCGATTGGTTTTACAATTTTATTTTAAAATTCCTACTTCGTGTTATATTTTTTCCACAATGATGTAATGACTTTCGCAACGATAACTAAAAGAATAATATAATGAATTTTATTAAAACTCAAAATAATTTTGTATCAAGGCTACTTATATCAACACCAGTCAAAATGGTTGGTACTTGTCCAAGTGTAAAAGATGTAAAAGACCTACAATCTGTTTACCCCAATTAACCAGTTTCCTCGTTTTTTACAATTTCCCACACGTTTTGAAAACTTTTACCGCGTATCATTCGATACGACGATATCAGATATCAGGAAAATTGCTAGATGCTAACGCTAGAAATGCCATACCAGTGAAAATGACTGGTTCTACAATTTTCTAAATGTGTCAACCCTCGTCTAGGGATCCCAGATGGATTGATAATACGAAAAATGTACTACATAACATGCAATTCCTTCCGTAAGAAAGTAACAAATCAATAAATATAAAAATATTCTATTATTAGGTATTTTTTAAAGACCAGTCATTTTTACTGGCTTTGGTAGAAATAGCTTCGTGTTAACTATCGATAGTTCTAGTGTTAATTTCGCGTTACACCTTGACGCTTTCAAACACTTTCAGTCTCATTCTCAGCCAATAATCGAAGCTTAAAAGATACAGGATTCCACTGTACACCTATTCTAAAGGCGATAATCGCGCGAAAGGAGGAAATCTCGAGCTCTTTAGTCGACTCGGTACCATCGATACTTGGCAATATCGGTTCGCGATAAAAGGCAGCATGGTCCTCGAAATTCTATCCCGCATCGGCAACCTTTAAAACGGTCGAATGAATTTTGAACGGATTATTGCCGAACGTATCAGGTCCGCCTGCAACCCCACGAAGGAGAAGAAGGAAGAAAACGGTGAACGATATTGGGAAACGGTAAATATTTCTCGGCATATACGGTAGAACGAGTATAAAAGGCAGGATGGGGTCGGGTGCCGCTGGAATCTTGTTCCACGCCGCGATTATCGCGTGTGCATCCGCGCGAATGAGAAGGAGAAGCAAAGAGAGAAACGAAGCGGAGAGAGGATGAGCGGCACAGACATTGCGGGCTTTCGTTGCTTTAGCCTGAAATTAAAACGGAGTCGATTGCACGGGAACGCCGAGTTCCACGATCTCTCTTTTCTCTTCACGGCAATTCCGCTTTTGTCTTTCATGGTCTTTCACCCTGGCGAACGCATCGCGTTATGGCGATACCGGCACTCCGGTTCCACGATTTTCATACGTTCGGTGCGAACCGACTGATTAAAGTCGATCGCTGTATTTCGCGCGAAAAGAAGGATTTATCGTTATCCGTAAATACAGCGAATGATGGTACGCGCGATTGGCAGTTGGACGACCGTACGGCCTGGAGCAAGCACAACGTTTCGCATTCCACGATTCCGATACTTAACACCTGCACGGGGAATCTTGCGCGTTTTATTTTGCAGAGATTATCGCGAATGGTCGTTCTATTTTCTCTCGATGTTCCGCAAACGTATAGTTCGTTTGGCTGCGATTTTCGCGGAGAGTATAAAAGGAGAGCGTGACAAAGTGGTTAACCAGTTAGCTGTTGCGACCTCTTGGAAAAGCGCGTAGCTGAAATGTGTGGCGAAAAGTAAGCGACGACGTGTGTACTCGTCAAACACAGAGTATCCGTGGCTGTTACAACGTAGAATTAAGCTGTAACGAAACGACTGTTTTATTTTTTAACTTTAATACCGACGAGGCTCGTCGTAACGCAAAATATTGCCATCTCTTCGTGACGAGTATACTCGTGAAAAACAGCCAACAAGTTGAGAAATACAAATTTAGAGGAAAACGAGACAGAGTTGCACGGAAACGACTGGAGACCTTTACGCAAAATATTACGCCTGCACCTCTACAAGGAAACATAGATACAGTCCGAAATATATGTCCGGCAGTGAGAGCGTCAACATGTCTTGACGAATCGAAGATTCTTCTCTGTATTCTTGTCGAGTCCCGCTACTTTGAAATTTCCTTCCTCCGCGAAGCCTCGATAAAATTCCAATAAAAATCGACAACGAATGCCACCGACAGGCAAGGCGTTCTCCGTGAGACAATCGGCGAACGCTGCTGAAACGGGTCCACGACGTTATGCCAGAAAAACAAATCCTTACATTTCTTCCGTCTCTTTCGAAAGCAACGAAGAGGGAGTACCAAGAGCAAAAGGAGCGAGCAATAGAAAGCGCAAAAAACAAAAGAGAAAACGAACAGCTATGGAGGAAAATCGTGGACCAAGTGTCAGCGAGAGAAGACGAGGGCAATCGGATGGCAGAGCTGGAAACACGATCGTAACATTGGCCTGTAAGAGAGTGGAGGAAAGTGTAAGCGGCGTGGAAGCGAGAGGCGGATGAACAGGATGGTAAACTCGGAAACGCTTTGTCCGGTGGCTGAGTCTGTCTGGCGTCGTTTTCACGCCGGCTTGAACGCGCTTTTCGGTGTAAACCGCTTACGGGCAGGACGTAAACGCGGGCGAAAACGCGGGCTGATCCAAGGCTGACTGAAATAGGGCGAAGAAAATCGAGAGGCGCGTGGAAACGTCGAACTCGGCGCGACGTCTGTTACCAACGACGTCTGTCACGTGTACACTGTACACGTGTGTGTACATACGCGTCACGGATGGAGCTGGATGCTTGTGAACAGAGCGACAGAGAAACGAGGCTCGTGCAGAGAGACGTTCGTCATCGACCAACTCGCAATAACCGCTCGACAAATATTTAACCTGGTTGTATACCCCGCGTGGGAAAGCCGGCTGGTGCCGCGTAATGTGCTTTCGGTGTCGCAATGTTGCCCGCCTGGAATGCCTCTCTCAAGAGATACGCGACGACACTGATTTTTCCTCCTTCAAACGCGCCCCTACTCTCGATACATCGAACGATTCCATCCGCAGGGATATGATCGGTTTGCATCCATCCACGTCGCGATCGCGTCTAGTCGAAGAATCGAACGCGATGTCAGATGGATGATGGAATTCATGGGTTCAACTTTCTAAAGGATTTCAATCCCTTTCTTCGTTATTCCTGATGCATCTACCTTCTAACAATATTTTTCATATGGTTTCTTGGCTCGTTCTTGTCGTTCGGTTTGCGAAACCGTGGTAAAAACGAGATACTAAATATAGCGATCATTTCGTTCCAAAAATAGGAATAGAGATCGATCGGTGCTCGATCGTTGAATTCGGGAGACAAAGTCAAAAATAACGTAGCGTGTCGTTTCGTTCGTAGAAACATATTCTTCTTGTTTCGATTTCCTTCTAGTTTTCCTATTACGTTGTGTACCACAACGCGACTGCCATATTTCGTGATTCCTACAAGCTAAGAATGAAACGCTTAATACAACGATCGTTTAGTTCAAAGAATAGCAACCAGAAGTCGATCAGCGTTCGATCGTTCAATTCACAAGGCAGAGATCAAAATCGAGCAACAAGTTGAACGATCGTTTGGTTAAAAGAACAGGGATAACATTTAATCAACTTCTGCTCGTTTAATTGGCGAGGAAAAAATGGCACAACGCGTCGTTTAATTCGTACAATCGTATTACTCTTCTTCCGATTTTCTTCTACTTCCATCGCTATACCACAAGGATACAACGATATAAAATAAAAATTGGATTTACCATTCTTCCACCTATCGAATATCGCAGGCTCCTACGAACTTCAACATTTCCAAACGCTATGCCGCATAATCGAATATTCCAGCTGACCGAATTTGCATTCGCTCTGGCTGTCGAAAAACTTGAAGATAAATCCAGGACGCTATCCACCGGAGTGCTACTATCGCGTGACGTTTCAACGAGCAACCGGAAAATTTAGTCCTTCGTGAGGGACCTCGTTTCTTTGGCTGCGCTGTTCGCCGACAAATTATCCCCCTGGCCTGGTAAAACGAATTTAGAAGGTCGATCGGAGTGTTTGATTTTCCCGTGGACGCGGCACAATGGGGGTGAACGAAATCACGGCGAAGCTATAGCGATTCTCATTATCGGTGTCTCGATAAGCGTGGCAAACGAGTGCCATTTTTTCCTGCCCGATTGTTCCCTCGCAGTCGATCGCGCGTATAATTTGCGAGATGAACGGGTACAAGTTAGAAGGAAGCTGCTAAAGGAGCAAGAAACGAGGAGGAAGAAACCGAAGAAAGAGTGAAGGATCGAGAGGAAAGTGGATGGAAAAAGGGGAAGCGAGAGACGGTTTCGATAAGGTTAGGATCGTCCGTATAGGAATCACCGGAGTGTGTCTATGTTCGTTCGACTGGCTTGATAACGAGAGAAACTATGTAGCTGTAACGGTGGCTCGATAAAACGCTTTCTGGATGAGTCCCGCTTTCGCCTTTTAGACGTACCACAGTTCCGAACAAAGGATATTTCGTCGTTATACCCAGCGGCGGTTTTATGCAAAATCGAAGTCCTCCAGCGGATCGTCTTTTCTTATGAATATGTACAACCTGTTCATAAATATTAAGACAACTGCTGGTCTCGGATAAAGCTCGACCGCTGATTCGAAATTGTTAGGGAACCGATTAATCGGTCGGAAATGTTGCGTACTCGCGAAATAACGGGCTCGCAGCGGATGAAAGAAAACGTTAGAGATCATCGTCCAGGGTTATGGAAAAATAGGGAATCGTGTTTCGCGTATCGAATGGGTTAAGCGTGTATTTATATTTCCAAAGCTGTCCTATAGTTGCAGTTATTAGAAACTGATTTGGATATTTTCTGACTGTAAAAGGTATTTTATTTATTCTTTTAGTTCGACTGTAGATCGTATTTCGTAATATACAGCGATTCTTTTTTTGTTTAATTGTTGGCACACTGTAGAAAAATTCGTTGCACGCTGAATGATCAGTGAATGACTGGTAAAAGTAAGGTAATCCTCGACTGGTATCGTATATGACAGGAGCAGAATTTTAATTCGGACAATTTTATTTTACAAACAAATTTAAATTGATAATCTGTGTGTCTGGAGAAAGTTTTATTTGTCGCGCCCTGTGGCATCGCCATGGAGCAAGTTTCATATTTTCAAAATGTATACTCGCTAATGTGTGACTCACGCTACAACACTAAACAAATAGAAAACAGAAACTGTGATCGTGATCGCGCATAATCACGCTCGATCTAGCGATTTATTTCGCTAGACAAGGAGGATATACGTGGATTTATTAAAATTCCGTAGAAACTCAGAAATTTACATGTTTCCTCTGGTTACCTGTTCACTGATGCGAAACAATCTCGTAGCGTGTATCTGGCTTGTTTGTTATTGGAGTCGCAGATTTATTTCGACAAACATTTGAGCCGTCCATTTTTCGTGAAAGCTGTTTTTGACATCGATTGCGGCCGTTTTGCGAGTATCGCGCCGCTCGCACGCACTTGTTTTACTACGAAATTTACTCTGTTTACTCTGACGTTTAAATGGTTGAGGGTATTTTGTATTATGCAGATCGGCTCTGTGCGAAAACCATGATACGCGAGGCGTGCACGATTCATGAGTCATAACGCCGAATCGGAAACATTCGAGTGCTATCGAAGCGACGGATACTCCAACCGAATCAAATTCGAGTAATTTCGAGGGTCAGTGTTAATGAATCGTTTAAAATATCCTGCAAATCGATGAATATTCTACCTCGCGTTGTACGTTAATTTAAATCGGTTGTTTTTGACATTTTTACTAGAACAATTATTCGCGTGAAATAATTTTACTTACGTAATTTTAATCGTAAAATTTCGATCGAACGTAACAAGAGAAATTCGACGTTATTAAATCGTGTAATTTCGTAAAATTGATGAAATTATTACTCTCGTTATTCTTCTATCGTACGTAATTTTGAAGAATTTCTTTACGTTGGCGAAAAACTGTCTCCCTTGTATAAATTCACGGTATTTCGCTGCAGCTGCCCGTAAATAGGCTAATTTAGAGCTTTCGTGTTCCTTAAATCGTTCGTTTACGATGTTTCCAGTTTCTCTGCTGTACGCTGTTTCACTGCTATGACTTGCGATTAACTGCGAAACGCCAGCTAATCATTCATTCAACGACTTGCTATTAATTCTCATTTTCAGTCTCCATTTATTTAGCTGTGTTTTTGGAGAAATGCAAAATACTCAGAAATTATGGAAAGTATTATCCACGCCGAATACAAACGGAAGTAAAAAGTTACACAGAAAGAAGAAGTTCCAGTTATGAATGAAAACACGCAAACGTTTACATTTTACTTTTAGTACAAAAGTGATCCAACTAAAAAAACGTGGTTACCGGCGAGGAAGCTTTTAATGGAACTTTCGGACCATATACTGAAAATGATAAAAGAGAAACTCGATGCAGCAAAAAAGAAACGAAAACTTACAATAATTCTAGATATCTATACGATCTAGACTATTTTCTCGCGTTGATTTCATTTTTCATAAAACGTTAGAAACATATATTTCTCATATCGGATACCAAAAACACCCTGTACATGATAAACGAGTATGCCCCACTTATTTTGCAATAATCTACTGTATATCAGCTACGTTACGAAATACAGGTGCGCCACGCTAAGTGGAAACATCATGCGCGTAAGAGCCAAGATTTTGATGCATCGTTACCAGTTTTTCTTTTTTATTATTTAATTTGTACTTTACAATTTGTCCAGCTGGACATTCGGTAAATTTTTCTACCTTAATTGCCAAATAACATGTGGATGATTACCCCCAGCGGGATACCATCTTCGAGTTTGACTATTTTATTTCTTTAGTGAGATCAATGGGGTATTTTCTTCTTAATCTTCTTTCTATGAGAGTTTTGCTCGTTTCGACAGCCAGCTAGTTTGGATGTGTTGCCGTTCTTCCCTCGTATTTTTCTGCGTAGCTGGCGATTTCTTCTTTGACCGTTGGTACTTTTAAGTCTTTGCGTATATCCTCGTTTCTGACATACCATGGGGCGTTCACTATTGTTCTCAGTATCTTCGATTGTAGCGACTCCAGTTTATTTATGTGGCTCATTGCTGCTGTCCCCCATGGCGGTATTCCGTACGTCCAAATTGCTTTTATTATCATTTTGTCGATTTTTAGTTTATTCTCTATGCTGAGTTTAGAGTTTCGACTAGTTAGCCAGTACATCTGTCTTCATTTTATCCGTATTTTGTCTATAATTAATTTAGTATATGGTTACGAGTGCCATTGAAAAACCTACATCAGCCATCCAAGACCATCGAGCTCCTGCGCGGCGCATAGCTGAATAATTCCAACGTGAACGTACGACGAATCAATTATGAACGGTGTTTTTCACTGGCACGCGATTATCTATCCGACCTTGCATCCGAAACGTATCGAACCCGATTCTGGCTGGCAGCGAAAACAACGAAGAATACGTGCTACACGGTCGGCCAACGATCGTTTTGGAATTCCCACGGACCGATATTAAAAAACGCGAAGCCAGCGTCGAAGTTAAGCGCAATTTTATACCCTACATCGCATTTAGGCGAAACGATCTTATGGGGGCAATTTTGAGTTACACGATCCCTGGACAGAACGACGATACCGAATGAAAACGTTTCGTTGACGGCAAACGCGTAATTATACAGCCGGGCCAGGCTTCTTGCTTACACGCTCGACCGCCGCGATCCACCGAGTTAACTTTCAGCCAGAGATCATTCTTCCGGCTATATCGTAATTTGCAATCGGTCTTGTTTACGAGGAATTTCACTGCGAGACTCGGACAAGAGTTCCGCGTCAACGTCCGCTCGTAATTCATACGAGAAATGAACTTTTGCGAAGGAGAGGAAGCTCGTTCCGCGTCCAGCTCTAACACCGTTGGTTGCGCGAACGTATATGATAGTTTGGCAGAGAAAATTCTTGATAAACAAGAATGTATTATATGTTATGTGTATTATATCATGTGTCGTGTAAAAAATTTTGTAGTTTCATTAGCGCTGTAACGAGACACGACTGTTTTATGCTGGTTGCTTTTGGAAGCAACCTGAACGTGTGCATATCGTACGTATTACATACAAGATGTTATATATCCACGTGTTAAAATGTAATATACGAAACTTTTTGAAATTTCACTAGCATTGTAACGAGACACGATTGTCACAACTGTGTTGATCAAACTTGCTACCGATCTGAATACGTGTATATCGGATGTATTATATTAAAGATATTATACATCGACGTGTTAAAATGTATTAGGTGAAACGTTTCCAAATTTCATCAGCGTTATAGCGAGACACGACTGTTTTGTGCTGGTCAGATTTGCAACCAATTTGAACACGTGTATATCGGACGTATTACATACAAGATGTTATATATCGACGTGTTAAAATGTATTATACGAAACATTTTGAAATTTCATTAGAACCGTAACAAGACACAACTGTTTTATGCTGATCAGATTTGGAACCAATTTGAATACGTGTATATCGTACATATTACATACAAGATGCTTTTATATCAGTGTGTTAAAATGTATTATACGAAACATTTNGAAATTTCACTAGCATTGTAACGAGACACGATTGTCACAACTATGTTGATTAAACTTGCAACCGATCTGAATACGTGAATATCGGATATATTATATTAAAGATATTATATATTAACGTGTTAAAATGTATTAGGTGAAACGTTTCCAAATTTCATCAGCGTTATAACGAGACACGACTGTTTTGTGCTGGTCAGATTTGGAACCAATTTGAACACGTTCATATCGGATGTATTACATACAAGATGTTATATATCGACGTGTTAAAATGTATTATACGAAACATTTTGAAATTTCATTAGAACCGTAACAAGACACAACTGTTTTATGCTGATCAGATTTGGAACCAATTTGAATACGTGTATATCGTACATATTACATACAAGATGTTATTATATCAGTGTGTTAAAATGTATTATACGAAACATTTTGAAATTTCACTAGCATTGTAACGAGACACGATTGTCACAACTATGTTGATCAAACTTGCAACCGATCTGAATACGTGAATATCGGATGTATTATATTAAAGATATTATATATTAACGTGTTAAAATGTATTAGGTGAAACGTTTCCAAATTTCATCAGCGTTATAACGAGACACGACTGTTTTGTGCTGGTCAGATTTGGAACCAATTTGAACACGTGTATATCGGATGTATTATATTACAGATATTATATATCGACGTGTTAAAATGTATTAGGTGAAACGTTTTCAGATTTCATCAGCGTTATAACGAGACACGACTGTTTTGTGCTGGTCAGATTTGGAACCCATTTGAACACGTGTATATCGTACGTATTACATACAAGATGTTATTATATCAGTGTGTTAAAATGTATTATACGAAACATTGTGAAATTTCATTGGCACGACTGTCGTTATTACATTGATCAAACTTTAAACCAATCTTAGAAAGGTACCTACACGCTCAATGTGTTATATATTCTATGTATACGTCCATAATATACGTATGTTACGAATGAAATGACAGATTTGCATTAAAATAATTAGAATGTAATACAAGTAAAAGGAATTCTACTAAATCCAATACGCTGTACTAAATATCATCAGGTGTCGCAATGTCGTATGATCGACAATGAACTCGTACGTATATCGTATGTATTCGAAGGAAACTGAGATTCGAGAACGAACGATCGACCGTATAAAGCGATTCGACGTTGGCAGAATCTTCTTATCGAATTGGTTCGTGCGCGGAATCTCTACGATCGTAAGACAGGTCCTCGCGTTCTTGAAATTTCGATCAAAATTGTACGCTCGACATTTTTTCGATATTCAAAGATCAATACGATTCCCCGCGCCCGACAAGTTTCTCGGCTCTTCCGGCCGTTTGTTTTGTCGGGAAATTCGAGAATCGTTTGCGTACTGTTCCTCGTCGCCGGATCGGTTGGTTCTGGTTTATCGAGGAAAGGTTTGTTTGAAGATTCGTGTCGGTTGATCTTTACGTGGGAGCTGCTAGAAGAAGCATCTTCTGGTATCGTTGGAATTTCGAACGATGGGAATCGGAGGATGACGGAGCCGACGAACCACCGTAAGAAACGGCGAATTATTTCCCAGCCAGTCGGTTTTTTGTTGCACTCTGAATGAAATTCTTTGGACGCTTCTCTCGGATGTGTTCGACGTTTTATAACTAACGTCGAAGAGGAAGCGTTAATTGGCTCGATCGTTCGCGTCTGATTGTTACGATGCTTCGCTTGTATTATTCCTTCGAACATAGAACCGTAACGATACGGTTTCTTTACAACAGTTTTATCATTCGACAACTGATCTTTCTACTCGTAGACTAAGCAGATCGGGCGAAAAATTCAAAGGAAAGAATTTCCATGTCATCTATCTCGTTGTCCGTCGAGTAAAAATACAGACAAGAATTTTTAGATTTGTTTTAGACACATCGCGATGATTCTGCGTGTTTCCTCGCACTCTTTTTCGACAATTTTGGAGACAAGAGTAATATTCCTTTGTCTCTGTATAGTGATTACCGTTTGATAATGTTCTTACGTTTATCTCTAAACGATCTATTCTATTTTAGATAATATCCTACGTATTCCTATACGTTCTAAATTGTTTAAGCATGAATTAAACATGAAACTTAAATAGCGGTTCGTTGCGATCGCCGTCTGCCCTCTAGTTTTTCTTTTCTCCTTTATGAAACGATCGTAAGTAAGAAAAGATAGAAAGAACACTAGCTCTGCAAGCAGAGGAACGCCTCGGTGAGCAAGATAACAAAGGCAAACTAAAAATGTCAATAAACGGGCAACGACGCGTTTTGTTCGTTCGTCTGCATCGCCTCGAATCGAAGACTAAGTTAACCGTGCAGTTTCAATTATTAATTTTTCATCGTTCTTCCAAGAATCCTATTAAACGATAGAAGTCGTACAACGTTCGATACGACAAGTTACGTAAGTGGTAGAATTAACGAAAATAAGATTTTCTCATTTTATCGACTTTCTTCTGGTATTTAAATCTTTTATCGTTCCGATTCTTTAATTTCCGCTCGATATCAACGGCTGCCCGGAAAGTGTCCTTCCTTCTCAAACGTGTTTTTTACAACAATGCACCTTCGTACAAACGCGAAACCAAGTCTGTGAAACGTCACGTAATTCGACAAAATAATATAAAATAAAAAACGTTGCGCGTCTATTATTTCCTCATAAAACGAAAGAAACTTTTCGGACAATCTAATACTTGTCGAGTCGATGAAACAATTCGTTGTACACTTTTCATTCCTAATGCACCGATTCTTCGTAATCCGTGTGGAACGCGTATCCAAAGTTTCGCGATATAAACGCAGCTATGGTAGGAAAATTATTTATTAACACGCGATATCGTAGATACTATAAATAATTTATGAACAAACATCCGAATAAGAATCCGCAAGCTCGCAAGAAGATTTCCACGACGCCATAACGGACGAATAAACGAACAAAGAACGAATTTTCGCCTGTTTCGTCAAAATTCGTCAGAAAATTTTGACAGCGAGGTTATTCATTTCCGGTCGGAACTCGCCAGGGACAGTTCGTTCGTTGCGTAAAGTTAAATTGAGAAGGACCCGTCTCGCTGGAAAGTAGAATACACAGTTATGCAAATCACCACGGTACCTGTACGAAAAGTGCATAACCACGGAAACGTAGCGCCGTAGGTCCAGCGGCAGTCAAGTCCGAAGGGAAATTGGCGAGAATCGAGGAAAGTGAACCCCAGGGGCGTACCGAAGAGCTGGCGCGTTTCTTTTATGTGAAATGGACCGAGTTGGAAACGTCGAACGATCGATACCACTGTCTTATATTCTCTTTCGACTATGGCTAAGTGTTCGTGCATATGAAACGTCGTTCCCTCGAATATAAAACTCTAGCCACGTGTAGTTCCGCCAAAGTGTCATATATTCGATCGGTGTAATTTCAAAGCGCGATATGTAATTTTATACGTTTTTTTCTTTTTCCAAACTCGATCGTTCTGCATTCGTAAGAAACTGTCCGTTTCCAATTTGAGAATGTCTTGGACTTTGAAGTTTCTTAGAGTTCCTTTATTCGCATACACGTATGTATTTTACTCGCTAAACAGTGGATATTTGAAAAAAAAGAACAAAATTGGAAACCAACGAGTGCAAAACCGGAGAAATGGAGAAGTCGTTGGAAAATTTCGTATTCCGAGTCTTACGATCTCCGTGGTGTCGTGTGTGAAAATCGAACCTATGATCTTAACTCGTAACGAGTCGTTAATAAGTAAACAGTTTACGCATTTGTGAAGGAACTTGTAAAAATATATAGAATGCACATAATAGACAGAAATGAAATATCCCAGACATAGCAGATAAATCTCTTCTTAATTCTTTGCGTTTCTATTTCTTTATCCGCGTTCGCAAAAATTTGCACTCGCATAAACGTCCCTAATCTACCAACAACTTACGTAGCGACCGATACTGTTGTAGTATCTTTCGATGTGTCGTTCTTCTAGAGTAAGGATAAGGAAGGATGTTCTATTTAAAGTGAAGTTTAATTCTATTTTAACAAGCAATACCCAGTACAAAAACCGACTACAATATCTCCGTACGTCATCTCTCTCTCTCTCTTTCTCTTTCTCTCTTGTCCAGCACTCTTAAGACTCTTAGTTTATTCCTTAGACTCTAATCTAAATATATAGAGTAAGCCTATATGCCCCTTTTCCGATACTACACTGTTATTAAATCAAATCAATCAATCAAAAAAAAAAGAAAAAATACTTTCAGGTCCTACAAAAGAAAAAGAAACGTACAATTCTATCGGAAAAACATCGTCGCGCGAACCATTATTATCCCACGTCACAGCATCGCGAGAGCGGAAGAAACCGTAGAAGATGGAAACCGTGAAATTTCCTAAAAGATCATTCGACTATCGTTCTCCCTTGAAACTCGTAAAACTAGAAACGACTGCGTTTCGGCGAAACGAGAGCTCTTAAAGGCTGCGAGTGTTGCGGCCGGTTGCGAGGAAGCGTGCGCGTGTTCGCGATTCGCAATTACAATCGTGTTACCACGGTGCGGCGGTACATCAAAGATCGCATAATGAGTTTGAGTTGCGAGAGGGCGGGCGAGCAAGAGATGCGCCGCCGGAATTCAGGGTGACTTGAACAGAGGGGTTAGGGGGGCCGCGAAAGAGGTCGGTTCGGAGGGGGCCGGCTGTTCCAGAGTCTGTGCATTTTAATAAAGATTCCGAGAGGAGCGCGATCCGCACGAGGCCGTGAAAACCGAAGAGAGCGATAAAAAGAGGCCGGAACAAAGGGAAGTCGTCGGGTGCTCGCGTTATGAGACTGCAGTAATTCAGCCGACGCGGTCGGAAAGAGGAAACCACGGGGGCGGTTCGATAATTTCAAAGGGGATTAGACAGCCGCGAACGTACGTACGAGCTGGCGATTCTTTTTATTTCGATAAGTAATCGGCCGCCCTTTGTCGCGCACGGACAAATCGCTCTTTCTCAGCGACGATCGGTCGATTTTCTTTTTCGGATGAAAAGGGGAAAAGATCCAATCTAGTCGAATTGGTTTAACGTGGAGGATCGTGGATGCTGTTAAGTCGCAGCCTAAAACCATAGAAAACGATAAATGGCGCTGGGAGGATGCGGACATAAAGTTAGTGAAACGAAGAGTCTTGGAGCAAAAGTTTAACCGCGTGCCTCTTTCGTTCTTCGTACGTTTCAAAGAAACATCGTGCGTTTAATTTGCACGTCACTCGATATTATTTTCTCGAGGAGCAAGTGTCGTAGTCTCGTTATTCCATATTTACCTCGAATTATCGCTTCCGAAATTCGAAACTTCTTGAACAAGTTCACAAGTTATCGTATTATGTGGCGATATACGGTGACTCGCGAAAGTTATTCACGAAAGTATTTTAGTTCGGTAATATAGCGAACAATTGACTGCTCGTAACTGATACTCTGTGATCGATACTTTACGTAATATATTCTTGCAGTATGTATCTTGTAACTTTTGTATACAGTCTGGCGAATAATTATAAACTCAAACAACATTTTCTCCGTTACTTCCTCGATTATTTATATTTGAACGGTGAATTGAACGCTGCGGGATATCAGAAGACGTTACACGGCGAATTATTGTCTTTCACAACTGAAATAGAAGAGAAACAGACGATTTTTCAATAAGACGATGCTCCTATTCGTACAGACGCCACTACAAATAGGTGTTTCTAAGATTTCGGAATAGAATTGTTACCGCGATACCAGCGTTGAATTCTGATCCGAATCCGATCCAGAACCCGCGGAGAATTTTAGCAAGACAAATTTACGATCAGAAAAAGCACCTATGAAAGATATCGCTAAATTTAAAAAGAGAATAAAATTTAAAAGGACACTTTGAATGAGTCGAGGAATAGCATACCCAGCAGATTAATAAAAATAATCGAAAATAAGGAAAAACCGCTAAATACTGAATGCTGACGTAACAAGATCGCAACATCCAGTTTATATTACTTCACAGTCAAAAACACAATTTGAAAAATGTAATTTTTAATACACCTCGAAAGAAGATATTTCTTGTTCGTCGTATCTTCAATTTTTGTTTTATATCGTAAAATGAAATTGCATAAACGGTTTTGTCAATTTCTGCTTTAAGATCGTGAAAAATCTAAAAGCAGGCTTGTACTTTATAATTATTATCAATACCTTATGACTTTCCTATATAAAATATTACACGAATATGCCATGCGAATTTAACACGTAAATCATATATGAAGATACTATACGAACTTACTATAGAATTTTATAATACGAAAACTCAGACAGTATACAAATTTCGTCTCGAGAACGTTGCAAACTTATCTGGCGAACAGCTTGCCTGACAGCCATCAGAAGCACAGCCGCAAGAAGATCCAAAACTAAGATGATCCGAAGCCAAGAAGAGAGAAGGAGGCAGGAAGATCATGTATTACGAAGGAGAAATACGAAGCGCGATGCTAGGTCCCAAGGGAAGAGATCGGCCGAGTGAAATACAGGGGATCAAAGACGAATCGGATAAGGAAGGCTAAACCGTGATACGAAGAAGGGTGAGCAGCTAAACCTCTGGTAAGAGGATCTCGCCAACGAAGGGAGTAACGTGCAACGAACGACAGAGCGGTGCCACCAGGAGTCGGTTAGATAACCAAGAGAAGCGAAGACGGACGAGGAAGAGGAACACGGAAGAGAGGAGAGCGCACGAAGGAGAAAGCAGGGATCGAGCAAGCCACGGAATGTAACTGGAATGTCGGTGTTCATCGTCCGACCATTCGGTAATGGCTACACGTGTACACCATAACGGATACACGCGCCAACCCCTCACCCACGCTATAGCTTCGGCCTGGCCGCATACGCGAGTTATCCTCTTCGCGTGTAAGCGTTACGCGGTGGAACGAAACTGCGAGACCGGCCCTGGCGTGCATTTGATCGCTACGATCCGGAGGATCCACGGAAGTCGATCGATCCATCCGCATATACGTTGCCCTTCGTAAATATCAAGACGCTGACTAATGCGCGCAGGCTGTTTGAAGGTTTAACAGCGTCGCTAGTAGCCTGTATATTCTAACGATCGAACAAAAAATGTTGGATATATATAGGTCAGCTTGTGGTCAGCTTGGGGTCGGAAATATCAGGACACTGACCAATATTATGCTGGCTGTTTGAAAGTTTAACAGCGACGCTAGTAGCCTGTATATTCTAACGATCGAACAAAAAATGTTGTATAAATATAGGTCATCCGAAATTTGATTAGGAAATTGTAATAGAAATACAGAATACGAAGAGAAGGATACTGTGCGTTTGTGGATGGTACGTTCAACCTTCTTCGTTAGCCAGGAAGGCGTTGATCGAGACTGATTCTTCAAGAACTGGCAAACATTCTTTCGTTGCATCTTCCCTGTGCGATCTTCGTATAATATTGCAGTGAAATGAACCACACGCGCACAGACGTGAATCGTTAGTGTCTTCTTACAAGATAAATAGTTTTCCCAATAAAAGTATACTTGTATTACAAACAGATATTCGTACAATACATTGGGTCTTCATATACGTAGGATGCTTTAAAAAGAGAGAAACGTATCGGATAGATGGATTGGCTTATTGAAACCTATTGAAGAATAATGAAAATCAATCTTCGTAGTAAGCAAGCTGCGGATTTTTATGCGACTACGTATTGTTACGAAGAGAACCGAAGAAACGAAATCTCTCTTGTCACAAATGCATAAAAGTGCGCAGTCCGGTAATAATTTTCTCAATTTGGCTTCTAACCGTTACGGTCCCTGACGTACAGCGCCAATAATAATCGGAATAATTAATAATTTCGATTATTATACAAAGATTAAGTTATTATAATTATAAACTGAATCTAGCAAATAAGATATAACGCTTTCTTCTCGTCTACGCTAACAATGTACAGAGCATCATCAAAAATAAGATTCTGACGCAATGTTTATAGTTTTGCATTTTAATATCTGTGTTTTATCCATACGATATACATACAACACGTACGATACACATACAATATAAAGAATAATTTTCATTATAGTTCGACTTTATCCTTTCATCCAACCTACGTATAGCTAAGTACGCTCGAAAGTATCTGGACGCGTGTTTATTATTCAGACGATGTACTTTTTAATTACAAGTTAGGAATAAGACAGAATTGGCATGAGCACGGTTGTGAGATCGGACTACGAGTTCGATATTCCGACTATCCAAGTCGTTAGACGTTACGACCGGTAACGCGGCAGTTCGTTGATGTTGCTATCTATGTACTTTCGTGTGTGTACCTGTAACCTCGTACAGAGATCTCACGTCCCGAACGATAAGCGGAATACGAGAGACTCGGAGCGGAAGTTTACGCGCTCGTCACGGCTTCTCCCGCTGCCGCTCCCCGTTATTTTACCCGCTGACGTGATTAACTTGCCACAAGTGGCTGGAATTTTGAGAGAAACGCTGCTCAATGCATTCGAGAGATCGACCAACTCGACCGTGAATGTTTCGTTCTTTTCATTTGGAATTTTAGAATGTTTGGAGTAATAGTTTCCAAGTATAGTGATAGGAAATTTGGACGTTTTCTATTAATGTTGCTCTCACGATCGGTGGAAATCTGTGCATGTAAATATATGGTTGTCCCGAAAGTTTCTTTCGTTTTATGAGGAAATAGCAGATGCACATTTTCGTTATTTTGGGACAAAATGGATCAAAATTAATTGAATAAAATAATAGAAAACGAGAAATGCTGTGCATCTTATTATTGTCTTATAAAACGAAAGAAACTTCTGGGACAACTTAATATTACAGGTATCTGTTTTCCAGTATAAGAAGACAAGTATACATTGGTTTGGAAAATTATTTTCATTGCCAGAGGAGACTGACGATTGATTGTCTGTTGACGAGCGTCTAGCTCATCTCACTGCAACGTTTTACGAAGATCGCATAAGAAAAGTATAACGAAGGACGCTGCAAGTTTCTGGAAAATCAGACTCGATTAACGGTTTCATGGTCGATGGAAATTTTCTTGTAAATGGAGATGCAGTCACCTGTTTCCGACACAAGCGCGATTTCATCGAAAGAATTGTTTTCGTCTGCATAGAAGTGAGTTATTGGCGTCTGTGCGTGTCTGACTCATTTCACTACGATATTATATTCAACGTCTGGCTCTTCGTCATTAGCAGGCTATGTCGGATGCAGACGGATGTTCGAACGTTTATGGAAAAGAGATACGAAAACGCATAGAGCGCATACAATGCACAGAACTGTATAAAGTACCCAAACTATAGTGAATATTGTGATATTTAGTAAATGTAAGAATCTCTGTTTAGATTCTAATTCTTTAGTCCTCTTCGTTTAAACTTTGAATTTGCATAAATATTTTCGATCTAATCGTTACTACCCGAGATCAATCGATTCCTCAACAATTTACCAATTAATAACATTCATGGATCGATGAGTTACAAGCTACGTTTGCAATTTAGTAATTTTATGCGATACACAGTAATCAGACGATTCGTACGTTGTAAAATTTATCGTTTCATTAACAAGTTTGCCATTCGCAAGCAATAGATCAGATTGTTATTGAATGGAATTATCGAACAAATTATACAGACTAACCTATCTGCATCTCTAGCTTTAACTACTCACACAAGGAGTAATCGACATACGAGGTACGTGTAACAATTCCCAATCGAGTACTGATGATCACACGTATGCAGTACATCATGCGTCTCATCCCTTACCAAAGGCTCAAACCACGATCGTTTGGGGATCAGTCGAAATTAGGAGACATTACTCCATGCGGCAAGTCTATCTTCGTTTGAGGAACATACGGTATAATTTCCGTTTACGACAATCTCGTTAGTGCCACGTCGATTGTGTAATTGTGTGATCAGTGATAGTGTAACTAAACTAATAAAGACTTTTTAGATCTAGTCTGTGTCCATAGCTCATACGTATAGTCGGTGCTGAACAATAATTTACAAGCTTGCACAAATTTCATTGACAATGAAAGTAAAGAGTAAGAATTTGAAACAACGAAGCATTTCAATTACGTAGAAAAATGTAAATGATATTTAAGCGATTTGTAAGATCGTTTCGATTGAAATTACCTTTAGCATTACCAATGTAAATTACGTGACGTTCCTTTTTGCGATTAATTTTTCTGCACGACGTTACTGGACGAAACGCGTAATTACGAATTCATTATTTAGAGCGGTAAATTTAAATCCACGTCATGGAAAGTCCTTCAACGGTTTATAATATTACGCGCTATAAAATTATATTTAATAGCCTACCTTTCTACAATCAATTTCATTTTATGTTCGGCTTAATATGTTCCCGCTTAAAGCGACTGTATAAATCGATGCATAAGGATATTTTCCTAAAATCTTTAGTTTGTAATATCATCGTAAGCTGATTATTCAAATGTTGCAACAAGGAGAAACGTTCGAACAATTGATTGAACGAAACGAGATACAGATTATGCTCCAATGTTTTTAAAATAAACGGGAGACAAATCGTTAAATCACTAAGACGCTACATATAACTTTCAACCATCGTTTCGTCATTAAATCTTCCAAACATATTCTACCATAAATTCCAAATAAACGTCGTCGCATTTAACGCAATTATTAACGTTTACTTTCCACAAAAATTTCAGGCCAGTTACATACGTTTCGCATCCGACACCAGAGACGCGACAATTATTTTCTAATTCACGTAAAATTCGAATATTTTCAATCGTTTACCGTTTTACAAAGGGGTTCGTCCGCTCGTTTCAAGGTTTATAAACGCCGGTATAAATCATTTTTAATAACATTCTTCGTATCATGTTGCTTCCCTTCTAACCACTGGAACAGGTTAGAAAAAAAAATCATTAACTTTAATAAGGGTGGTTTTTGCCATGGACGACTCAATTATTCCAAGCACGTGACAGCCGTGTTGTATTCCCTCAGAGAAGCATCCAGCGTCGTGTTTCACGTAACCTTAAGCTTGCAAGTTTAAAGCTGCGAAAGGCGAGGTAAGTTTAACGAGCCTGCGAGTTCTATGGGCGTACGGAAAGGGTTAAATGCGAAGTAGGTCGCGTGAATGGCTCCAGTTTGCGGTGTCGAGAGTAAAATCGGTCTTGCAGGTGGCCATTCTTTTGCATTACGAGCCGAGCTTCCGAAATATATCCGTCGTGCGGGCACAACAAACGGGACAAGCCGGAAAACACCGGACGTTTGTGGACGGCTCGTAAGCACGTATAGCGGACAAAGCTCAGCAGGCCAGAGCGTTGCGTTCTACGGCTCACGATGTATCTTCTCCACCTCCACGCGCACCGGAAGTAATCGTTTTAACGTGCAATGGCAGCGATCGTTAAGTACCGCGGGCCTCGTCTTACGTCATGGCCAGATCGCGGCGAAACTAGCGATGGGAACGACGCGACTCGAGTCGTTTACTTTACTTTCAACTGTCCTTTTCAACGCGCCATAGAATATTTTCGTGCTTCGTTTTTTTATTTTTTAGATATTGACGTCGTTGGTTGATACCAAATGGCGCGCACGAAGAAACCAGAAAATAGAATTTTTACGAATCAAGTAGGAAATAAATTAGGAAATATCTCTACGTTTAGAAGTGTTTCCGAAGGTACGATGAAACATTTTGATGCTTTTTCTTCGATATTGGTACCGTTGGTTGATACAAGATAAAGTAAATATAGAAAGTAGAATTTTTATGAAACAAAACAGAGTAAGAAATAATTCGAGGGTATTCGAAGTCGAGTCGTTTCTTTGCGTTCGGCCGTTCTTTCGAAAGTACGATTGAACAGTTTGATATTATTTTTTAGATAATCGTTGAATACGTATCGATCTTTTAGGCGTTAAATAAAAATAGAAGGATAATTAAGGTATAATTACCGGATTAAATACATGGAACGCGTTACGTTAGAGCGGAGCGTCGATCGTAACTGCCAGCCGCCGCTGAATACAACTCGTAGACTAAAGTCAATAATGAATATACGCAGTCGCTCGCGGCTGTAAGGTGACACTAGATAAGTACGTACGTGACGCACAGTTACCGTATCGAAGAGGATAAGTGAAATTTACCTGTCTTGTCAGGCCAAACGAAGTTACCGGTTATATTCGTATTCTGTACCGAAAATCTCAATAAAAAATATCCTTACGAATAGACTACGGACTCGCATGAACGTAACTAAAAGAACAGAACTTCGTAAATAGAAATTCATTGTACTCGTAAAAAATTCTAAGCAATACCTTACCTTGGATACATTTTATATATATCATACATTCTATGCATTTTTGCATACTTAATTTCGCATGAATGCATAAAAATTCTACCCATAAATTTGAGTGGTATTTGTAAGAAAAGCTACAAAAGTCGATTGTTCTAGCCATTAATCGTCGCTTTAATTATCGATAAAAAATCGAGAAACTCGATTCAATTTTTCAATATCCGAAATACTCGAGTAACGTTTCTAATGAAAGCTACGAGCCAATTATTTTAACCATTTGCGCGTTAATCACGCGCGATAAGTGTAGAAACGTTTAGATCTTGAATTTGATCTCGCGTGACAACACGCATGCGAATAGCTTATAAGGAAGATCGATTTGATCGAGAATGTTGGAGGAACTCGCATCGTGTGCCCATCGCTAGTTACGACCACCCTAAGACTACCTACATACTCGGCTACGCCTCGACACATTGCCTCGACCCACGCGCCATTGTCTTCTCTTTCGGACGACGCTGCCTGATGTAAGAGGGAACGAGATACGTATTCGCGGATACGTTTCAGCGAGAGAAAAAAGAAAGTCTGGCTGGAATTATAGGCAGATAGGCAGATACGTAGGACGACGCCGGGATATCGAGATCCGATGGCAGGACTGGCGTGGAACAGATTTTTCAAAGATGTCAGAGGTTTGTAATTAACGGACCGGGCGGCGTTGTTTGAATTGTTAATGCCGGATACGTTAATCACGACGCTGTAACGTCGCGGGAAAAGGCTTTACGAGGTTGTTAAAGAGTGTAAAAGAATATTTGAATATCACGCTCTTAATTTAGCAAAGCGTATTTTTATCCGGGAAAATAATTTCTTGAAAATTTGGCTTTAACACGGTAAGAAGCCATTTTTGCAATTTCATTTCCAAGCTTGTGGAATATTATTTAAATACGTATACTTATACAAAGATACATCGGTGAAATATTTCGTGGAAGCAGATTTTCGCGCATAGCAGAAAGTTGATAGGACAGTGACGCGCGATCGATACGAGTATTATCAAATTTGTTAGTTTGTTGTCTTTAACTTACCATTAATTCGAGCATTATCTCTATACGTATTTGTTTCGTAGGTGCTTCGATAATGGATACGATTATTAATCAAATTCCATACAATAAATCAAAGCGTCATAATCGAAATTGTGAACGTTTTATCGCGTATCGTACGTACGACTAAAAATTCTATATAACCTAAATCTGACAGAAAAATTCGTAAAGCAATTCTCGCGTGAAAACATTGAAAATACACTGTACAACCTTTCTCCGAAATGACGACCAGTTCTTATGTTTCTGACACGGTGGGTCGTAAAAGTTGCAGTTCCTGCTCGATAAAACAAGAGCTGATCCATCCTGGAACAATATGACGCCGCGTGGAAAGTGGCGTCCGGTTAACACGCGGAATAGCTGTTCGAAAACGCGCAAACGGAACGACAGAAACATTCTCATACGAGCGAGGCTGGTATTCCGCGAGTCTCACGACTTCTCCACGACGTGAATCATGCCAGTTCCGGTCCGACCCACGCGTACGTGTCCCTGAAACACCCGCGCCTCGATCTCGTCCTCCGTCTCGACGCATCCCTCCCGTCTCGGCTCGTCTCGATTACGCCTGAATTTATGAAATGCTCTTTTACGGCTATTTTCTTCGAGCCGTACGAAATTCTCGTGCCACGCAATCGCAAACTGGGTCTTCAAGTTCAAAGTACGAACGACGCGTAGAGACCGTGTCCTTCGAGCTTTCCACTTCGATTCCAAAGCCCCGCTTTTTAATACTGCGAAGTTCGTGTGAAGTTCGAGTCCTTTAAAGAAGCTTTAAAATTCAATTTTAAGAACCGAGTCTTTAAAACTGACGCCGTATGAAGTTTAAGTTCTCGAGAATTCAGAGTTCTATTCTAAAAGTTAGTTGCCTGAGAGAGAAAAAAGTGTCTCGGAGCTTTAAGGTCGAATCTTGAAGCCCGAGGCCGAGGTCGAAACTCATGAGAACGAAGTAAGGAAATTAACGATAATTCTGTGATGTATCCTATCCGTTTTCTACGAAGAATAACTTCGGATCTGAATATACAGAAGATTGAATCGCCATAGTTGGCGCTTAGATTCGCAGCAATATTCCGATAATTCAATTATCAACTTTTGAAAGTGAAACATCTCGAAGCAACGCGCTCGCTCGTCTCCTCTAATAAATTATACTTCGTTTCCTTCCTTCGCGAGTTCAATAAAGTTTAAGAAATCTGTCCAAAAAAAAAAGAAGATTCCAAATATAAAAATCAACTGTTCGCGTCTGCTGAAGATCTGTTGGCGAATAAAAATCGTTTTGAAGAATCTAGCTTTCACTTATCAAACAGCTTGTACAGCTCTTCCGGTGCACACTTACAGTCAACATTTAATTACACGATCAAACACGTGCCCGATGAACTTGACATGGCCATTCACACCGAACAAGCACTTCCTCCGCCAGACGAACTATAATCATTTTCTTGCTCTAATAGATCATCCACGACATGCGCATCCGTGGGGGGAAGAAATTGTTCTATGCCGAATCCACGGTTCAAAGGGGAGCAATTTCGGATATAGAGAGTTCATGAAACTGTTCTTCCCTTTATTGGCGCTTAAAGGGGACGACCAGAGAAACGGACTAATCTTTACTCGTCGGCCATTCGCTGTACAACACGGAGGAGAATGATGCGTGCATCGTTCAATTACGAACGTAATATTTTAGGACGCCATATCATAGACACAATGCAGAGGAAAACTAACAGAAGGAAAGAAGATTGAGGCGGTAATAAAACGTTTTAGGATGAAACTATGTAAGAGATTAAATATTGGGTTGGCAACTAAGTGATTGCGGATTTTGTCATTAGGTGGTGTTGACAAAACCCGCAATCGCTTAGTTGCCAACCCAATAAAAGATTATTTGAAAATTTCGTCTCTATATATATTATACTATTCAATTTCGCCTCACGAGACTCACTTCCTTCTACAATCATTATTTTCAGCTATACGACACATTTTCCCGTTGTAAAACTTACCCTTCGCACGCGAGCATTGGTTCACGAAAACGACGATTTTCCATAGCGGTTTCTCACGGAAGCCGATATATACAGTGGCTATATAAGAAAGTATCGGCATGCATCTATATTTCCCAATGAAGCGTTTCCTTGTCAGATTCTATACAGCACATTTTCATAGTATCGTGGTACTGGTAGTAGTGTGAGAGTATTACGAAATGATAGGAAATTTAATATACTTGGATTAATTAGAACGTAAATGCTATAATTTGACTGTGGATTCCTGTGTATTTGTGAGAAATTTAAAAGCGCAAAAATGCACAGAATGAATTTCAAAGTACACAAATTCTTTAATGGATGGAATAAATTCTTTTGTAGGATCCGTCTCCTTAATTACGCCGATAAGGGTGTTAATTGCAATGTAGCTATGACGAATACAACCACGTGCAAGTACTTTCTTTAGCCACACCGTATCCTTCACATTTGTCACTCGCGCGATACCGTCTCTTCTCGCGAAAGCAAAGAACGAATCACGGCTATGACCAAGTTGACAGTGAAACGTACGAACTGATTGAGATTGAAAGAAATTGGCCACTTGGCTGAAATCGGTCGCGTTTTGAGAAAGCAGAGACTTAAACGCAGTCCTACTAGAGGAGCACGACGAAGCTTCGAGTCACGTCGAACGATTCGCGTGGCGACCATCGTCGAGCACGACCGGTTCGACCGTAATCAGAGAACAATCGCGTGGCTGCCTACCCTTCGGCTCGATTATTTTATGCCATGCATATCCAAGCTAACGTCTTGATTCCCGCTAGTCACGTGGGCCGCGATTAAACTATGTTCAGGCTGAAGTTCAGAGCAACCTCTAGATGCGTCGTTCGAAAGGAAATATTCGCTACTTTGCGCTTTCGAATGCGATACTATTATTACACGCGAGTTTGGTCGCAGTACGACTAACGATATTAGTTTAAATTCTTAAAAGAATCGAGCTTCGCACTTATTCGTCGTATCAGCAAGTGCGAAGAAAACGCTGCAGAGCTTCCACGACTATTTGAAGAAGACCCACAACCCATGTTTTATAAAACATAGGTAAATCGCTCTAGAGGAAAACAAGATTACGTGATGTCCAATCACGTTGTGAACAAGATGTCCTCTACGATACGAGGTAAAAGTTGTTCCTCAGAGTACAACCCGAATATCGTATCAACCAAGGGCGATAAAACACGTGGAATTCGAACGAGCAAAATAAAATACAGAGCTAGTAGCACGAAACTTCCTTCTCCAATGTTTCATCCACCCTCGCTCGCTATTACAATAATTACCAAAGGCTTAACCTTTTCCCACCTAGCCCTGTTCCACCACGACGAACAATAACACGATTCCATCGGTGAATCTAATTTCCCTTAAAATCGTCTACAGGTGAAAGAAGAGGACAAACAAAGGCCGGAGTAAAATTACCATAGATTCCATCTGATTACGAGGCGCGTGGTTCCGTTTGTAAGGGGCAGGGGGTGAAGCTCGAAACGCAAACTCGCCGAACGTGGTTGCGGTTGCGGTTGCGGTTGCGGTTGCGGTTGCGGTTGCGGTTGCGGTGCGGAGCGGTTGTGGTGCGGAGCGGTTGCGGTGCGGAACGTTTGCGGTGCGGAACGTTTGCGGAACGGTTGCGGTGCGGTTGCGGTACGGTGCGGTGCGGAACGGTTGCGGTTGCGGTGCGATGCGGTGTTTGTAGTATCGCAGAAAATTATTAATTGTAATATCCCGGACGAGCCCCCACTTGTAGGATCGGGCGAAATTATACGTAGCATCCACGTGACCGCGTGTCTAAGGTGGCTGGCAGGAAAGCACAATGTGCACCGGGTGGCTTGATGGGGCACGCGTACCCTGTTATAAGCCTGCACGCCTCCTTTTAGCCCCACACGACTCGTAACACGAGAACGGGACTTTGTGCCACGTAATGCTGCTGTAGCATGAAACTTTCAGCCGTTCCGGCTGATACGTGAACTTACAACCCCTGTGTACACGCGGCAGACACATCCGTGAGCAGGCCGAATCGTGTTCGGCCGGAAAGGACCGGCTTTATCTCCCATCCCACTAGCTGATCTGCCAATCAACCTCTTCCTCCATCCATATTTCATCTTCTTTTTCTTCTTTTCCTTTTCTTCTCTTCCCTTTCTTTTTTTTTCTTTTTTGATCTGATTGGAACGATTAGGGAAGCTTTTGTGACGACTAGAATGTAGAAGTTTATGCAAATATATATTTCTAAGGATGTAGATGGAGATAGAAACAAGGGTCAGATCTTTTTCACTGATTAAATATTACAAGGAACACTACATTGTGCAAATTTTATATATTCTGCTGTATTCGGTGTACTTCCTATCTTACGATTTCCTGTACGTGCATTAACATCCGCAGTCTGATAACGACGGATACTTTTCACTCGCTAACTAACGCAACGAGTACACCATAGCTGGAGAATTTTACACGTTTAAGATTATACACACTAATCGCATTCTGTATATTTTACATCCTGCAATTTCTTACAAATGCTCGAGTATCCGCAGTGTAGCGTCGGCAGATTCATTTCACTCGCTAAATGTAGTATCGAATACCGGTAGTTTCAACATTTCACAGTATATTCTGCGCTCTCGCTCCTTGAAACTTCCTATAAGTGCAAGAACATTTTCGCAAGCTTGACATTCTCAGGTGATTCAATGTCGAAAAGACGTTTAAAATACCCAGCTCCAGTTTCATTATATATATCACGGAAGAGATAGCTTTTAATCGATTGTCAGCCATCGATAAGCTGTCCAAGTATCAGATAGACGCCATTCTACGCTGCCCAAAATAATCCACTGCTGTGTCTCTCCTCGACTCACCAGGATTTCGTTAAAATCTCCAGCAGACCAATCGGATTTTTATCGTAAATGTTCGCGGAACATTTGATTACATAGCAACACGGTGTAGCAAACTGCGATCAATTCTCAGGTTACGAAGTAACGGTATTGCGAAATGCTGGCAGGGAAGAACGCCGAAACAGAACCGGAAAAGCGGAGGAACGAAATGAGAAAGAAGCAACGCTGTTTGCCTTGTGCGGATCGAAGCGAGAGGGCCGATATTTTCTCGTTAAAAGTTTTCAACGTTCTATTAATTACAGGCTATCGTTTCTCGATCGGCGAGAGACGCGAAGCTTTCGTTGGTCCAGCGCCGTTAATTCTGCCCTCTGGGTTTCGAATCGGCTCGTTGATTCGACTCGAAGCGGCAGCCATTTTTCACGCATGCTCGCCTTCTTTTCCGACAACGCGCTGTGCTTTTCCTATACACCGTGATCCTAAATTCGCGATACGATCGAACCCAAGCAGATTGTATGGTCCGAAATAAGGCAAATATCAAGAATAGCAAAATTACGTGGCAGTTTTCGTTTTCGGAAGAAAATTATGTTTGCAAACTCGTCAGCTGTACGCGAATTTGCTCGATCGCAAGCAGATATAATCACATAATCGACAGGAAATTATTCTACGCGAGGACGTAATAGAAAAGAATATATAGAGAGTAAAGTTACTTTGTTTAAGGCTTTGTTTTGGACAATGTATTATTTATTGATGTACCAAAACGTGTTACGTATTTGTTTTATACGAAACATTTTAAAGTATCATTAGCTCTATTATGAGACACTGTCGTGACTGTATCGATGTACGTTTATCACGACTTTACGATCATGGTGATCGTGTAATAGAAAAATATATAATATATGTACACATGTTATATACATATGAAATATTTTAATACATCAATATACGATTCTATATAAAGTATATACGATATATATTTTTCATTTTCAGATTGGTTTGAAATTTTATCAATACAGCCGCGACGATCGTATTTTCCTACAATACCAACGAAATTTGACAATATAATACAAACATAAAAGTTTCCTATGTTAAACATTCAAATACTCTCTAGAATCAGCGTAATTTCATTATTCTATCTTTATTTCAATATCCTAGATCGACTTCAAATTCGTGGCACGAATTTACACGCATACGCGAGTCATTATAATGCGATTATCCTTGACTTTCGTCTGATTTTCAGCCTATTAACCCTTAACTTGAAATTCATAGCGCGAATTTACGATCACGCTGTATGCAGGTGTGTGCGTGCTATCGTGCGCCCCTCTTTTTCCACGAAAAACCGCTGATGAAGACGAACAGCCCGCGAGCAACCGACAATGCGATAGACCGTGAAGCCGCGATAACGCTGTTGCCTCGTTGCTCCTGTCACGCACTCGCGCGCGAGCTTGCGTAATTATGATTAAGAACGGTAGATAGATCGTTGGATCGTCCGCTCGTGGCGAGCTGTACGCGCTCGTTACACCTTTCAGCGGGATTAGCTCGACCAACGCGTGTCCAACTGATCGCAGATACGCGACGGGGTCCAAGGCACGCGTTTTGTTGCGTTCCGTCGGCTATATTTTAGGTCGACGTTTGTCGGTTGCCGATCATTGTTCAGCGGCTGCTTACGGGACACGCGGATCCGTGCTATCGAGACACCGTATAGTACGTTTCTCCTTTGGCAAAAAATCCGGCTGAAAAGTTGATGCCTGGTCAATGGCAGAGTGGAGCGGGAATGAAATATTGGCTCGTTGAATATAGAATGCAATTTTTCAAATAAAATTTCCACTATGAAATATCAGATATCTCGACGAACTTTCGGCGCACTTTTTCGTTGACGAGGTTATAAGAACGAATTAGTATTGATTAGATATTGGGAGAGATAATAAATATATACGTCGGAGATGGAAGGACATTTCCTTTGGAATTTTTCGGAAAATCGCCAATACTTTAGTTTAGACTTTTTATTATAATCGTACTTAAATAATAGAATTTAGAAATAGTTGTTTATGATTATGGGTGCCCGAGAATTATGACAGTGGGCTTGGGCTCGAAGCGACATAACTGGTCGCTGAATGTAGGTCACGAGAGGGACATGTACCTTACAGAGGTACGTAGTAATTAAATATCTCTCCTTAAAAACAAAGATCGACCCGAGGGAGGTACAGTGTATAAGGGCAGCTCCACTAGGACCGAGGATTCAGTCAGATACGTTCTACTCGTACTGTGTATCCGTACGTCGAGTGTCATCGTCATCGTGAATTAGAAATTTCAGTATTACTTAACCAGTGTAAGAAGTCAGATTCGTCTTCCCGCGAACCGTGGATTCGTTGTAAAAGCCTAGGATCATTGTCATTAACCTCTGGAGTATCTAACCGCCACGGTTACTTGTCCAATTCGGTAATAATCATATTTGGCACTAGTAGATATTATTTATATCGCATAACAACGATGGCCGATTCGAATGAAGATTCGTTACACGCCCCAAATCCTAATGCTAACGCGACATATATATAGAAATAAATAAATATAAGACACGAATATAGATAATTGAGATTATTTCTTTCATTTTTTTGTTCGAAGATTTTCGTCTTTAATATAACAAATTTTTGTAACAATTAATAGTATAATAGTTAAAAAAGTAATAATTACGATTAGGATTAGATAATTTGGATTTAAGTATAATTTTTTAATAATAATTTTATTTTTTTTGTAATTGAAAGTTAGATTTTTTTGTATAAAATCAGACTTATTTAATTGGAATATTGAAATTGAAACGATTATTAGATACAATAAAAAAATTTTAAAATAGCTATTTTTATTTGATACTTTATTAATTAAGCAAATAAAGTATGAAAATAGAATAAGAATTCCTCTGATAAAAATAATTAATAAAATGTATAAATTTATTCAAATTATTTGTTTTAAAATTGAAATATTTATTGATATATAAACAATATAAACAATTAGGTATATTAATTGTTTTAATGGAAATAACGTAATAATTCATATGTAACGTTCATCTAACTTGTTCTCTACTATTCGTACGAGGATATCCTGATATCGATTAGAGATATCGAATAGTTAATATAAATTAGAATGAATTGTAAATAGGAGAACGTTGATTATGTTACAAGAACCAGTTGTAAATGTAGAACATGTTCAGCTAATGAAGGTTCCTATTTCCACCTCTCTCTTACTCTCATATCATCCACGGTGCAGCGTTTCCTCCAACGACCAGGAATCAGTTGAATTCACAAAACTGCATCTCGTAATAACCTTCGTCTAGATTCCATCCCATAAAAAGGATCGTCGTATCCTGTCCCTCGTTACACAAACGTTTGACGCAATGGCATCAGTAGCATCGGTGCTACCTACTGTACTTTACATGCAGTTAATTAACGCGCGAATCAAGCCGAGCAGCGTGGAATTAGTGACGACTGCGAGAGAAGAAAAGTGAGAAAAAAGGGACGTCCGAAAGAGAGAAAGGATAACGCGGTGGCGGAGGACAGCGGGGCGTGGAACGGTGTAAATTTATGTTCAATTTCGTGGCGGATGCGGAAGCGACGGGCGAGCGGAATTTTCGCACGGGGATTTTAGCTCGCGCGGGCAATAAACCTTCGACCGGCCGGACGGGCAACATCGTCGAGAGGAACGACGCGACGCGGCTTCGAACTTGCATAGACCAGCCACAGTTGTATACTGTATGCCGAAAAAACGAGACAACCGCCCGTGTAGAGATCGAAAGTGAGAGAGAGAGAGAGAGTGAGAGAGAGAGGGGAGGAAAACCAAAACGAGAGAAGAGGAAAAGGAAGGAGGGGATGAAAGAGGAAGACAGGGAAGCGATAAACACAATTGGAATTGAATATCGAAAAGCGCCGAGGGATGAAGAGAAGAGAGAAAGAGGGAGAGGAATTTCCGCGGCACAAAAGGCTCGGCGTGGCGTGGACGTATTTAGAGCGGAACTGGCCTAACCCGAAATTCGACCCCAGCGTGAAACGCCGCTCCCGACGATTTATGCAGAGACGGAATTATTTGTGATGCTGGTACGGGCCACGGGAAAATACAGGGAGGGGCCATTTAACAAGGGGAATGCGTAGAGAAGGGTCTGAATAATGAAATACGGACGCGGGCCAATTTCGGATATACTCAACTGATTGCGTGTGGTGCATTATGCGATGAAGTATGCTGCTGCAGCCGAAACGCGGAAGGAAACGATGCGTATCGCGTTGTTTAGTATCGGCACCCTCCTGCATAGTTGCGTTTAATAGGAAAATTGTACAAGTTTAATAAATGTGAAATAACAAGTACCTACGCTGCTGAAGACGAGCAGTCAAGTAGACAGGGCAGCGAAAGATTTAGGTCTGATAGACTGATACGTTGTTCGTACGATAAGGTAATAAAAATTGACTTCAGAGAGAAGCACAGTGGTACATCGAGTTATTCACTCTGTTAAAAAAAGAAACGGTGATTCACGGAACAGCTGTTTAGTTTCAGTTTTCCGAACATCAGCTCCTCTAACCCCGGCTAGGGCTACGGTTACGGTGGATGCGTGACGTATGCTGACAAAACGTCACAATGGTAAAATATAGGGATTCTTATGGCGTTACCTGGGACATTTCATTTGATTCCTCGGCACCTGTCGCGATCATAGAATATCGCCATCATATTCGATATAAGAAGAATCGTAGGATGTAGCTAGTGAATCTGCATCGTTGGAATTGTCGAGCAACGAGTATGAAAGTCAAACCGATACCGAAGACCATCTTCTAACTGCTTTGCGCAACGTAGAAATACAACGAGTATCTAATTATCTCCTGTCACCAAATATCGCGTGCAAGTAAAAGACCTCGTTAATGAACAGAAACATCGAGGAGACTCTGACGATACCCACGAAAGCGGCGTTAACGACCGAGAAAGGTGTATCTTCTTCTGTTAAAAGGCGCGACAAGAATTACCAAAGGGACCCAGGAGGCAGAAGCAGCGAAACGGAGGAAGGATAATACGAAAGGCGGAAGTATCGTAATTTTCCTGACACGGACGAAGGATGGTGTATCAAAGGGTGTAACCGTGATCCTTTTCCTTTCTGTTATCCTGCATTAACCACGATCGAAACGAGTCTTCCGGCGAGGTTTCTCCATTGGGTCCGTGTCGACGCTGTTTTGTTCTCATTAAACGCCTATCTTTTGGTTAATGAATCCTTTCCGTAATTAAATGGCAACGGAACACAATCTCCGGTGACTCCTTTAATTAACGGCAATTACGGAAGAAACGATTACGGAGCGCGGAAGATGACGAGAGGAAACGGAAACGGTGCTGAAGCCTCTTTAACGGCCCGACGAGCATCCACTTTGTGACACTTTCTAATTCCTCCCTTCCCCTTTCCACTAAACCGGGGAAATCGTAATCATTTGGAATATCGTAATTGCACGTGCATAATTTTCTCCATTGGAATTCCAGTGCGATTAACGATCCAACGATTCCGCGAACTAGCGTTCCCTGTCGTAAAATTTATCGAGATGAAAATACGATCGAGATGAAACGCAGAATTATAAGGAATCTAAATGTAGTAAGGTTATTCGTGACACCTAAGCTTCCGTATCTTGAAACTCTACTTTTAACTTTGCAAAGCTTGCCTCGAATATTCAAACTTGTACGTTGCGAGTAGACCGCGAGTCTTTGTGCATTTGCAAGAAACAAGGTGTAAAAATGCATGAAATGTACGTCATATGCAAAAATATAGAAACTAAATCCGAGATATAGTACTCGTTATAATGTGTGATACGCAAACCAACTTTTTACCCTGCTTCCATTTTCTTTTTTTTCAGTTACGATCGTAAAGATATGAATTTGCATAAATATCCGCAATCCAATTACGAGGTACCATTAGTTTCGTATGTAATAATGGAAGTGAGGGAAAATATCGTTTAGTTTCAGCAGCAAGAAAAAGCATTAAAAACGGGAGAACAGGACGAAAGCAGGTAGCCGTAATATGAATTTTATGTATAATAAAGTAATATATAGTTTCGTAGTATGATTTTTACGCGTTAGATATGTTAAAACAATAGAAAGAAATGGCGAACTAAAACAATGGATGGAACGATCTCAAACGATGAAAGTCTGTAACTCGATCTGTAACAGTTTCAATCGAATAAAGATCTCTAAATCGAAAAAATAGAGATTTCGCTACATAAAACGCGGATTTACGCCATAGAGCTAATTTATCGATATCCTATCCTCCTTTCTCCTACTCGGTCTATTTTTTCTTTAATACCAGTGACGATATCCAAGAGGAAAAGAGTAGGTGGTAGAGAATAGCGTCGAGTCGTTGGAAAAAAACCGTGATTTTTGTTAAATTATGAGACCCATCAATTTCTATCCTACGCTGGTAACCGGCTGAGAGCAGACAGGCTGGCGGGTGCACCGGCTATCTCTCAGTGGAGCGTAACAGGGCTGGAAAGAAAGCAAGAAACGGTGGAAACCGTAAGGGAGGATGGGCGACGCTTTATTATACCCGCACAGCCACCCCGTTCGTTTCTTACGGTGTCCCGCAAGAATCGTAAAAGAAGCCACACGGAAGAAATATTACGGCTGCGATTTCGTCTGTTGGGAGACGTTGTCTCTTCCTGTACTCTGATACTGGCGATCATCTCGTAGATTTCTAATGCGTGCTGCGTCACGTCCCAGAACGCTGGATTTCTTGTAAATCATCATTAACTTGACGGGATTTTCGGTTACCATAATTGTGAACGATTTATGACAGAAAACTTCACGAGTAAACGTCGAAGACATTTGTACAACTACAGTGGCTGCGAGAAGTACTGGCACATTATTGTATTTATCACGTATTGATAAATTAGGTCCAAGTATGTTAGGGGTGTTTCGTTGGAAAATGAAACCGCGTGATACTTCTTGCAATCACAGTTTGTCAATATTAACCACTAAATAGCACGAACGTCGGAAGATCGACAAACCGATCTATTAATCACATTTTCCCCTGCGAACTGCAATCGTGATAACGTTATCCAAGAAACTTTTCTCTCCTTCCAGCTCTAAAGTTTACAGCCCTCTTTTTGTCACCCAGGGTGGTAGAGTGGACGCGGCCTTAAGCGAATTCCTACACGCGGCACGCGCGACTTGAAACGAATAGCGAGAAGCTTTTGGGGAGAAGCTTAACGCTCGCGAAGATACTCCGAACCACCGATAAGGGGTGGCGCGCGGCTGGCGTCGTCCCACCGAAGAAACGAACATTTCTCTTCGTGATACGGCGTAAAAGGGCAGAAAGTATGAACGAGTAACTCCATGCAGCGCTATCAAACCGTGTGCATCGTGCCGAGTTCCTCTGAAAAAAAAAAGAAGAAGTTTCTCTCCCTCGCGGGGCAGCCACCGCGAATCTCGCGCTTCCCCTTTCTCCAGGCGCCGAAGATATCGCGTGAGCAAGGAGCGAGAAGAGGCAGAAAGAATGAGAGTATCCGAGTCCCGCGAAAGCCGTAAAGTCCCCTTCCAAGCCGACTGGAAGACGAATTCGCCAGAGGACGAGAGCATTTTCCAGCTGGACGCACTTGAAAAGTGCATCCGGACGCGGTCGAGTGTGAGACAGTTCGACAGGTGTTTTTAAAAATCCCGCCCTTCCGCGCTCGCCCCTCGATAGCCTATTCCTCGTCTGTTTCCGTCCAGAATGGATTTCGACCGAGCTCTTTCTCCTCCTCTCCCAACCTCCCGCTCCTCTTTTTTTTTTTTTTTTTTTGTTACTTCTCCAAACTATTAACGAGAAAAGTAGCAGACGAAATGGACAGCGACAGGGATTTGTTTATTACGGGTAGTCCAGCGTTTCGTCGCGGCGGTTTTCAATTAGTGAAACCGGCGTAACGAACCGTTCGTTCGGCACCGGAGTTGAGAATTCAGCCACGCTGAATAGCTGCTTGGATTGATACATCGATGGGATGAATATTTTATTTAGCGAGTTTCCTGTGTCGTTGTGTTTCTACCGTGCACCGTATGTTTGCAAGTTTATGCAAAGTTTTGCAACAGTTCGCGTTTTCTTTTTCTTTCTCTTGCATTACGTTCCTGGGATATCGCGATCTTTTTATTTCGTTAATTCGTCGATTTTAGAACGTACCACGGTTCTTTTGCACGATGTCTTAACGACGAACGATATCAGCGAATCGACAAGTTACAAATTGTTAGAAGTTTATAGCTTTATAGTTACAATTTACAGTGGAACGGAGTGTTCAAACGACTGGTGATTTATAAAATTCGCTACGGAAATCTCGTTCGCTTTACTACCGAATTTGTTGTATTATCTTGTGCGACAGGATTTATTAGCGCTAATAACTCGTAACCCGTGACTCGTAAAATTTCACTAGTAACGCTGGTTGAATTGTGCGAGAGGAGCCGGATATCATTCGTTTCTGCGTGGGATTATCTATCTTCTTCGAAAGATAATTTCAGCGGAGAGCGACCTAAAATTTTATCGAACCTTTTAATCCTCGAGCATGGAACCTTCCTACTTCTGCGACTAGCTTCGGTATTAGCCGATGTCCTTGGACGGAATATCCGTAGCTTCGAAAGTCGAAGTATCACGAAACTATGGAAGTAATTTAAGAACGATAAACTCTTGCGAGAGTAGCCACTCAGCAAAGCGGGCCAAGCCGGTTTTCCAGGTGGACTAAACTTTTAAAGTGCATCGCGAAATTGTATATTACAATCGGGAGTTGACCAAGTGATTTCGAAAATTCAACGAGAAAACTCTCGCGTAATAATGTCCACCTTCGCGGCCTTTCTTTGGAAAATTTCCCCAAGTACTTACCAGCGAATTGTGTACAAGAAAGGAAGAGAAAGAAGAGAAAGATATAGATTTGCTTCCTACGGATCAAATTTCGAGAAGTAGAAGAGCGGGTCGTTTAAAAATTGAAGAGGTTTCAAATGTTTCCCGGAATAAAACGACTTCGTTTCCCGTGCGTTTAAATTAATTACAATGCCCGGCAATCGAATTAGAAATCTTGCCTCGCTGATGGTTATTTCCGTAAATTGGAAAGCAAGAGAAGATCGAGCGTCGCGCTTTTTAAAGAAATCCCTTGGAGAATTTGCGCTTACTTGCGTCATTTTCTTCCGATAGATAAACTTGCGGAAGTAAATAATTTGTTTCTTCGAGAAGTTCAATGCTATGATATCCAGATAATGAAATTGAGAAACTTAGAAAAGCTGGGACTGATCGGTTCGGCTTCTCTCGCAAGTTCAATTAATAAACTTTGTTAATTTAACTCGATGTGTCGATTTTTCTGAAAAAAAAAGAAGGAACGAAAGACAGTATCCATCTTGAGAAGTTCGCAACGAGTCCTAATTCGACGGCCAGCGTCTGACTGTACGTCGATAATTGAGGCTGATAAACGAAAGTTGGAAGAAGAATAACCGTTAAACGGGAAAATTGAATCCCTCTCGCGGTGAATGTGCTTCAGCGACAAGCTTTTCCACGTGAATCAATATCAAGCTGAGTTTCCGCGGCCTCCGTATTCAACCGCGGCTAACTCCCGCGTTTATTCCGCTATTTTTCATACTTTAGAGGCTTAATCCGTGGAATTTATGAGTTCCACGCTCGCCGCGCGGCTTCTCGCCGTCCCTTTTTTTCATCCTGTTCCTTTTCTTAATGTCACTCATACCCGTCGTTCCCAAGTTTATAATTCTCGAACACGTGTTCATAGATGTTTCTTACGACGATCTACGACGTTGCTACCAGGATACAGAATCTCCGTGTTCGTCGATCGATGAGAAGGTAGAAATGAGATTTTCAGGAGGAACCAACAGATATCCGATAGCTTAGGCGAGAATTATTTACTTCATTTGTATTGTACAGGTTGCTACGAAACAATGATCGGATATTTCAAGTTGAACGAAGAGGAACATAGCTGATGGAACATCGGATTCTTCTTACGTTACGCTTTAGGGACACTTTAACGAAACGAGAGTTGTTAGCGTTGTTGAGAACGAGAGCTGCTAGCATTGTTGAGAGAAAGAATTGCGAGTTAATTGTCGACTTATCCGAATTGAAGTACGATCTTATATTTAGTTCAAGTTAAATAACCATCGTTTTCTTTCTAAGTAATATCTGTACAGTTAATTTGCAGTAAATAAATTGTAAATAGCTCAGAAAAAATAATTGATGATATTCCTCCGATCCTACAAGTGAAGATTCGTTCGGGATATTACAATTAAAAATTGTTCGCGGTACTCCAAGTGGGGGCTTGAGCCGCGACTGAACAAGACAGAGAACGACGCGTTTAACGGAACTATTCCTGCAGTAGTTGTAAAGTTGTGTTGAAATCGAGTTGTCACCGCCACACCGCAACTGTTCCGCACCGCAACCGCACCGCACCGCAACCGCACCGCACCGCACCGCACCGCACCGCAACCGCACCGCAACTGTTCCGCACCNGCACCGCAACCGCACCGCAACCGCACCGCAACCGCACCGCAACCGCACCGCACCGCACCGCTCCGTGTGAAAGAGAATTTGAATAAGTTATTTTCCAAATGGTGTACGTACGCAATTACGTTCAACTTGTGGAGAAAAATTTTCGCATCTTTATACGAGCAAGTACGTGATGCGGTTAAGTTTCAAATTGTGTTACGTTTTATGTTTCGATAAGCAAATTTCTCCTTCACAGAGAGGTCTAATAATAACATTCTTTCGAATAGAGAAGCAAGCGTTTGGGCTACGGCGTATATTTGCACAAAAGGGACAAGCTATAGCGAGCAAGATTAAACGGATAGTCTTCTTCGGCGACGATTTAAAATAAAATTCGATTAACTTTCAATTAGACAGTAAGCTAACTTTTTGCACGTTGCGCGCACGAATATAGCGAAACGGATTGAAAAATTCAGCAGAAAGTTTCAACCGGCGAGCGAATAAGTTGATGAAGGGAAATTGAAGTGGATAAATTTAATCTTCTTCACGAATTAAATAAACGCCACCGTAGAAAACCGTATTTGCCAACAAATTATATAGACAGTTTCGACGATTAGACTGAAATTGACAAAATGCTTAGAAATTAGAAACGATAGAAAAGAAGGGAATTATGTGAAATGAAAATTCGCTGATATTTGTTGCGCGTTTAAAATTTCGAAATTCGGCTACTTCTTAAAACAATTACAAAACGGGACCACGAATAACTTTTTGGGAACGCGATACATTGAAAACTTGTAATTTAATACGAAATATTCCCGATTTACCATGTAAATTGCGATAGTTAGCTTACGTAACTATTTAGTTTCACAGTTTGAACGTATCCATAAGGTAAGTTCGAACGAAACTTTTCATTCTCGTTCGAAAAATGCAAAACTCTAAGTAGAAGTAAAATTGTAACTCTAACAGGTCGATACAAAATCCGAACGATACAACGTTTCCAAAAGAGCTTAAGCGCTTTATAACGCATGATATTAGAAACAAAAGGCTTGCATACGTTCCGATCGAAAATCCTTTACCGAATTTCGAAAATTACCGCTGAAAAAGAGAGAGAAATAAAAGAGAAAAAAATGTTGCGACGAAACGTTCGTTCTATTTCGAATTTGATAACTCATCGAGTTTTATCTTCGCGTTATCTTCCAATGGTCCATGATGGATGACGAAACGTGTCCGGTGGTTACGACCGAGAAAATTAACAAGAAATCAACCGTCCGAAACGAGAAGGATAATACCGATCCGACCTGGCTGCTCGCTTTTTCATTTGGAATTATCGCGGTGCGAGTTTTTGAAAAATTAGCTCGCACCTTTTCTCCCGTTCTCGTTTGGGATTAACGTTCGACTTTCGTTTTTTCTTTTTTTTTTCCCGTGCGCGAGATTAAAAGATTCGAGTGGGAGGGGACGATAAATGGCGTAAAATTCGGGGGACACCTGGTCGGTTTCGTTCACCGTTTTCTCGTTAACATCTCTGACAGATTTCGAATGAAGATACTTAACGCTGGCTAGCGTCGTTGGTCGAAAATAGAAATTACGGACAAGTTAGAATATCACGCGGAACGATGGCTGTCGAAATATTTTTTAAATATTCCATCGCGATATCGCGAGCTTGAAAGTTTTTTGGATAAAAATGTAGTAATCGTATCGTACGAACAATGTTTTGACTATCCTCGATTTAAGGATGAGAATATAGTTTTTGAATTTTTCAAGCACACGATTCATAAACAGCGCTTTGTACAGAAAGATATACAATCGAATTACGAAATGATCGGGATGATGGTAAAAACCTAATTATTTCTATGACTCGTTTGATTTATTTACTGCAACTTATTCTATCTTTCGTACTTTAAAAAACGATTCGTCGTTATTATTCTAACTGTGTGTTTAATTCGTTCATATAGAAAATGTAATATATCGTTTTGAAAAGCGAGCCACGCGAATTACGAAAAAGATATTTCGTCTTTCACGTTTCTACGGTCTGCTTGGTTTTAATAAACAGCACTTTATGGGCAACTAGTTAAAAAGTTTGGAATTTTTTCTGCATATTAATTGAAGATTAATACCTACGGTTCAAAGCAAAAGTTACAATCGTAATATAATTGCTTCCTACAGAAAGAGGCTACGTACTTGTGAAAATATTTCCTTGCGAACGAGTCTTCCCTTTTATTCAACCAATACGACAAAGGATACGGAATCACGTAAATTCTAAAACTATATTCAATGTAATTTTTATTAGGAATAACTGGAAATCACTACGAACAATCAAACACGAGGAAATATCGATTCTCTTGCGCTCGAATTGTTCAATGGTATGCAATATCTTCATTATTGCGCGTTAACGCCAGCTGCATATGGAGATACATATTATATAATATTGCAATTAAATTTAATGGCTACTTAAGTGCTTCGATTTATTATCTCGCACGTTCTTTAAAAAGAAGCGTGAATTAACATCGAAACGTTACATTCGTTATTTAAATATCAAACCTACGTAATTTAACTTTGACACGTATAGGTTTATAATACATTGCAAAACAGATGAATTCAGATCGATGCCGTTAATTACGAACAATTATTTATCATAAATATACAGTGTCTTTCGTTTCCTGTAACATATTTCATTGCCCCATTATATTTCTCACGTGTTTCCGTATATAAATTTTTCTTCGTGATTATCTGACTTTAGTCTTCCATATCCATAATTATCATTAGTTCTACCATGGAATTTTGAAATTCTCCAAGTTTCACAGTTTCGTTGCAGTAAAATAAATTATTCGACGTTTGTTGATTAGATATTCAAAGAAACGAAAATTTATGGACGAAAGGCGAGAGGAATGGATTCTATTCCTCGGGAACACCCTGACGATCTATTCGTCTCTAACAATCAATTTAACGCGTCGTCCACCACAGTGGTAATCGATGAATCAGGTTTTATTAAACTTCTTAAACTGACTAAAATAAGGTAAATTTCATGGACTTCCAAGTTTTCAACAATGTAAATTATATCAGCAGTTTCTAACCTGTGGTCCGCAGACTCTCGGCGAACCGTAAGTCCATACACACGCAGGAATGAAAAATATTTGCTACGGCTATTTATTTACTTATTTTGCAAGAAAGACCTATTTACCTTTAAAACGTACATATTTGCCACACTAGAGATTTAAATTTTGTGATATGTGTCGGAGGTCCGTAACGAGAAAAGATCATTCGAAGGGGGTGGGTTGCAAAAGAATGTGAAAAATCGTTGCCATAGACAACTCTGTGAAGAAAACCACGCAAATATAATACATTGCAAAAATCAAATGTTACGATGTACAGTACATCTGGATATATCGCTGTCCTCAAGACAAAACGTATAAAATTAGGGTAGCAGCAGAGGCGACGAAAAATTTAAATCGACCTTTACGCGAACCAAGTTCATTATCGCTCCACTGTTTCATCGTTGAAACTATGATACGACTGGTACTCGCGTATTCCGATCGACGAATTAAACGTCCCCGGGCACTCTTCGACACGATATCGGTTCACGATACAGCTGAAAGTTTCAGGAGAGGGGAAAACACAGGGAGCGATCGCGCGGATAATCTGGAAAACGAGAGACGACGATGACGATGGTTGGCAGTGGGACCGCGTTATCGTAATCGCGATTACCGGCGGCGCGCGGCCAGTCGATATTTTACTGGCGATTTGGCGATCGGCCGATTCCATGCGGCTGATTCGCTAATTACGACATACCGGTGATATCGCGCGGAACGAGAAATTTACCGGGCTCGCGCTTTAAGAGTTTTACGGGAAAGAGAGACGCGCGAGCAATAGCGAGAAACAGAGTCGTAATGGAACCGGCTGGCTGGCCGATGGCCAGGCTGCCAGTTGATATCGAAACAACCAACATCGCCGTACTCGGAGACACTGACTGGGAATTCATCGACATCCACGACCGGATATTACGCTAAATTAGGATCAGAGGATACCTGCGCCAAATAGAAATTCCGCCAAGCTTTAGGTTACGAGTCCACTAAACTTTTCCACATTTTTCCAGGTAGATTATTCGCGTTTGCGTTCTCTCTTGCCCTTTGCGCGCCATCGCTTGTCATTTACCACGAATTTATGATAACGTGACCGGTTGTTTTCCATTCGATCGAGGGAAATTTAATTGGGAGAATTTTTTCACTCGATTCGCGTTAGCGGCTGTATTAAATTAAAACGTTAGGTTGCTGCGCGTGAAAAGTCCGACTAAACGTAGGTTGAATATTCATGAAATCCGAGTATATGTTTAAGCTCCAAATGAGATATTCATAGGAGAAATATCCCGCTGATTTTTTTGACGCTCTGTGGCAGACGTTATACGCTGCGTGTTCCCTTTGAAGGATATGGTGTAGAGCTGCGAGCAAGTGGATGGAAAGTTGTATAGTGTGCGAGTTGCTGTCACGTACAGACAGATTAGAAGAATCATTATGCGAAGCGCTTCTACAATCGCCTTATTTCTTAGATTCCCTTCTAATCGTCTACCACGTATTTACATAGATATTCGCATCGTTCTTTTAATAAGAAAATAATCGGGTGACGACGAGATAATAAAATACAAGAAAAAATGCTTCCGAAGAACTCATTCTATCAAAAAAAAAAAAAAAAAAAAAAAAAAAAAAAAAAAAAAAAAAAAAAAAAAAAAAAAAAAAAAAGAAAACGAAAAAGAGATTTCGTCCTAGCAGTTTAATTTTGCATTTTAATTTTAAAACTGATCGCTCGATGACTTCGACAAGAAGTAAAAAAAAAGAAATTTGGAACACGCGTGTAAAATTGAAACCAACGACCGAAACGATGGAAATAGCATTCTATCAGTCGTCAAAAAGGGTTAAGTATCAATTTATTCGTGGATATCTAAGCTTGCGGGTGATCGAAACGATCAGTTCTGTAAATACAGCTTACGCGGAAATTACGCTGTGTAACAGGGGCTCTTATAGCGGTAACGGGAAAAGCATTTCGACGTCGAAAGAAGTAAATACCCAGCGGTGATCCTCGAGGGGAACCTCGCGAGGGGATATAATTCAGAAATCCGGCGAAATAAACGTGGCACGAGGATGCTGTTGAGAAAGAAGCTCTTCCTACGGTTACCGTGAAAAAGGAGGAAAGCTGAAAACACGCGAGCTTTATCCGCACGCTGAGCACGCGGAAATCCTTAACACTCGTAAAACAATAATCGACGGCTCAACGTGGCTTCGATTCTGATCTCCCCTAAGTACCTCGAGAATGAATTCCTTGCGTCGTTAGTCGGCTGGCGAAAGATCAGCCGCGATCGTTCCTAAATTGATTAAAACGATCGAGACGATCGCTTTGCATATAATAAAAATTAAATTATTATATAGAAGTTGATATTATATAGAATTATTATGTAGAAATTAAAGCGTAATACTTCTTGAAATAGCTACATATAACTATAGAAGCATAAATTTCTATAATTTCTTGCGATTATACAATATTCTACTCTATATTTTATTCATAATTTTATACAAGACATTTGCTTTAATTGAAAGCGGTATCATCGTGAATCGATAAGGTCGCGTGTGACACGAAAATGGGCAGGTGATTCTCAAAACGTAACTCACGAAAAAGCATTAATAATGCCACGCCCATCCTCGTCTGCGATGTTATTATTAACATTCGCTAAAATTACCTGCTCTAAAATAACCTATTCTACCGAAGGATCATGAAAAATGATTATTCGTTTCATAATACGCAGCGACAATGCAAAATTACTTATCTTCCCTACTATTATTATCATCGCGTTATTCGCTTGACACACTTGTTACTCGGGAGAATATTCGTGGCTAATGGAATTAATATGAAAAAGCAGCGAGCTCAAAAGAAAAAATAGACTTAACGGAATTCTCTAATTATCCGTAACCTTTTTCGACAGTCATTACATAATGTAAAAGTACTCTAACGAACGCGGGCCACTGAAACGTGGAAATAAACTCATTAGCATGTGGAGTCGGTCTGATTTTATAAATTAATTTTTAGCCGTACGCGTGGAATATTCGAGTTATATAATAACGAAAGTGGCATAACAGGGCCTGTAGAACGAAAACAAAGTAGAGAATGTCGGCAACGTGCAAAATATTTACGGTAAAAACTTTGTTATCCGAACTTTCGTTAGAACGTTATTCTACTAAAAAATTGTATTATACCGCATCTTTGTCAGACAGTCTACGCTAATTTTGTTCGTAGTTAATTAAAACGTAAGATGGTGGATGTAAATACTACACCAGGGACTTTCCAGTTTCGCCTCTTCCCAGTATATACTTTTGTAATGTAGTTTTCGAACACTACATCAACTTGAAAACAAAAAGAAGGAAAAGATTAAGATCGTGAAGCTTAAAAATATTTCCGCGACAAGATTGGGGTCTAGGGAAATCTCAAACGTTACGAGCACTTTCGTAATTTCGCTATAAAATATCTTATAATTGCAAGCTACAAGCGAAGATTAGAATTTTTCATTCAGATAGCACAGAATCTCGTTAAAATATCAATATACGAACATGTTTCTATCTCGCTGTAACAATTCAGTGATATTCCTGTTCTATTCGCTAGAAAGGTTTCCATGAAAAATAAGCGTCAAACGTATTCCAAAACAATTCTCTAACCAAAATGTGACAACTAATATCTCCGTACATTTACGCAAAATTCATATTTTTACGAACGTAACAAGCAGAAATGAAATTTGGATAGAAAATGATCTTACTATATAATGTTAGCTTGTCGGAAAAGTGTCTTTCTTTTACAGACCCGCATCTTTATACAAACACGAAACCTAGTCTGTCGGACGTTGTGATCTTTATTTTAATACAACAAAACACATCATACGTAATTCGAAAAAATAATATAACGTTGCGCATCCATTATTTCCTTACAGAACGAAAGAAACTTTTCGGACGACCTAATACATACGCTCTATGCATTTTCGCACCTTTTAAAGTCCCCTTAAATGCGTAAGAATCCGCAGTCTAATCGTCGCGAAAGCCGATATAACGATAGAAAAAAAAAAATAAAAAACGATAGAAAAACCCCGTGGCTATTCGACGAGGAACATCGATCAGCCCATGTTGGTACGCTAACGCTAAGAGCTAGAACCATAGAGCGTAATTGTTAAAGGTCGAGGAACGCTGGCGTAACGGGAAACTAGACAACAATAACCGTATCAGTGACATGGAGCAAAACGCGGTGGGGAAGGCAAATTACAGGAAACATTTGAGCCGCATAAAGTAATGGAATGCATAGCGACATCCGTGATCAAAAAGACGGGAGGGTAAACGGGCGCACGGTCGAGCAGAGCGAAACACAAAGTGAGCCATGCATACTGTATCCGTCCATTTCATTTGAAACCCAATTTCGTGCCAGCCAACCCGGCTCTCTCCCTACGAGAGGGATCATCCTCCCTCTGGCGTTCACCCTTGCCACGGGGCTATTGTAGAGAGCGAACGGGCCGCAAGCATTCTACGCATCTCGATCCTCAATTCTAATTACAGCGCCGTTAATTAGCCGCGGACCGACCCTTACGTTCATTACGATCCGAGCTCCCGTCTTGCTCCGCGGCATTTTGTTCTTGCTCCGATGTTCCGTAATGCGGCGTATCGTCCTGTTGCAGGGCGGTGGGGTACAGAGGGCGAAGAAAGGCATTCATCGTGAAACTTGAGCGTCGGTGAACCTCGTTCCGTGGCTTACCGGAACGATTTGATCGCGAACGATCGCGCACAAGGCGGGCTCGTTACGTTTGCGTGGAGGGAAACGGTGCATTTTAAAGCGGTGCATCGGTGGATCGGAGGTTACAGGGATGCTAGTTCCTCGTCACGGTCTAGGAAGATACGACTAACGCGTATTTACATGTATCGCAGTGAGCAGACTGCGGGTAGTTTATGATAATTCGTACTTTTAGGAACATGGTTTAAAAAATCGAATCTGGCTGGAAAATTCTGTCGGATAGCGTGTAACGGTTACTACATTTTGGATACTGCGGTATCGTGAATTATTATAATTAGTTTATTAACTATAAAAGAATTAAACGGATGTTAATTAGACAGAAAACTATGGTTATTTAACACGAAGTAATCGCAACAACGTATTATAATTGAGACAACTAGATGATTAATTAACAACTCTCTTAACAACGATAACTACACTATCTCGGCAACGTACTCTTCGGCTTCTCAACTCATTCTGCTGTCAATTCGTTGATCGTCCCCTAGCAACTTCTTGTCTTTCGTCTTTTGTTACTACGCACGTGCTTAGCTAGCGCTTGTTTATTATTCGCATCTCAGCAACCGTTTATTTACAATCTGCGCTACACCCCCCAGGCCCCTCGTCCACGATACTACAATATTTTGTACGTTTCTACGTGTTACGGATATTTTTACATCTTTAACTTTCTCATACGTGCGCGGGAATCCAGTGGTGAACACTGGAGATTGTGGCCAGTTATTTTTACTACCGATCTGTTCTCTTCCGGCTTTCCGTAGTTCGATTTACGATTTCTTACGGTTGAAATAATGTCGTTAAGGAGGTTTTGCGAGTTCTAAGTTACAGGTTGCACAGTGCGAATGTATTGTCTTGTAAGAGGATCTTTGTAGTAATTTTTAGTTGTACTTTACTTTTGTTTTACCCTCAACTGATATTATCGCGTCGTTAGAGGATCGTTAGGATTTGTTCGTTTAATTTCAATCTTAATCTATATTTTGCATTTTACACGATAGAAAAAAGAACGTTTCTGCTTTAACCCGAAGAAAATAATTTTTCGTTAACATAAATTCCGAACAATATCGTTTGATCTTTAAAAATGACTAGACATATATCTATTGGAATGTTTGTATTACATTTCGTCATAAAGTATTGCAGCGTTATACTCGACGATTAATATCCTCCTTGTAAGTTCCCTTCGCTAAAGTTACTCATAGTAGGTAAATAGGCAACGTTCATTTAACGTAATAAATGGCTAGATTAAAATTGGCGCATCTTTCTTCTCCTTCAACATCGGAATAATCTCTTTTAAGTGGTTTACTTCTTTCTACGCATCGACTAACGATTAATATACAACGATACGAGCCATGTTTCGCAAAACAGGTTAATGGCAATATCCGTGCAACGTGAATACTAAATACTTCACTTTATACTTCGCAGATCTAATTACCCGTTATTTTAACAAATGACCGAACGTTCCACTAAGACCGTACTCAAGTAACAAAATAAGAAGACGCGAGGTATAAAAGCAGAAAGATGAATATTACAGAAATAGCACATATATAAAACGCGTTAAGTTAGTTCGCAAATTAAGATTATTGCTATACTTTCGATATTTTCCACGTTTTATTATCTTTCCAGTTAAAATCGAAACGTGGTTTGTGTCTTGTAAATATGCGTTTACATACCCATCTAACGATACATTTAATGGTCGATAATTGTGAAAATACTACCATAATAGCGTAATAATGCTAGAACAAAATAAATTAATTACGTGTCCCTCGTTCCCCGTAATCACCAAGTTAGATATCGTATAATAGGACACAATATGACGTAAATACAATATTAATTAAACATATACAATTATTTTAAAGAGAATGAGTTAACGTTGCAATGCAAATAAAACTTATGTATATCGATATAGAGAACGGAATAATATAATTCAGGATTATTATTTCGAATTCGATATGCACGGATGTGATAATCGCGCGAGTGTAAATTGATCTGATGATGAAATTGTTACGTTACGATGATTGAAAACGATATAATTTCTTGTTATATCGAAACTCATCGTATACAACAATTTATAATATTTTAGTTTTATTCAATTTTAAGTTAAAACGCTTTCTTATCCCTAGGCAAAAATTCCTATAAATTCCTGTACGTTATTTTCAAAATATTGGCAATATTATGCAATGGAGAATCTATATGGAGCTATTCTTGTGCTTGTAACTTTCCCTCGGTTTCACACGTTGAACCCAGCTGTTCAAATTCTTGGCAAATATTAAGAAAAACCTTGCACCGGCTATAAATTTTCTGTTTCGTTCCCTTCGACTACTTTACGATAAAGGTTCGATTCATAAAGAAGGCTTTCCCAAAAAAAAGTCCCAGTTTCGCTTAAATCAGCCACGCGCTTCCAACATCTACATCCGAAAAATTCCTGGAAAAATGGGATTGGTAGTTCGTTTACCCCGCGTACGCGCGTGGTTATTCATGGGACTTTGGGAAGAAGAGAGGATTCGAGTCTCATAAATACGTCATACCGGCTTCGGATCCAAGCTTTTTAGTCTCGGCACCATCGTCGAAACCCTTTCCCCGCTATTTCCGGTCGGCCAAGTTCCGGAATTATCGGCAGAACTTTTATGCCCGAGATGAAGAAGCCGATCGCTCTGGGGAAATCTCCTCGGAGCTTCCGACAGGGGAGAACAATTAGACCGTTCTGTGTTCCATGCCACGGCCAGTTAATCGTCGATATCCATTTTTAGTAGGCCAACTTATATCGAGTTTCATTACCAGTCCCTTCTCCATTCTCCCTTCTGCTTTTTTACTTCCCTTTCATCGTCCACTTTTTCCGTGACCTTTGGACCTTGTCAAGAGGTTGGATAGAAATAACAATCAGAGGTTTCGGATCGGGTTAACGACTAAGTGACTTGGTGTCTGGTTAAAAGCAAACTCAAGTCACTCGTCGAATTACTCGTATTTTCCGAAACGTTCGAATGGAAAAACGAAATACATGGAGTTTGATCAAACAGAAGCGAAGCTTCCTACGTTGATCAAATTTCAAACCTCGTCGTTTTAATTAACCGATCAGCCGTGCCAAAGTGTCCTACAAATCGTAAAAGCTACTTTTCAAATTGCAACTTCTTCGAGAATCTTAGCTTTCGTAACAAGTCGAGCTTCTGCCAACATCAATTTTCTTAATACCACTGAACGTTATTAAAAGATAAGTAACGTGATTCGCGAAAGAATAACCGACTCTGACTTATCGATAACGAGGATAACACGAATTACTCGATACGAAGGACTACTAATAAATAACATTCGACTATTAAATACAAAAATTGAATACCCACCGGCAACCGAGTTATAAACATTGAACGTACGATATGAAATATAGTGAAATTTTATTTCACAAGCACACGACTGTTCATTCTCCCCGGTGAAACGTAGCAGAGGCCGATTTAATTAATACGAAGCCTGGTATCCGATTATCCGAACATCCTCTTATTAAATAATTCGAACAATCCACGCATTTATTAATATCGCATGATCAACAACATTTTTAATCGCGTATCCTGCTGATTAAACCGTTCATTCCGAGGCAATAAATAGCCGGTATCAAGCGTGACGAGTAAATTGAAGACCGTCACAGATAACGTAACTTATCCCCGCGTATATCGTATTCATGCGCCGTGATTCGCTATCGAAAGCGGGCTCGCGATGCGAAATCCCGGCCGCGTGCAAATAATTTACAGATAATTTTCGTGATTTTAATTCGATCAGAACAACTGCTATTAGTAATACAAATAATTTCATAGGACAGGCATAATGACGGGCCGTTTGGCCGGCTGCGACTCGCCTACTATTCGCGGGATAACGTTGCCAGCACGTATTTTAACTTTGCGTAGGCACGCATGCTGCGCGTAACGATCATACCGGAAATGGATGAGCCGCACGGAATAATTTTCCCAATGACTTTTAACAAAATATCGCCAGAGTCGATTAATTAACTGCCGTGAAATCGATCGTCAATGAATGAGATTGGTACGCGAACGGTTTTGGTAGCCAATTCGAATAAATATTATCGATTTTTTAATATTCGATGATATATTCAGGGAAGGTGAAGAGCAGGTTTGGGATAATTGTTGCTACGATTGTTGAGATGGGCATTGTTCGGCAAATTGATGTAACGATTGGTAAATTCGTTGGCGAATAATTATTATCGAAGGATTTGCAGTAATTCGACCGCGAATATCTGTGCAAATGAGCATTTTTGCGAACGTTAAATAGAAATTTATTTCGCTTGGTGTATATTATCGCGAGTAGTTTGACGAGCTTTTCCTTTTTAATTATTTGAAGTATTAGGTTGTTGGAAAAGTTTCTTTCGTTTTATAAGGAAATAATAGACGCGCAATGTTTTTTCTTTTATATTAGTTTATTGAATTATGCACGGATATAATAATAGAAATATAACGAAATGGATCATACCTAATTTGATAAAATAAAATTGTTGTTCATCTATTATCATCTTATAAAACGAAAGAAACTTTTCGCACAACCTAATATAATTACGCTTTGTCTTTGAACGAAGCCTCGCGAAAGCTGCTGTTATATGAACAATTACTTTTCAATGCTGCAGCATACACATAACAGAAAACGTAAAACATATAACGAGCGGATCTAAGGATAAAATAAGAGTAGTCTCTTCTAAGATTTTCTATTGTAAGCGAAGCGCAGTGTATTTGGAATATAATAACTTTTACGTAATAAATAACTGAGTACCACGTAGAAGGGCGAATAAACCCAGAGAGAGAGAGAGAGAGAGAGAGAGAGATCAGAATAATTCCCATCACAATTAATCAACCTCCTACTCGAACAACAAACGCAACACACTATTCTCGTCTTAACCATGACAAAACACCTTTCTCCATAATTAATTAAATTTAATTAAACACTTTACCCAACATCATACACCCCTCAGGATCCCTATACCAAACTCACCTGTATCTAACAAAATAATCTAATACGGATGTCAGAATATTTATTGCTTCGAATTATCCGATTAATTCTATTCCAAACAAAAAAATCTAACAAACCGTTTTAAACGTCTGGAATAAAAATTGCGGAAAAAATTAAGTTAAATATTTGATGGATCGATGCAACTTTCCTATAGTTCTACAGCTTCTCTATATGTTCTTCTTTCCTATAGTTTTTCGGGGCCAGAAAGTAGCTACATTCATTGATACTTGGGGTGTTCGTAGCGTAGATTGAGTTTCTCACGACATGTTATTTAGTGTGTTACCTATACGCGATCCAATTTTTACAGAGTCTAGTTTCAACGCAGATATTCATCTTCAGAGCTGCAAGTTAACGCTTAACGTTTCGTGTTAACATTTAATTGAAACACTCCCTATAGCGAGCTGCTGCCAAAGAACTCTTAGCCATAGAAAAATCGCTTCCACGGAGTCGTTAAAAAACTAATGCGTTACGTGAAACGTTTAGAAGAATCTTTTTTACAGACAAATTTAGCCCTAGTCTCGCCGCTCTCCAATACAAGTAACGTGAAACACGTGTATTATAACGCGATGTTATATCCATAACTGAATCGTTTGTTAACACGCGCTCATAGAAAGTACAGGCAGTCGAGAAATTTCTTCCTACTGGGAGAATCTCAGACGTGCGCGAAGAAGATGATTCACGAGTGTCAGCGTGTTTCACTTTCGAGGGATGTTGTAGATCTACAGACACCTTAACACTTTGACTGCCACGTTGGTCATAAATGACCGACTACGGTTTCTCCTGTGACGCCACGGTGATCATTGATAACCGGAGTACTTCAACTTCCTACAATTGTAAAAATTGTATGAAAATTGACAGTTAGGGCATTTTGAATATAACCGATAAATAGAAGATACTTTGAAGTAAAAAGTGGCCCATTGAACAATTAAACATTTTTATTAGAACGTCGATAAAAAGAAAATGAGAACAAATCTTGCATCTAACGCTGCACTGTGTTTGCATCGATATCTTTGAGGGCTAATCTACGAATATTATTATAGACACAGCTTAGAAAATAATCGTAAACGCTGCTTTATAATCATATAATTGAGGTTAGAAGTGTGCACATACTTTAATATTATATATACAATGAGCAAATACCGTTTACTAATATCTTGTACACGTTTCAACGATATATTCTGCACGTTTTGCTTACGACGAAATAACGAATGCGAATGGTTTGTTGAAATAAACGAAGCCTTGTTACGATACGTCGCTATCAGCTGTTACCAAGGCGCCATGATGGTTACCCGTGACCACCAATAAGATAAACGGTCCATTGGGGAAGAATGTTGTCTCGCATCATCAATTTATTATTATTCTGCCATTGTACGCTTTGAATAATAAAAATACTCCCGTGGCGTTCTCAGCGAAACGTGTGATTTTGGCGTGGCAGTCAAAGTGTTAAACGATTTTATCGCCATTCTATTCGCGGATAAAACACTTATTTACGTTATCGTGGCAGTCTTAACATTAATTTCACTATACATAGGAAATTCGTTCGATGGATTTAAACGCGCCTTTACGTAACTACGAACTGTGCTTCTTTCCATCGAACGACTATCGACCAAAGCACGAAAAACGCGATTGAAAATGCGATTGAAAATGCTTCTCTCGCCGCGAAATTTGAACTTCCGTTTCTCCCGGGCGACAGCTCTTTCACCGGCTCGATTATCGACGTTTCGCAGCGCCGCCGGAAGCGGCCGGGTCAACGGCGTCCCTCGGCCCCACCGGTGCCGCTGTCAAACAATGATATTTTACACAATGTCGCCGGTTGAGCGAATCGACCACGTTCGCGGCTCGCTCCAGCTTCGCGCGGAAACTCCACAGCGAGTCATCCGGTCCACTCCGAGCAACCTCCGGAAGTTTCATCAGTTATTAAACAATTTTGTTGTATCTAGCGATCGTAGCTTCGTATCAACAAGTTTGCAACACCTGCCTGGCGTTTTACCTGAATAGCGAAACTTCTTTTACGTGTAGTTCCTTTCATAATCTTCTTGATCAACTTTTCTTCCTTTCTTTTTTTATTTAAATAGAATTTTCGTGTCGTTAAGAACAGTAACTTTTGTGTGATTTAATATGTTTATCCGAAGATTCATTGATTTCGTCGTATTATTTTACATTTAGAAGAATTATTAAGCCCTAGAATTAAAAGATTCTTCTTTAAACAATCAGTTTGGCTAAATTAATTCTTTATTCTATAGATTGTTCAATACCTTCAGCGACTCGGGTATATTTTTTCGGGATGGACCATGTACCTTGTTTCGAAGACTATCGTTTAATGTAACGATAATTTGTGCAGTTGTACCGAAGTATATTTATTTAAAAAAGAAAAAAAAACACCGAAAATTGGAGCAACTGAGATTGTAACGAAGGCTTGCCGCTTCGTAGAAAACTTCGTTACTCGTAGAAAGCATAAGCCAAGAAGAAATTTTCCTTCTTTCTGTCCTGACCAAATAAAAATACTTTCGTTCACATAGTGTTCCTCTGTGTTAAACGCACTTGCATACGATATTGTATTATTATAACGTAGGAAAGCCAAAAACAGATTCGTATGCGTAACGAACCCTCCCACGTTCATTAACTTCATTAAAGACCAAATATTTTTTTTAAATTACCGTTACCGCCTCGTTGGCGAAACACGTAAATTTTTCAGCGAGTTTGATAAACCTCGAAGAAACTGCGAGTCGTCGAGGTTTCGCGCGAATCACGCGAACGAAACTTCGCGAGGAAACAATAACGCGTAACGACATAGAAAACGTAACGTCCCGGGTGCCTTTTCGTTTTGTCCACCGCGAATAAAATGGCTGACATCGAATCAATATGCATCGAGTAATCCGCGCTTCTGGAAATGCGTCGGTGAATACCGATGCAGCGAATACCGCGTGATAACGTTCGCGATGAATGACGGATCAGAGTAAGCTGGAAACAATTTTCTGAAAAAATTAACCTGCACGCGAGCGAAGAGAGTTGGCGAGTTTTGCTTCACTCTTGATGCCTCTATTGAAACGAATTAGCAATCGGTATCAGCGCTGCGCGTTTGTCCGGATTCGTATAATAGCGTGATCAGTGTTTTCTAAGGGTAGAAAGTCACGTGTGAAGCTGATTGTAATATTTAAGAACAGGAAAGCTTTTCAGAACCATGAAATATCGTCTATTTCGATACTGAATTGAAACGATACTTCTTACTTATATTGTATAATAATTGTTTAGAACGATAAATGATTCCTAGAATTTTATATTCCACGTTCCATCAACTTTACATTCGCTTTTAGTTTTTACGATTATTATTTATACACACACGTATATTTATTTATTTTTGCATACTAAATAAATGTACATTCGTAAAGAATAAACGAGACGAGAGGATTAACTGTTTTTATCTCTCACCCTCTGCCTAATTCTGCGATCCATAACGATCTGAACGTCACAGTAGGTGTACATCCCTCTTCATAATTATTAGCACACTTACTCGATCGACTCGAATAGATAAGAAGAATCATTAGGAATCGTCGGAACAATCGTGTCTCGTTACAATGCCAATGAAATTTCAAAATATTTTAACACACGTAACGAATTCGTCAAAGTTGTCGTATTGCAGAAATATTCTGCTCGACTACTCGTTAATCGTTGATTCGTTGATATTTTAGATTATTTGACATATTTTACAGGAGATCAATAGATGCACTAATACTTACGAACGAAAGTACATATCAATATTCAACTCGTATCTCGGATACTCGAACGCGTAAACCAACACCTGACCAAGTTCTACTTCAAAAGCCAGCCCTCGTCATTTTAATGAAATTCGCCAACAATCCGAAACTCATAACCACTCCATATCGCCTGTTACACACACGCTCGGCCCTTCACTGGTCAGAAAGTTTCCACGAATTTTCATTTGATTTCCTCGATCGATGTTGAAACGAGATAGACGAACCGCGTGAATGGAGAAGTCCCGAATGAACGTAGTTTGGCCAGGTAGTCGCCGCGTATTACTATGCCGGTGAACACGCCGGATGTCCGGTGTCGGTGCAGGAAAACGCGTCTCGTCGATCAGGAAAGGTAGCCAGCCAGTGCACCGTGCAGGCTTTCACGGGCACACAGGTATGTACGAACGAACAGGTATGTGGCGGGCGTAGCTGGCGAGCAACGATCGTGTCTGTTCACTTCCGCTTCGCGTTTCATTCACAACTCTTTCGCCTTCACCTACGCGCCACGCGTTTCCTTCGTTCACGGCGGATGATTCATCGAAGAAATTCTCCCGCCTCCCACGTTACTCGCCTCGATTCCCTGCTCTCTTCCTCTTTTGGTAGTTGACGTAATGCGACGATATGCTGTATCGCTTTTAATTAAATTTTAGGCTTATCACGATACTCTGATATTGTGAGTTTCGTTCTGTTTAGAATTTCGCATCGTAGGATATTTATCAAAATTAGCGGCTGATTGGGAAATAAAAGCAGTGGGAAATATATTTACGTACTGAACGCGAGTCCGAGCGTGCAAATTCGCGAGTGCAAAATCTACTCGTGCAAAATTAACACGCGTGAGATGTACGCGTACAAAGTGGACGTCGTGCAAAGTCTACGCGTGCAAAATTAACACGCGCAGAATCTACGCGTACGGAATAGGCGCGTGCAAAGTGCAGGCGCAAAATCTACGCGTGCATAATCCAGGTATGCGCAATTAACGTTCGTGAATTCTACGTGCAAAGAGTCGGCTCGTACGAAATTAACACGCGAAGAATCTACGCGCGTAGAATCGGCACGTGCAAAAATTAACACGCGCAGAATCTACGCGCACAGCATCGGCACGAGCAAAAATTAACACGCGCAGAATCTACGCGTACAGAATCGCTACGTGCAAAATTAACACGCGCAGAACCAACGTGTACAGAATTGGCGCGTGCAGAATCCACGCGTACAGGATCCGCGCATGCATGATCTACACGTTCAGAATCGGCACGTGTGGAGTTTACGCGTGCAGAATCCATTGGCACAAACTAGCGCACGCAAATAATGACAGCGATGATAAAACAGGTTATCAGAAACGAAGATACTTTCTACGTACAAACCAATGAGGAATCGTTATGCTCTTTTTCCGTTCTTTTCTCATCCTATTAGCCTTGCCGCGAGGTAAACGCCTGTTTGGAAGTTTCGTCACCGTAAAACGGTCAGCAGATACGGTACGTTCGATGGAACACGAACGCTTAATTAAGGGTTGTCTTTGCTCGGTAGATTAATCATTTCTGTTAACGGCCTGTACTCGATGCTGTCCCGTTACCTGCTAATTTTTCCAGACTTTCGCTGTTTGCTTTTCATTATCTTTTATCGATTTGGATGGTAGAGAGATCGGCTTTTTTTCTCGTTCGAGGAGCACATTATTCGTCAAGTGCTAGGTATCTTTGGATTAATGTGGAACGGTAATTTAATAGGAAATTTTTAATAAGAAATTTTATCGCGTGAGATCGAATTCGTACACAACCTCTTTTACGAAGTTTCCAGTTACTGTTACCATATTATTATAAGTCGTATAGCCTTTATATTTTATTTCGGTTCTATGCTAAAAGGTGAGCACGAGTTCCTTGGTATCATCGATCCAAGTGATTCTTTATTGGAGCAACGCGTACTATTTCCATCGTATTATTACTTCAAAATTATAATTATCTTAAATTTCAATTATTCAAGCAACGTTCACCGACTTTCGAAGTGATTCAAATAATTACGAGCGGGGTAAAGTATGGCTGCCAGGAATATTATTTTCGTATCTTATTTTCAAATTACTCGCGTATTTTTTAACCAGCTTCTGCATTTCATTTTCATGGCATCAAATTTTTCAACTCCTATAAAAGCACCATCAAACGATTGCTACGCGCATTATGCGTATATCACCAAGAAACAAAACAAAAAAAAAAAAGAGAAAAATTGCAAAAATTAACCCATTGCGAAAATTAAATAATTCCCAATGTACCATAAATCATCGACATTGATACGAGAAAAGAAATGAAAATGGCGAGAACAAAGGGAAGATGGATTAACATTTCACCCTCTTTTATTTAACTTTCGAGCAGTGCAAGCTGAATAATTTTTCGGCGGTTCATCCACCGGTAATGATTTATCGTCGTTCATTTGGTAGTTAATGCGAAAACAATGGGCCTGAACGAACGTGGAAACAAGCTGACTGATTTCCGGGGCAAATCTGCGGATTCGGAACGGGCCAGGCCGATTAAATAGGCCACGGACGTCGATCGGTTTCCCCTCGTGTCGTCGATTTCCCCTTCGACCCTCTTTCATATGTAGGCTCACGTATCGCGTTAACAAGCTGTCGTACAATGCCTATTATTGTTCGGTAGAAAAGTACGATTGTAGACCGGCGTTTGCGTGTTCGAAACGCGTATTCCGGTGTGAGTCGTGCCTACATGGATCTACCTACGAGTTACTCCTTCGAAAGCAAAAGTAAACGTAGTAGAGATACTGGCTACGATCTTTGAATTCTTCATGGGAACGAGACCAACGGAACGACAATAGAATATCGCGTTATGGCGTCGATATCATTGCCCGCTGCTCCATATGCAAATAGCGACAGTTTCCGACTATACGCGTCGGCATAGGATACTTTTAAGGCTACGTGGAAATATATTTTTAGGAACATAGGAAATTATATAGAACATTTTGAAATTTCACTGGCATCGTGACTAGATACGATCGTCGTTATAGTAAATGGTAAAGCTTGAAACAAATCTGAGAATAAACATGGAAGTTAGCAGATATTTCTTGTCCACATACTTTGCAAAGATCGCAGAAATATCGAAACAATCGAGTGGATCTACATGCTGATAATAAATATCCTGATAATAAATCAAACTGTTGAATGGAACAATTGTAAACATTTGTCACGTGCGTACGATGGTCGTGGCTTATCGTTTCGCTAAATATCAGCTAAATATGCATTTCAAAACGATCGGGACTTTCGAAACTTATCAAAAGTTTCAAGAATTTTAAGCTGCCAACACGGATACATGTAAAGATGCGAAGTGTTTCCAAGTATTTCAGATCGCTATCGTTATACGTGAACCACCGTGTGGTTATACAGTATACGAACGAGTCTGCTCGGAGTTCAATACGAATGGAGAGCGTCGACTGGGGAGTTTACAGAGTTTTCATTGTAATGAACGAGCATACGTTGTGAATAATAAGCGGAGAAACGAGCTGCGTGAATACGTGAATAAGTAATCACGGGGATAAGTCGACAGAAATAAACCCGGAAATACGATACGGGGATTAAAACGAAAACACGAGTTTAGTGGATTCTCATTCAGTTTTAGAAAATATCTACGAAGCTAATTTATTTTTTTTCTTTTTCCTATTTCATACAAAATTGATTCTCGTAGTGTACACAGTATCCGTCTGCTGTTTGCTGCAACACTGTGCTTTGCCGTATCTTTCACTATAAATCTGAATTATTCGAGCGATGTCAGTCATTTAGAGATAAATAGATTGCTTATTGCTAGTACGTAACGATGTAGTAAGAAGATGCAATTTGACAATGATAAGCGAATATAATAAGACGAAAAATAAACCCGTACGGATATGAAATTTCGAACATGTGTAACTTCGAACAGGCTGAAAATACAATATCATAGCGAATCAGAAATATAGTATAATGTAGCATCCTGTTGCGGTACGTGCACAGATAATTTAATATGCATGAATGTAACCGTTCACATGCCATTGTAATATCGTCAGTACGGAAACACGTATTGCTGCTATGCAAACATGAAATAATTGAGGATCTCCGAAATGAAAAAATGCAACTGCACTAGCGAAGAATTATGCTATTAACAGACCGATAATTCTACGCTTTATAAGAAGGAAATTTTTCAAATACCACCTAATCGAATATAAGCGTTTGTTTGGTCTTTCTCTGCGTATTGTACATACTAGATACACATAAATGCTAGATTTATATGTTACAGACGCTACAAGTGATAAATATACGAAAAAGAAAAAAGACGATCGATGCAATGGCTAACCTTACGAGAATCGTCGTAGAAAATTTTTCAGACAAAAATTATCTTGTATCTTCATAGATCGTAAACAAGGTCGATGCAATGGCTAACCTTATGAGAATCGTAGAAAATTTTTCAGACAAAAATTATCTTGTATCTTCATAGATTGTAAACAAGGTCGATGCAATGGCTAACCTTATGAGAATCGTAGAAAATTTTTCAGACAAAAATTATCTTGTATTTTTATAGATCGTAAACAAGGTCGATGAATAGCTAACCTTACGAGAATCGTCGTGGAAATTTTTCAGACATAAATTATCTTGTATCTTCATAGATCGTAAACAAGGTCGATGCAATGGCTAACCTTATGAGAATCGTAGAAAATTTTTCAGACAAAAATTATCTTGTATCTTCATAGATCGTAAACAAGGTCGATGAATAGCTAACCTTACGAGAATCGTCGTGGAAATTTTTCAGACAAAAATTATCTTGTATCTTCATAGATCATAAACAAGCGACTTCACCTGCAATCGATATAATTTACATTCACGAAACATTTTTTCTTACTGTCGTATCGTCTAAAGCGTTCAAAATGATTTCCTATTATATGATCTGTCGTTGTGTTAAGTAACTTTTTATAAGAACATACACGTTCGCAAGACTTGCCGGCAACAAGCGTAAAGAAGTTGCTCAGACTTACCGAAAAGATTCTTCCTGTTCGATATTCGTTGAAGAAGCGAGACACCTTTGCACGTTGCTGTGACATGTTTCGTGCGAGGTCGCATAGTCGAGCATATTGTCAGCGAACTGGAAGGTCCCTGGATCACCTTGCCACCAAAAGCATATCTACACCGTGGAAAGAAGAAAGATTCCAGTCACGAATCCTCTTCAAACTGGAACGAGAAGTCACTTTCGCCTCGACAGATCGAACGAGCTCGACCGTTCTCTCCATTCTCAAAATGAAATTGCACGATTACCCTTCGTTTCGCGCTTTTCCATCCAGCAGTTCGTATCTTCACCTTATCAACCTATCGATAGAATATTCCCCAGCTTTCTAGGTGAAAGAAGTTCTACGATTTTTCGTTCTTCTATCAGAAAACAATGTACGCTTCTTTATAATCGAAAATCCGACGATATCGTTCCTCGTTCTTCCAACTCTTAGCTTACGTTTATGTACAAAATATATTAGAAATATTTTCTGACCGCACCGTGACAGCTGAATCGATCGAACATCCACAGAGATCCTATTGTCGTGTATCGTCTAAAACCTTTCACCAACGATTCGCAACTTCGTTTAATCATTTTTGACGAACTGTTGTCCAACGATCTGTAATTTGCACTTTGTCCTGTAACGAAGAATGTACTGCAGAATAATTTCTCGCTACAGATTCGAGCTGCATGAATAAGAAAGAAGCTTCTGGCCGAGTTTCTTTTCAGATGTTCTTGCCTCGCGGAATATCTAAAAACTGTAAGTATCGGAATATCTCTCGAGTCACTGCAGACTCGCTGTGAACTGTAAGATTATGGCCAGTCATATTTATGCGACACTTGCAATACATTGTATTACAGAGACTTAGAAAAAGATCGTGAGAACTTTCACGACCGCCCAATAAATTTTGCTCGCGTGTGAAGAGTGTCGACTTAGGCGTGCATTAGAAAGTAAAATTTCGCGTGTATCCTCGCACATAACTATGCATTACGATATTATAATAACACGCGTGTGCGGCCGCTTGAAAATTCATACGGCCCCTAAATAGGCGTCGTATAACCATCCTGGTCACTTGGAAATATCATCATAGTGGTCGGAGTTGATATCGGCTCTGGCAAACCGTATGCTTCGGTGTGCGTTGCGGTCGCACCTACAAATTGCCAATTAACGCCGTTCAAACACGAATTATCAAGAATGCCTTTGTACCGAGAAACTTCAGGTACCAGTGTCAATTTTTTCTCTTTCTCTTTTTAAAACTTTCCAACCTTTCTACTGCGATGTTACAGTATCCTAGAAAATACTACGTAAGAATACTAATTAATTAAAGTACGAAGAGAATTAATCGGATCCATCTATAATTAAAATTGCATCATTCCCGAAAGGTGTTTGAAATTTGTAGAAGAAAATCCTCTAAAAACGAGATTTCATATTTTTGTCAAATTCGATGTTCGGCCTCGATCGGTCAGTGTAACAAATTATGATTTTCTTTGAAAAATCGCAACAAATTCTTTAGAACAAATAAGTTTTCTTAACGGATAATAAATTTTGTTGATATACAATGAAAAGGACTAGTGTTTTCCGAATATTCTCTATATACATTTACATTACACATGCATAATATTAGAAACTCTAACTCAACGTGAAAAATGTTAAAAATGCGAATTTACTGATTGTAACCCGTTAAATGGAGATTTATATTTCGTATAAGCAGTTCCGAAAAGATACCTGTGTGGCTATTGAAAATATTGAATAATTTTCTAACAGCAATAATCTTTTATTGGTGATTTAAATTGTACGACGATAAAAGAACAACATATTTATTAAGCTACGTTCGATTTAAATTTGCATAATGGAATAAACGTATTGCATCGGTTTAAAAACCAGAAAGGTTCGTACATCAATTAAATATCATGTGGATGAATTCGTACAATGAAAATGTAATTTTTACTGGCGCTTGAAGTATCTTCGTTTTATGGAAATTTAAAGGATTTCATTATTGGATTTTATAGCTCGAAGGTAGATGCATTCTTATTTATATTAAATTCTTGGGTATTCAAGCCATAATTTCTTTCTATTTGGGACACAATATCACGAAAGAAGGAATTTAAGTTAAAATTCTTCCGCAAAATACATGTGAAGATAAATCTATTATTATTTATGAATAATATCTCTAGAATTATATTTGGAAAATGTAGAAATTACAGGTGAAATTGTCAACAGGAATAACATATTATTATGTAAAGCAAAGTAATAATGTTCATTTTATCATGGATATATTACGAATAATTTGTAAATGCATTAAATGACAAAAATAATATTATTTACATAATAATACCTATTATGCTATTTTTTAATTAACGTCGCAAATATCAAAGCGATGTCATTATGCTCATTTTAAAGTAATCTAATTGTTTGCCACAACACCAAAAATGTCGCGTTAATTAATGAATTTCTTAAAATATAAATCACAAGCGAAAAAATAAAATATATTTCCCATGAATCAAATGGGTTTTGGCGTACAATCGTGCGATTATTTTGACGACTAACTGTACAAAATTTAGATTTTCACACAGGTGTGTAAAATCCAAACTCTTGTCGATCTTATAAAATATTTTTATCAAACTAATACAACAAACCACTGGACAAACGAAACGAGTAAAATTTCCCGCAACGAAAACAACGCAAAATTCGTAATAGATCACAAACACTTGCGATCGTGTCTTTTTATAACAATCGTCGTTAACAATCGTGCGAGTACGATTGACACGATAAATATGTACTTGATATCATTAATGATTATCATAAGATTATTAGAAAATTGTCAATTATATTAAATACGTTAGCCTGAAAAACACTAAAAGTCGCAAGGATCGCAATTCACGTTCCAAAGTACGTACTCTCTAAATTTAAGCAGAATCAACACCTTCGTGAGTAACAAAACATTAACCATAACTTTAATTCATCGATAAAAAATAATTAAAAAGAAATTAATAGAAAAATAGGTACTTTAAAGGTTCCAAGGTGCAAGGAGCCTCTAAGGAACAACGAGAAAACGAAGGTTCAGAGAGATAATCAGGCTGGTTCTTTTGAGAGCGCGCGTAAGATTCTTCATGCTTTCGGACTCGCTGTGAATCAGTGTCTAATTATGTCGTTTAATTTTCACGCGATAACGTGGCTCGACGTCGGTACTTGATCAACCGTGAAGTCCTATTGATACGAGACGTGGTTAAGAAAGGGGAGCAAAGGAGCCGGCGACGTGGGAACCAGGAAGGACAATGCCGCTTTTTTCAACTGCCTTTCCGTGATCTGTTTCGAAACTGAACGCCTCGATGACTGCGAAAGATCTGCTCGCGTTCTAAGGCCACTCGCAGCTTTCCATCCTTCGTAAACGTCGATCCGACAATATCATTTCTACGACTCGTTATTGCACAATGCACAGACATGCGCGTACATACTTACACTCATACGTAATTCGTAAGATTCGTTATTGACTAAGAGAATATACGTAGCGATCGTAAGAATCTTTAACTTAACGCATCGAATGCAGTAGCGATGAGACATCGACTCTTCAACGACGACGTTCATATCGTTCTTTCTTTTATATATTTCTCGACCATCCGAATAATTGAACGTTTTTTTCCAGCAAAACCAAGCAAACAACGTTCTCTTCAAGTTCGTCGCGGAGAATGATCGTGGTGTAACAGAAGAATGGCGATTTTTATAAATTCACGTAGAATTGTACGAATGAAACTATCAGTTTATGACAATGTTATTATTGGAAATGGTACATGAAGTACTTTCACAACGTACAAGTAGATTTTGTGCGAAAATTATTTGTCATACTACCAATATACTTAGAAGGGAGGATAAAGTGGAAGGACAGAAAAATATTAGCAAGATTTAGATGTGGAAACGAGACCAAAACGAAGGAATACTGGAAAGAAGAGGAACGAAAGGAGAAAGAAGATGCAGGCTATGTGAAAGGAAAGAAGAAGACCTGAGACACGTAATAGAAGAATGCGAAACAACGGGAGGACCAAAGGACAGAGAAAAAACATTAAACGAGACTGGAGAAGGACTAGCAGAACTAAAAAAAATAATAGAGAAGAGAAGGACAATACAAAATGGGGAGGAACGACAATAAGGAAGCACAGCAAGGAGGTAAAAGTCCAAAAATTGTCATAGTTTTAGAGACAGAATAATTAAGGGAGTGCGATACGATAGAATGGATAGATGTAAAACCGAAAGCTCGTCCAAAGCCAAAAGGCACGGACTAAGCAATAATAAATAAATAAATAAATAATATTTCTCATACGGCAACTACAATGAACCGAAAGGCAGGTCAGAAGCAAATGTTAATAGGTGTTCTCTTCGCCTTGGGCAAAATAATTCCGAGCACTTTTCAGGCATCGACATCGAAGCTACGCGTGCATATATAGAGTGTGGCGAAAAAAAAGGCATAGAAACCGGCGTAGAAAGCTAGAACTAAAAATGAATTTCTGTGAAATAAAGAACGACCGCCGCAGAGATGTTCATTAACCGGGGCAGCATCGGATTACACGCTTCTTCAGTTTGACTTTTTTTTCTTTTCTCTGCTTCCTTTTCTTTTCCCCCCTTTTTTTTATTCTTCCTCCGGTCTCTTCACGGCCGCATTTCGAGCTGGTACAAAGTAAACTTTCCGCGTTGTATTTCCCGGCGTTGCTGCGTCCTCTTGGAAATCGAATTCCCGCAACGAGTCGGAGATAGAATTTTGAAGGAGAACAGCAGAGATAGGTGAACGAAAAACTGTATTAGCCACTTATCTCGTGGCGAACGTACACGCAGGCGAGAACAAGACGAACACGAAATGGAAGAATCCTTGGAAAACCATTCTTCTTCGATTTATCCTCTCGACCGAACGGATCGTGACCTAACAGTCGCATCTTCGGCTAATGGCACTTGGTTCAGAAAACAAGGAACGCTGAAGAAAAACGCCCAAGTGTACGAGGAATGGTTAATGTAAGCCGCTCAAACGAAGGTTGTGAACAGTACATAATTGCGCTGGCTGTGGATCCGAAGAAACCTTGATGGTTTTCGATATTACCGTTGCGTACCGCGGATACGGTTTTACCCAGCCACAACTTAAGAAGAAGAAATTTTGCTCGATCGTTGATTCGAGTAGCATATCTCAACTTTCCAATTCTATTCCCAACGTTTTACGCTCGTTACGAGGACATTTAAACGAATATAATTTCGATTACACGATCGCTACGTCTGAAGGATCGTAAGACCGATATCTTCTCGCGCGTCTTACTATCATAGGCCTCGTTTGCTAAATCACCTAATTAGGTCAGTGGAAAATTCAAACAATAAACAATAAAAAGGAAACTATTTTTAGCCACTGTGTTTAAACTGTCGAATTCTACCTCTGCTGTTTTATGTTCGCTACGAAGGAGTTTAATAAATATAATTTTCCTTCCAAACCTTCCTAAGGTCACGTTTTTACTTAGAAACAAGAGAAACTCTATAGTTATAGAACAATAATTATCGAAGCAAATGCCACGTATTTGGTATAATTGTATCGTCACAAGGTGTTGGAACGAAGTTTGTACATCGTACTATGAAACTTTGAACGTGAATCAAACAGTTATAGACCCAGAACCTCCATTCGCACACGGTTTTGCGCCGATATCCCTCGCCATCGGGAGTATCAAAAACCGAACTAGTGTGTCGCTAACGATCTAGGAATGGACGCGACGCGAAAGCCACAGCACGCAGCAAAAAAGCACTTGGCTCGTAATTCGTGGAACAGCCGTTGGTCGTACGCGCGATCTCCGAACACAGGATAAGGCAGAGTCGAAGAGGATGATCGATAAAGAAAAGTATTCGAGACAGAAGGGAGGCGAACGAGGGAGAGTTTTGCGGATATTACGTGAAGTGACCGAAATGAGCACCTGCCGATCGAGGTGTTACGGCGTGGGAGGTCGACATCGGGCTGGAAGAAGATAAATATAGAATTTCTCGTCCTGCTTCATCCCTCTACGTTTCGAAAGAGGACTCGGCCACGGAAGAAGAATAATCGCGTGAAATTCCTACGGTTCGGTCGAGCGCGTAGCATCGCGAGGCTAGCGCCGTGCCGGGAATGATATATACTCGCAACGAACCGATATGGGACCGTTTGCTCTATTCTTTGCATTCTGGAATGCATAATCGGCCAGCCATTCGTTATGCGCGACAGCGAGCAGCTCGAAGCGTGCTAATAGCCACGCTTTTTCCATCCTGGCGTTCTGCCCCGGCATTCCAGGAATCCGGAAAAGAAATCGCATAATGATCTCTCGTGTTGCGGGAACACCATCCACGAACGATGAAATTGCGGTCGGCCGACGAAACGGATGAGTCAGAGGTGGACGACTAGGCGTGACAATGAATTGACGGAAACAAGAAGGCGCGTAAAGCCGGGGATCCACCGGAAACCAGAGTTAAGCTACAGTAGCAAGCAGAACCGAACACGTTCTTCAAAGTGGAATAACTTGTTTAAAAATCGACCAAAGGACTTGAGGCCTTGGCTGGTTTTTTTTTTTGAGAAGTTAGAGGGATTGGAGGTTTAATGGATGACGCGTAAAGGAAATTTTCGGAACATCGCAATTGGTCGGAATGGCAGGGAGAGAGACGACAGGTCGCTTTTTACAATTCTTTCATGCGGGTTTGTAATAAATATTTGCACAACACGTTGTCGATGAATTGAAGAATTTATTGGTCAAGTGTTGGTTAATTTTCAAGATGTTGAGATGAGGTATGATATCGTGGTGAGTTATGGTTTGGAGAAGCGTTGGAAGTACGTAAAAGGATTAAAGTTAATGAAAATTCAATATGAGTAAACGGTAAACGTATAATTGAAAGCTATGAGAGAATGTATGAAATTTTCCTACGCAACTATCGATAGTAATGTTTCATAGGTACAGGATGTACGGCAGCGCTGTTACAAAAAATTGAAACCTCGTGTATACCCGAAACATCGAAACGCAACGAATAAAACGCGGTGAAAAAGTATGATGGTTCGTTACAATAAATTTTACTCTTTGCGCTTCGCGTTTCACTTTGCAACAAGAAAAACAGACGTGCAAAAATAGTTAGGCTAGTAGAACGTATTTCACGGGAAGTGCGTCGTAATTTCTCTTTTAGCAAAAATAAATACTATAAACGCGAATGTGACAAAAAGAAATCGTGAGTTATATATATATATATTTTTTTTCTTTCTCGTGGGTGAAGTGCAAAGGATTTTTCATTCTTAAAAAAATGGAAAGCAGAAGAATATTGAAACAATCGACCAACGATATTGCGTGAAACGTGCTTTGAATAATCTCTGATTTAACGTGTAAATATCGATTTTGTTACATGTATTTCCAAATGTTTATGCATGATCAATTATTCTGTAATGATATCAAAGTAAATTATGCCACGAAATACGATTACCAAGCGACAAATATGATTTCGATAAGCGTGTAATTCATTTTATTGTCGTGTCGTATTATATTCTCAACAAAATTAATAATACCCATGTTAAATCCACGCTAATATCTTTCAAAATCAATGCTGTACGAAAATCATGTTCGGAGATTGCACGTATTACAGATGTGTATACTTGTGGCCTTAAATAATTTTCGGTGACTGCAATCAATTCAATGCTTTCAGACACTCTTCAAGTACATACTATACAGAAAAACTGTTCACTCCTGAAGAACGAAAGAATTAAACGACAGTACTCGTGTACGATCCTTTTGCCTGCTACCCAACATTTTCTCCAACTCATTATACTCCCAATATTTTTCTTTTATTCAAACTTGAAGTTCTTGGATAATTCGGATAATCTTATGACACGGATTTTGATATTCTTTCTTGCCGAATCTAAAGCACCGCGATACTTTATTCTTATCGATTAATTCTATCGTTAATTCGTCCTTCTTAATTATTCCATTGGTATTTATTAACGCGTCGAGTGTCACGGTTCATTTTCCACGGTAAATTTTCCAGAATGATCGAAACGAGGTAAATTTCATAGACTGCAACAGCGTGAACGTCTCTGATAACATTGCCAGGAAAGAATGCAAATATAATATAACATGCATACGGTATAATATTCTAGAAAAATAATACGCCAACCTTGCGGTTTGCAGGTCAAAATATATAAAGTACACTCGACGATGAACACGTTAAAAATTAGAATAGCGCCCCGTAGCACACACAAAATTCTATCGATCTATGCAAAGTTCAAGCTCGAATCGTCGAAGGTTGACGTTTAGCTAATGCAAAATATCTCCATCTTGCTTCGAGGTATTTTTGTTCGCTATATAATCAGCGTCCCACGAACTACATTGGAAACCCCACAAGGAACGCTAATTGTTTCACTTCGCTTCAGTAAGCAGGATCTTGCGTACAATTGTTCACCGTGAGAACGTCGAAACCCCGGAATTGACCGCGATACGAACGTCGGCGAATTACGTAAATCGTCCTCGTGGTGGCGCGCTGCGTCAACGGATCTTGACCTTGATCTCTTTGTTCTTCGAATCTGGCGTGGATCAACGACGATCGAAAATCCGGGCCTACGTCTCGGCAGGTGGCATAAAAGTTGCGCCGCCAGTGTGGTTAAACACCGGTCGTTCGTGCCGGAGGTTCGTCCGCCCGATCGAAATATAAGGGAGGAGGCAGTCTCGTTAAAAACATCTGCCACGGACCGCTACCGTTACCGCAGCCCAGCACGAACGATCGAAGAAGAAGAACCTTCGTTCTGGTTTCTTCGAATGCAATTTCAATGGGATTAGTTTGTCTCTGGATGATCGACCGCTCTTTGATCGATACGCTCCCGGCCTGATACGTCTCGGTTTCACGCGTTAACACTTTTGTTCGTGCCGCCTCGAAATTCTCAGATCTTCGTCTTTTTGTCTACTCTTCTCGTCGACTAGACGCGGTTGGACGTTCGCGGTGTTAACTCTTCGATCGATAACTGTCAATGATTGGATCGATGTATGTAAATGGTATGCAAAAGAGTCCTTCTTTGTGGAGGAGTTTTTTTCGGGGTATAGAACCAAATAATGAGTCTGGTAATTACGTTTGGTTCTAGTTTTTTAATACAAGCTACGTTTCTCTCGATTGTTATACGACTATGATTGCCCTTTTTCTTCTCTTTGTATTTGCAAACTGAAATTTTGTAACTGTTTGACTGTGAAACACGCTATAGATTTCTAAGATTTATTTACGCAGCATTTACGTATAATTAGTTTGCTAAATTAATCCGAACTCAGTCAGTCTGTGTACCTCGGTAATTCTGATTCTAATCCTTCGACATCCGAAAACCGAGCACGCATCCAATATACGACACCCACATCCACACCCCCACGACATCCACAATAATTAATTTCGTTAGGTGGTCCGAGTTTGATCAGGAAAGAACGAGTTCCTCCGCACTAGCGTGTCACCAGTGCAGCTTACTGGAATAAATTCGTGCTACAAACTCGTACTCGGAGAAATTGCGACTGGGTGCAGAGTTCGTCCTCGTATTATCTTAGCTCGAAACTAAATTTATATTCAAAAATTTCCAGAGACGTTCATCCTGTAGATGAACGAAACGAAGCGAATCAGAATTTCGCGTCGTACGATCACAAGCGTTTAAATGGAAACACAACAGATGCGTACGAACACGAAAAAGGCATGGAAGAAGCGTTGTCTGGTGCATCACCCACTACGCTAAACGTGTAACGGGCAGAATAGGTCCAGCTGGTGGCACGTGCGGCTTCATCGACAGGTGGCGAACGGATGCACGTGAACTCGGCCCCGTCTCGCACACGGAGGATTCTGTCTGCTCGATCGCTCTAATTTAACCTAATCTTAACGAACGCGCTTCTATTCGCCGTGCCTTTCGAGGTTAGACCAATTTCTTAATAATTTGATCATTATCTACGCTTTAGTTCATAAAGGAGTTCTTATGCGATTATGGGAAATTTAAAGGCAAAAATCTGCAGAACGAGCACGATATGAGAAAAAAGATATAAAATGTGCAAAGTACTCGTTATAATATTTATTAAGCAGAATAAATCTATATTTGTATCTGGTTTCTTTAGTTGTATTCGGTAAAGTACGAACACGTATAGTATATCCGCAGTCTGATAATTATCATGATACAATCGCAATATAAATTATCACAATACGTGACGCAATCTTAACGTTATCTTTACAAATGTCTGGAAAAATGAGTAAATGAAATTTTGGATTAGACTTTCTCTCTCTCTCTCTCTCTCTCTCTCTTGCTCGCTATTAATCGATAAAATAGACCACGCATTTAAGCGAAGATTATATTATTTCACTCCATTGATTGGCTAAAACGACTCTTAAATTATTGATAACAAATTAGAATCGTAGCAAGAGATTATTATTAAAGTACATTTATCCCACGTTAATGTAATCGAAAAACAAATAAATAGAATCGTTCCGAATTGTTTCGTGGAGAAATTGCTCGATCAACAATTTTACGAGGATTTCAACGTCTTTACGACGTTTCACGGACGATTGGATATCACTTTTCGTTCGGTCTACACGAAAACGCCACGGTCCATTATAATACTTGTTACCGGCCACGGTGTTCGCGTGTTGCGCAGTGATTTCCTTTCGCGAGATTTAACGTAGCGTCACTTTCCATTTGCACGAATGTCGATAAATCTTCAAGGCGATTCGCACGCCTTTGGCGAAAAAATACCGAACTTCGGACAGTTACTGCCAATGAGATCCCGGCAAAAAGTACGTGAGACTTCCTCTCCCGCCAGTCTTAACGTTTATTTTTCATTCTTAAATCGATCATCACGATCGATGCAACTTTAAACGAAATTTCGTTTAACAAGATTTTTCTATTCCTCTATCGTCTCGTTATGTTTCCAATGCTACGAGGTAAAATTGGTCTCTGTCTAACAGCTTTGTAAAAATCGATACTGAATCAAATTTTGAACGAAATTTCCCTTTCTTCTCTTCAAGGTAACGATGGCACATGCAGACGCTTTTAATCCGTTGATCGAAGACGATGAGCTAGCTGGTCCTTTGGATTTCCAATCTACCGGACGTAATAATAATCGCTTCAAGATGATTAATTAACGATTCCTTTATTTATCTTCCGCAGTGTATTTTAATTTCACAAACGTTCGTTAGCCTATTCATCACGTTCGACTAAAACCATGAACCATCGACGCTGAAAGTAAAGACAACTTTCGATCGACAAAGATTCCCACCGTTGAAAAAACAATTCGACTTCATGGGCAACGAGCTCTAGCCATAATTCACCATTTCACTGCGCTTCAATTGCGCCTGTTACGGTTCGCTCGACTACGACCATACCCGCTAAAGATTCTGATTATCATAATTATATTTTCTCCGAGCGGATGAGTCAGCGAAGAAGTAGAACGTGGAGGAGGATGAAAGAGGATACCTATCGCTATAATCGAGCCAATCCGCAGAAGATTGACCAAGATCACCGTCTGCATCCAAAGGCCCCGAAGAGAAGTTTTACGCGCTGGTTATCAAGCAACTTTGTCAACCGTGAAGTTCAAACTTTGCTCGTTATTTCGTATCAGATTAATTTCATCGGCGTGAAACGTCGTTGAAGGAACTTTCAACGTCGCACTTCACGGATTCTGCGATCAAATGTTGCCTACGATTTTATTCCATTTCGACCTGGTTTCATACAGCTTCGGCCAGACACACGAAATAACGGAAACTATTCAAATTTTTTGGCAAAAGATCATCGAGTAAGAATTAATTTCTGTTTAAATGGAAGGCAATCGTGGCTAGACCTTGAAGAAATTTTTCAAGAAATAAATAATCGACAGGAATAAACTAAATCTCAACTGTTCTGACTGCGAATAAACATTTTAAACGATTAAAATGTTTCTTGGCTATTGGTAATAGTTATTGATACAGGAAATTGTTTTTGGTTACGAATAAACATTATCCAAAAAACAGTTTCGGTCATCGATAATGGTTGTTAGTAACAAAAAAAAAAAAAAAAAAGAAATTTCAACCGCTCGGAATGTGTATTCGTCGCCAAAATCATTTAGGCAAAGATGTTATTAATTCATACATCTTAACTTTAAAAATTTGGATCCTAACGATTATGGTCTCTGGTTTCACCAATAAATATGGACACTGGATTGTCGCGAAGTAAGAAATTGGAAAAAATCATTTAAAATTTGACCGAAAGAAGCATTCAGACTTTAAAGTAGTATGCAATACATATAAAAAAATATTTTCAATGCTTGGAAGAAGAATTTTATGTTAAAAAATAAATAAACGAAATTAAGCGTGATTCGTTAACAAATTCTCTTTGTTGGATTTTAATTGAAGATATTCGCGCGCATAGACGTACTATCACCTTGAACAAAACGTAATTTTCTATCTGACACACTTACGTATCTTACATCCCCGTGTTATGAGAGACTCATCAGCATGCTTCACACTTGGCGTTAAGTTCTTCTGATTAAATTCTTGACCCAGTCTTGGTAGTGCCACTTTTCTCTTTGCAGTGCTCAACATTTCAAATTTGCGCTCGTGACTAATAATTACGATATGACAGAATTCAATTATTCTGTTGACACACTTTCTTACATATTCCAATCTCCATTGATTTCTGCCTATCTAATTTATTCTATCGCGTATTCTCCACTACTCTCTCGTCACGTTTTACAGAAACGAGTATTTATATCAACTACGAATTACTCGTCCATCATAGTAAATTCCGACGTTTTTATATTTACTGAACTAATCTTCGATAACGTATAAACGAAGCGTTTATATGTTTCATTAATAATTATTTATCGTATTTCACGAGCCTTAGTATTAATTGTAAATATCAGGTTTTCCAGCAACGATATAAAATCTCGTGTAATATTATTATCAAATGCAACCGTAACAACAGCGTGTATGTGTGTACAGGTAAATTGCAATACTTTTGCATTAAAATAATGTAATTTTGGACAGAGGAGAACACGGATACCCATTGACGACATATAAACATGGTTCGGTAGATAAACATAAATATTTCGATTGCAAATTGAAAGGGATGATATTACATCTCATATGTATACATACATGTATTATTTACATTTGCTTTATAAATAGTTGTCAGAGAGGATTTATTTGTATTCTCATTCTCACTTTGCAACGTGCACAAAAGTATATGACTCCGATAAATACTATAAAACTAACCGCAACATCTTTCAACTATCGCAACGATAGAATTTTTATCCAAATTTCACGCTTTTTCATTTCTCAGGCGAAAGATAAAGAAAGTATCAATTATGTGATGTGTCGCGTATTTTTACACAAAGAAGAAGCGTACGATTATAATTTATAATACGTAGGTTAAAGGTTTGGAATCTGGAATGAAGCGGTACATGTAAATTTCGAGCTGACGATGCTTATAGAGAAGCGACGAAGCATATAAGCGGGTCAGAGGCTGGCGCCACGACGGACATTATCCAATGAGGCGAACAAATTATTCTATATAGCATAATCGCTTCTCCTACACCGTCTCTTCCTTCAACCTTCATCCGGTCCATACAGTTTCTTAACAACACGTGACCGCTTCTCAGAAAACCATTATCTCTTTACTCAAATCAACTAATCGATTCCATGATTATTTGCTCGTTAACAGTTACTCCCAACTGTTGTCTCTGTTAATTTCCTTCTTTGTCATTTTTATTTCATTTTGTGCTATTTATCCAGACACTATAAACAGATACCGATTTATCGTGCATTTACGAGAATTTTGAAGATACAAGGACTGACACAGAATGCGTATAATATGCAAAAATATATAACGTATATTCGGAATACGGTATTCCTTGCAATACTTGACGGATAAAACGATTTTATGCGCGATTCTATTAATTATATTTATAAAATTACCTGCAAGATTATCTGCAATTTAATGGCAAATAAGTTTCATTCTTTTTGCTGCTACTTTACTTTAATTTTCATACTTGATATCTCTGTAGTGGCAACGTGTATGTAAAATTTAGTATTTATGAAATAATGCTAGATTAAAGTAGCCTTTACCGTCATTTCATTACGCATTGTAATAAACGTAACATTAATGCAATTCATTATATTTTATATTATAATTAAATTTACTCTGTCGTGCATCACAATAAATAAACATAATACGAATGCATGTCTGGCCCATTGAAACGGAATGTAAGCTTAAATCCGGCTAAATTTCAATCTCAATTTCGTGATGAAAATGTAAAAGATGGATAAAATCCGTTCGTGCAGTAGCTTTGTGGTAAGTAATTTGCATAATAGCATTCTGTATATACGTGTGTATGCGGTATAAATCATTCCACAATATCATTCTGTAATATGTTACAATATACATAACAACGAAAGATACGATTTCCTCGTAGTGTCGTATTATATTTCAGACAAACTAATAACCCCGTGGTAACAAATTCTTAGAAATTGGACATACTTTGCATCACCACGTTTCTTAATTAACTTTTACTTTTTACAGTCATACACCTGCAATATGTACTCTCAGATGATAGAAAACAGAATATTATACGATATTAATATTAATATTAGAAAAATGTTTGTACTCCGTTTGTTCGAAAAGAAGGCGTGAACCAATTTCCACCAAACGTCGTCAAATAGACGAATAAAGCGTCGCATATCGATTCCGATCGTTTCAAATTTAGCAGTTTACCACGCTGAGAAAGCAATTAGCCGAAAAAAAAAGAAAGAAAATCATAAAAGTAGGAAGTCGAGTTGGTTGAAAATCGCAAAGTTCGGTCGAACACATACGACAAAGTAATACGTGCCTCCAACATACTAAACGATATCAGACGCACGCATATAGAGTAATATAGACGTAATATGGGCAGAAGCATAGGGGCTCTATCGGCCTTTAGAGGCGAATTACGATCGAGAAACTGCGGTCGATGTCATAAAGCTGTACCTACAGGCGGGTACTTCGTATCTGACTCGATGCTTTCACAAGGGTTCTCGTTATCTCTATCATTGATTTCGAACGCGATCTAACTCGTAAGATCCACCATGTCGTTTCAAGAATTATGGCTGTTACAGGGATATGTTCGTTAGCCGAATTCGATCAGCACATTTATGACCATTAATTTAGCGCCGTTAATAATTCAACGCTACCATTAGACTAATGGCAAAGTTCTGTCATCAAATTTTGCACGTACGTTTGAATACAATTTTATATTTCGAGGATCAAATTCAACGAGTATATTTATAAATAACGCTGTGCGAAGAGTTCGATTCGACGATTATATTTACAATATTTTACGTTCACCGTATCTATGAAATTAAGGACGAAAATGCAGGCTATAAAAAGGATTATGCAATATCGCCGGAGAAGTTATCTGTTATCGTAGATTCGTTCGATAAATTGTTCTATAACAGAGTGTATTTTAGACAATTTACAGATAAAACAATTTCCAACGGAGGCAAGTTCAAAGCCTTTGTCAGATTCATTTATAGTTCGATTAGATCTTCGCGAAAGTAAAAAAGTTTCAAAAGCTCCGAAAGACCAGAAAAATGTTCGATACTGCGAATCAGACTGTAAAGACAGAAAGATATTTCAACGGTAAAAATGAAAAATTTAACAGCGACGGATTAAATGGATCGTCAGATAGATGAAAAAGGATCGCGAGCGATGACGAACCTTATATCAATTGCTAATGTTAATTAATAACTTGAAATTTCAGTTCAAATAATTTGCTTCTTTTCTCTCGCACAATGAGAAACAACGAACTTTCTGATCCTCCTCTTTCTGTTCTCGTACCAAGAATTTCCTCGCTCTTACGACGAAGCTATTTTTTAAATACGGTCGTAAGAAAACATATTTTGCAAAAACAGATAAATACACGAACTAAGCAAAGCCGGTATTACGGGCAATTTCTGCGAAAGAAGGGCTCGTTCCTCGCAAAGAGGAAAAACGACAAAACTTTTCGTTCGATCTAACGCTTTATACTTACGATCCCATCGTAATTCCATCTCTGCGTATCAAAAGCAGCGTATATTCTTAGAATACGAAGGGGCAACGTACGGCAGCCGCGTGAATCAGGCTTGAACGTCGCGTTTCCAGAAGCCTAACCGGCCAACCGTATAGAAGCACATACACGGACACGCAACTACCCTATAACTAACGCATCGAGCGCGATTTTATCAGCGTAATCGAGCATAATGCGCGCAGATCTCCGCGGAGCGTAATTCTTTCGGCGAGCAGAAGCGCGCGTGCGTGTACACGCGATCTATCGTTTATCGCGATAGTCGCGATAATGAACGTTCGATTAATAACCGCGACAGAGGCGGTGCACACGATACGAATCGTTGAAAAATTCGTCGCCATATCGACGAACCGATCGTTTTTCCAACATCTAAATTCACTTTATTTTCGCGTGTCCTGCAATTACAGCTGCTAGCTTGCGGTCTATGTTTATGGAAATGGAGCTAGCTACGTTGAATTCGACTCATGATTTTCGCGTATCTGCCACCATATTGTATTGCGGCACGTGTATTTATACGGATACAAATGTTCTGCCGTTCCAGTGTTCTATTATCTGGCCCCTCTTGTTCAATTACCAGGAAAATTTTGCAAATTGCAACTTCTGCATATCGTACCACGTATACAACTCGCGATTATCTATTTGAATCGAGCGACCATACACTCGTTGCAGGTGTTGTTTAAATTATTCCCTCAAGTTATAAAACTTGTTCGAATCAGTCGAGTTACCTGAAACCGACTTACTTAACCAAACTTGCTTAACTCGAAACGTTTTTTTCTCGTTACTTGATCTTTACCTACCTCTCGTAGATTATTTTTAGTAAAATTCCTCTTAGTTCGTTCTATAATAAAAATAAAGAAAAGAAGAAAAAAAAGACACCTAACCTTTCCCAAATTCTAAATTTATGTTTCGACAGCCTGAACAATCGATACTCTCTTAGCTACGTCTTCTAGTAAACCTACGTTTCGCGTCACTGTTTCTGCGTTTAAATGTCGCCCAAAAGGATAACAGATCTATTATAGATCCGGTTAACATTCAATGCGCGCATTAGCGCTGCAAGTTTCGTTTTCCTCAAAGCGGGCTCATAACAATGCTTCATATACATGATTCTAATAGAAATCCTTTAAAACCCTTGCTCGTACCCTCGTAGAGATGCATGGGGCGTCCCGTGCGTCTATTGAAACCGTTCAACCGTTCGGAGATAGCGCCACTCAATATGCTGTTCAGTTTCTCAAGAGTAAATATGCAGACCGGGTAAACGGAAGGCAAAAAAAGTGTCGGGCGTAAGTACCATCTTCGAACGGTTCCCAAGTGCGGATACGATCTAGGACCTTCGCCGAGACCGACGCCTGGCCACTGGTTTTTGTTCTATCTGGCTGAAGATCGAGCCGCTGCGGAGAGAACAGGACGGAACGATTTACGTAATTTCTATGGAGAAAACGACAGTGGCCGCGGAGAAGTTATAGCGTCGTTTTGCATACGAGTACGAGGGATCCATCTTAATCGAAAGATGGCAAACGCGACGCATTCGAAGTTTCCATGCCCGTACGAAAAATAACGGTCGAGACGGTGAAGGGATGAGTTACGGTAGCTCTTGTAAATTTATTGCTAATTCTCTTGATTTATTACGCTGTAGAAGGTGCAAATGGGAAGCTAGGGGAAGGGGGGATACTGTTGGCGTACAACGTGACGTGTTAATGAAAGTAAAAGATTCCGATAGATAGAGAAGCGATTCGAGAAGGTATTCGAGCCCTTAACGCTAGACTACCCCCACTTTTATTTATTTTATTTATGGCTAATAAATAAAAATATATAAAGTATGTAAAATACAGTGCTCGTCGTGATATTTAATACAAAAAAAGATCGACGTCCCATTTTTCTAATTATATTCGTAAAAATATGAATTAGCATAAATATCAACGGTCTACTTGTCGTAGAAGTGGATATATATATTGTGTAAATTATATGACATTTTTTGCAACATGATTTTCATGATTATACGAGTAGAATTTGAAACCAGCCCAGATATGTATATGCAAGGTACAAGGCATATATTGCAAAGATTCACTTGGTTAAAGATTACGTATACAGTATGATATACGAGATATATTAATTTATATATATAATTGCCAAATTAACACTAGAACTACCTCACCAGTCAAATTAACCGGTTTTAGAATTTCATTTTCAAATTCCTACTGCACGTTATATTTTTTCCACGATGATGTAATGACTTTCCCAACGATAGCTAAAGAATAATATAATGAATTTTATTTTCTGTTTTATATATTGAAACTGAAAATAACTTTGTATCAAGGCTACTTATTCCAACACCAGTGAAAATGTCTGGTACTTGTCAAAGTGTAAAAGGGTGCTGCAATCTGTTTGTCGAACTCCAATTAACCAGTTTCCTCGTTTTCTACAATTTCCCACACGTTTTTAAAATTTTTATCGCGTATCATTCGATATGACGATATCAGATATCAAGAAATTTCCGGATCGATCGCTAGATCGCTAAATGCTAACGCTAGAAATACCACAGCAGTGAAAATGACTGGTTCTACAATTTTATAAATTTGTCAACCCTCGTTTAGGGATCATGTGGATTAATAATAACAAAAATGTACTACATAACATGGAATTGCTTCTGTAAGAAAGTAATAAATCAATAAATATAAAAATATTCTATTCCTACGTATGTCTTAAAGACTAGTCATTTTCGCTGGTTTTGATAGAAATAGCTTCGTGTTAACTATCGGTAGTTCTAGTGTTAAACAAGCATCTTTACTTTCAAATCATATGTTATCGTTGTTATCGGGTAAGAAAGCCAACTGGAATAGAATAGTAACTTTCCCAAGCTTTTATTTGGAATAGACCGGTAAACCCTTTGAACAGTAGTCGTGGTAAACAGGTACCTGAAGTGGTAAGCAACGCAATTAGCAGTCGTTGCGTGTCGAGTTCACAAATACACACAAGCCCTGTTCGAAAATAAACTTAAGCGAAAGAAAAGGGCAGACGAATATCCTATTAGCTATTAGTTGCCAGATACGCTATCATTTACATTTTCGTGTACTTGTTTCTCGACAATTTTTATTAAACATCGACCTTTTTCAATTTTTATACTTTCCCTGCAAAATCGTTACGTACAAAACGACGTTATGAGAAATCTAATTATAAAAGACAGAGAAGATGTTTGATATCTTCGTATATAGAGTCCTTAAATAAATGTACCATTCGATGGCAATGCAAATATCAGTTTGAAACTAGACTGATAAACAAATATACAGGGAAACTCCAGACTGTATTTCTATGTCAAGAGAATTTTTTGGCGTCGAAGTATACCGGTGTACTTTCAAAATACGATTGTTTTAACACTAGAACTACCACACCAGTCGAATTGTCTGGTTTTACAATTTTATTTTCAAATTCCTACTTCATGTTATATCTTTTTTCCACAATGATGTAATCACTTTCGCAACGATAACTAAAAGAATAATGTAATGAATTTTATTTTGTTTTTTATATATTCAAACTGAAAATAATTTTGTATCAAGGCTACTTATACCAACACCAGTGAAAATGACTGGTACTTGTCAAAGCGTAAAAGGGTGCTGCAATCTGTTTATCGAAGCCCAATTAACCAGTTTCCTCGTTTTCTACAACTTCCACACGTTTTCAAAATTTTTACCGCGTATCATTCGATATGACGATATCAGATATCAAGAAATTTCTGGATCGATCGCTAGATCGCTAAATGCTAACACTAGAAATACCACAGCAGTGAAAATGACTGGTTCTACAATTTCATAAATGTGTCTACCCTCGTTTAGGGATGATGTGGATTAATAATAACAAAAATGTACTACATAACATGAAATTGCTTCTGTAAGAAAGTAATAAATCAATAAATATAACAGTATTCTATTATTACGTATTTTTTAAAAACCAGTCATTTTCACTGGTTTTGGTAGAAATGGCTTCGTGTTAATTATCGGTAGTTCTAGTGTTAAATGCCACTATATGCTTTCTTTCCGTGAATTAATTTTTCTCGTCGTAAACAATCCGCTAAATCGATCTTAACCCCTGAAATTGTATAATTGTTAATAACTTATAATCGTGCCATTAATTTTTCAAGCACATGTATCTCGAAATCCGGCGTAGCAAAAATGATATTATCCTTTTCAATTCTAAAACAAACAGGACAAAACTCTTATCAGAATAATCCGTTAAAACTACAGCTGCCGCTTCGGTCTGTTCATTCCTCTAAAAATTCATTTTAAACGTACTATACCCCCAAGCAAGAGATACGCCTGAAGTTTTAATACCCTACGCAGATGCGACACGGGACTGCGAAGAGAACGCAAGAAAGAACAATACTTTTAAGTATGCTCGTAAAAAGCTTCAAACGAACGATAAAAACCGCGACAATCGTTTTTATCCATTGTTTCGCAAGCCGCGATAATATTGTACACATATGCGGGATATCAATACATTGTCTGCTATAAGTATTAGACAATCAGGGATTGTATAAAATAAAACGAGTGAAAATCGTTCAATCCTTTCTGGATATCGGCAAGTACCTGTACACGATCAGCCGTATACCTACTACTAATACTACTTACTAATACTTACTAATACTTTTTCCTACTAATCCTGAAAGCCAGGAGCAATTTTCCCATTTGTCTAGCATATTGTACGTAGCGATTGAACGAAATTACAATCGATAAACTGCGAATTTTTAAACATTTATGGAAAATTGATGGGTACGAGAAACCACAGAATGCGTGTAAATATATAGAAACATATGAAATGTTCAAAATATAGCACTTGCTGTAACATAAGTGACACAATTGTCTACTGTATACCTACTACTAATACTACTTACTAATACTTACTAATACTTTTTCCTACTAATCCTGAAAGCCAGGAGCAATTTTCCCATTTGTCTAGCATATTGTACGTAGCGATTGAACGAAATTACAATCGATAAACTGCGAATTTTTAAACATTTATGGAAAATTGATGGGTACGAGAAACCACAGAATGCGTATAAATATATAGAAACATATGAAATGTTCAAAATATAGCACTTGCTGTGAAATAAGTGACACAATTGTCTATCGCGTTCTAGTTTTATAAATTATATTCGTAAAATATAAATTTGCAGAAATATCCGCGGTATAATAATTGGAAAAGTGACATTTTTCCTAAAACGTACTTCCATACATCGATTTATATCAATCGGTTTCGGTATCGGCATTGTTCCTGTACTGTTATTAGGTTGTCCGAAGAGTATCTTTCGTTTTATAATAGACGCACAATGTTTTTTGTTTTATATCAGTTTATTGAATTATGCACGAACGTGATAATAGAAATAGAACGAAATGGATCATGCGTAATTCGATAAAATAATATAAAACAGAAATTCTTGTTCATCTATTATCACCTTACGAAACGAAAGAAACTCTTCTGACAACTTGATATATTCGTATTATGTATTCGTCAGTCAGTCGACAGAAAGCAATTCGTAAATGCATATAATATCAACTAAAAGTGTTTGTCCCTTCAAGCACGACGTATTATATGTAAAGATATATCATATTTACCAGACTGTGCTAATTTCTTTGCAAATTCAACCCATGCTGCTTCTTATTCCTCATTATCACTATACCTTGTATCTCGCTGGTCATACAGAAAGATCTGATCCTCAACAAGTTCGATTAATCGCTCGGAATCCATCGTTAGTGTCCTCTTGCTGTCACGGTTATGTGCGAACTGAGTCGAAACATATGCACACTGTCAGCACCGATGCTTTTCGTCAAGTCCCGATGCGTTCCGTATCCGACAAAGTAGATGTTCTTCGCGAGAATGTCGAACGACCTGATCGACGTCGCATACGTGTCATCGACCTTAATTCGCTAATCAAGGACCGTAGAAAGTGAAAGGAGCGAAAAGCATACAATTTCTATTAAATATCAGCAAGTGACCTAACACTTCTAGCCGACCGTGTACGTACGTATTCACAGGGCGATCGAGTCGTCGTATTAACGCGCGAAAGCTCGATTTCCCCCGGCGGAGGGCTTTAGAAAACGCGTTTTAATGAGAGGTTGGCCCGTCCAATAAATCCCCCGGGAGAATATCTCTTAACTACAGCTCCCCCGCCCCTCCCTGGTCGGGTATTTCTTTTTCCAGGAGGGCCCTCTCATTATTTATCATGCACAGGCAGCTTACTCCGCGAGCAAAAGTAAATCTCCATTCCCTTGCGTTCCTCTTAATTTCACGACTCCCTTGAAAGTCGAGCCAGCGGACGCGACAGAGAGAACGAGAAACACCGTGAGCGGAGGACGAAGAGAAAAGATGGAAGAAGAGAGAGAGATAGCGGTGGTGGAGGACGCAAATTCCCCGTGAGAAATTCCACCTTTGATTGCGTCGCAGCTTGGAGCAGTTGAACGGATTTATGTCGGACGCGTGTGCCTCTGCCACGAGGTCAGAAACGCACCTCCGACCAATCAGAGATGAACCAAAAGAGCGGAGAAAGACGGAAAGGAAAGATGGAACGTAGTCCTGTTGCAAAATAATTTAACAGTTAGTAATATCGGTGAGTCGACGAGCGACGAGTTCTCTGGTCCATCGTACGCTTCTATCGCGCGATGTTCTTGCAACTTTTCTAATTCCATATCCGATGCACTAATTAGTCGACGCGTTTCGTCAAGTTTCCTCGTTCAATGTTATTCTTCTTGGAATCAAGCGCTGCGATCGGACACGATTGTCGTGTATATTGGTAAATTTGTCGACTAGTCTGAAAATGTAGATGCTTACGTAGAAATTGCAGGATTTACAGAAAACGTATATTCAGCGAGATCGGTGTACGATATGAAAAGACAATTGAAATATACGGTGTATAATAAGCGTCAGAAATATTGCACCGAATATCGAAATTTACGAATGTAACGAATAAACGATTGTTAAATATATCTTCAGATTTATTTGAAACTCGATCGAAACTTTCAAAATAGTTCATTAAATATCCATCAAATTATTACTCGAAGAACGAATATCCCTACACGGTGTATCCGTAAAACGCATCTACAAGTACGGAACACTATCACAAAGCTGTGAGTAAACGAATTTTCTAAAATCTCTCTGATGATATCGGTCATTCGGATGATTCGGAAGAAAGTAAGCTAGCAAAAGAGAGAGATAGGCCGAGCGACGACGAAATAACGAGAAAAAAGGAGAAGTAGCCGCGACTCGTCTCGGAGAGAGAAAACATTAAAGCGCAAGGATGAAAGAAGCCTCTTTGTGTTTCCCAGGTGAGCGTTATAAATGAGCTCTCCGACGGGAACGAGGGTGTCTGGGCCGAGGGTGGCGAGCCGGAGGACCGCCACCCGACCACACCTATGCCACCAGAAGTCACCGGAGGACCACCGTTGCGACAAACGACCAAATCTGCTTTACGGATGGATCGCATTTTTCTTTCTCTTCGTTTCTTCCAGCCGAGCCACGCTATCGCTTTTTTCCTCCCCGTCGCGTGCTTTTTAATTACGCGGCCCGAGAGTCGCGTTCACGTGTCGACGGTTAATGTCTTAATTAATTAGACGGGACAGGGGTAATATTCTTGATACCGGAATGCTGTTTCGTTTGGCCTAAGCAAGCATCGCGGGCAGAATTTTTTATCGGGTGTCACGAGTGTGGGTTCTTGGACTTTCGAATGGTATTTTTGCGTGGTTGATTTGTCTTGGATATTTCATAGTCGAGTCTTCTTCTATGACAGTTTACCGACTAATTATTTATTGGGGAATTAACGAGCTTTAAGGTATATTGGTTATACGTTTCTTTTCTTTCTTTTTTTTTTTAAGGATTTTGTCGTCTTTCGTTAGATAGGTTCGTCAGATAACTCGTGAATCGAAGGATTTACTTGCACAATTTCGTTTGTTTTATCTCTAAATTTGTTGATCTCCTGCAAGAGCGTTTATCGATGGCTTGCAATTTGTACAATTTGGTCAATAACATTTTGTCTAAATTATCTGAAAAGATTGCTATGAATGGATTATTTGTAAGAATTTGTAGGTAATTTTGTAGGAGTTTTTCAAGTTACATTTTGAACAAATTCTTTCTCCAGCTCTAAACTAATTGTCCCCGATATCCAAGAGTTTCAATCGTACTGTAAGTTCATGAATAGAGTATTGTAATAATATCCGATTCGACCTGCCGCTCTCACTATATTTATGTTACTAAAGACTTTATGGTAATATAGAAGGCTTTTAACATAATTTAAACAGATTATGTAGAAAGCTCGTCCGCTTCGTATTAAAGCAATTATGCTTTAATTAGATCCCCTTAGAAATAGTTATTCGAGCAAATGTAACTACCAATTCGTAGATGTACACTATCGTGTCTTCGAGTCTAAAACACAAGACCAAACATGACAATGCTGAAGTTCTTTTTTAATATCAAACGATACGTCTCGATAATTGAATCTTCCTCGAAAATATTATATAAAATGTTTCAAAAAAAAGCCAGAAAATAAATGTTCTCACAAAGCATAAAAAAACATGTCATAAAAATATCATGTTCTACATTTCTCGAGACAATCCGAGCGAAACCAGAATTTTCAAACTGCGATCCAATAAAATCAAAGTGAAATACATCTTCGGCGCCACTCAGCGTTGAACAACCGGACACCGAGAGCAAAATAATCCCCGAAAGCAAACATCTTCTTCATTCACGGGCTATTTAAATACAACGGCGACTCCTCCCAGCCTTAATCCGTAATCGTACGATCTAATTCCGGATAAACGGGTAATAAGATAATCTACGAAAGCCCCCGGAGAGTTTCAAAATCAATTTATTCCGGGCCAGAGGGAACCGGTCGCAGAAAACGAAGCGGCCGCGGAACGAAGTCTCTCCCGGACCAGACAACGAAATAAAGAAAAAAAAAAAGGGGGAAAGAAAAGAAAAAGAAAGGAAGAAAAAGAAGAAAACGAAAGAGGGAGAAAAGAAGGCCTAGGTATGTAGCTAGGGTTGTTCTCGCGCGATCACGCGTGATGCGGTCAGTTGGCGCTGACGCGAATATAATGAGGCACAGTGGCAATTTGGAAGTTAGCTAGCAAAAGCCTGGCGCAAGATACACAAAAACCATCTGATCGAGGATTATCCTTCCAAAAGGCTTTTGCCACGGCTCGCGACCGGTCTACACGCTCACCTTGCCGAATGTAAAGTTCGCCAGTTATATTAACAATGCTCTTAGCCCGGCGATAAAATGGGTCGGTGCAATGGGTCGCTGAATAACGCAACGAGAGCTTCGTCGTTGTGGTTACGCGGTTTTCGCGCCGCAACAATATGCGCTGCTAGTTTTCTGCTGGAATTTTATGAATGTATTTTGCGCCGACTTCGAGGTTTAGTTGCTATTACGTTGAAACGCAGAAAAGGTACGTGGCTTTAAGGTAGATTTTTAAGGGCTTGATCCGTTGAGAGAAGATCGCGTTATAGCTGTTGTTATGGTCGGACAAGTCAGAAGTATCTTGATGTTGGTTACGGTTTATTAATTCCTTAGGATTTTTGTAAGGTAGAAATATACATTTTATTCTCCTTCTACGTTTTTTAACAAATATCCATTCGAGTGGTACAATTTTGTGCGCGGTACAAGTCTGCTGTAGGAGAAATTGGTTAACGTAATAACAAATTAGCAAAGGTAATGACAAGTATGTGAAATACGGAGAAAAGTTTACATTTACTCTACTATCATTTTATAGCTAGACTTTTCTTCGAAATTGCGCTCTATCGCGAATACAAATCCTTTCTTTGACAATGCCAATTAATATCGTTCGATAATTGTTTTAGATTGATCAATAACGATCAATCCCGATCCTACAGTTTCCATAGAATATGCATAGAAGCGTATCCCACGGTAATTTAATTGCGGCTACATAATTTGCATCTAATCATTCCATTATTTATTTTATATCCCCTAAATGCAACATTATGAATACACATATGAAATAATACAAGAATTATACGATACTGCGAATAACAATGGCGTATTATCGCTGCTAATTAATTTATCATTAGGTCTATTTATCGTTAAGCAATAACTATTTACTGTTAATTAATCACTGATGCATTTCTCTCGGCTCTTCGCGATAAAAACCACGTTATTAACAAACTATTCTAACGTCAACGAACTCGCTAGCCTGCAAAAGTCTCATTTTACGTATAAATTGCATTCGTATTTGTATTCGTTACATTCAAACATCATCCAACCAATACAAAATCCAAAGAAAGAGGAGAGAAAAATTTAATAGAAAATAGAACGAAATCGAACTGCGTGAAAGTTGCTTCTCATCAAAGAGTATAAAAGAGTAGAGGAATCGTACGGACGATCGACAGATTTGGATGTGAGTCACGCGAGAAACCAGCCCGCCGAAAATTCGTCGATTTCTATCGAAAGCCACGATACCCTTCCTACCTTTACGTGAACTCCGATAACTATCTTTGTGGCCCGTCTTATTCAGGATCGAGCAGTTGCACCCCGTGGTGCATGAGAATCGTTGAAATCGACGTCAGAACGTCGCCTTCTCTTCGCGTTCTTTTCCAAATCCTCGTTGATGGAACCTGCTGGCATTTGGTAGGATACACGTGGGCGAGGGCCCCTCTTTATTTGACTCATTGTCAGAACTAAGTGGTTCCCTCTAGCCTATACCATAAGATCTACCTTATTTGCTCCGCTGCTGGATTAGAATGGCCCGGTGACCACCGGCTACGTTTGCTTCTTGTTTACATACGCGAGTTGGGAACGACTATCTTCCTTCGCGCGATACGTATATTGTTCGACCAATTTTGACATTGGATTATTTGGTTAAAGCGTGTTATTCTGTTAGAGCGTGTCGAAGATTTCTTCGATTTATCCTTCCAAGAATAAAAAACACTGGAAGTGGAAGGAGTATGCTCGCAGCGAACGTCTTGTAACTTTTGTATAAATTGCCAGATCGATTTCAAATTTTGCGAATCAATAGCATACTTGACACATTCGTAAAACTTTTCTATGATGAATTTCGACTGATCGATCGAGAATCCAGCGGTGTCGTATCAAGTGTATTTAATAGGTCGGAGAAGAAACGTCGAGTGGAAAATCCTCGGCGATGATGCTGCAGGAACACGATACCACGATGGCACCAGGTTTTCGCAAAGCTTTCTCGGATATTAAATTTCGTGGAATGCTCGAGGAACGATGGGTAGAGAGCAAAACAACGACGAGCGTACGAGAACGTTATTCCGAAACGTGGTGCGCTAAGGTACACTACTCGCGTACACCGTGTCTGCTCTCGAATAATGTCTTGAGAAGTCGGCATTAAGCGAGAACACGCGACGTAACTCACCCGACACGATTGCAACCATCGTGGTTGGATCTTTGCTTCGGAAGTTTCGTGGAAAAGTTCTCGTGACAAATCTGACTATTTTTTTAGGAAATTGTAGACGTTGTTCCGTGAAGATGCACGCCCGATTAAAAGTACGAAGACACTTTCTACTTTCAAACGCATGGTAAGAGGCTCGTACTTTTATTTCCAACAAAAGATTTCGTGGACAAGACAAGCCCAGTAAACGACATTGCAAACGTGCGACCAGATATGGCGAACATGTTCAAGACAACCTCAAATATCTGTTCATTTTATCTGCAGAAATTTACTCGTACACGTTACTCCGATGTCACAAGAATACTCGAGACAGCTTCAAAAATTTATTCGCTTCATCTGCAGATATTTATTAAAAACATCGACATATTAAAGGAACATACTTTCGACGAGACGAAGGATTTACTACTAAAATTTGCTGCTACTTAAACGAAATGCATAGAACCTGATAAAAACCGCTTCGTTTGAAAAATAATAGTACGCGCAAATAGCTGTCATGGCCTCTTTTGTACAGGCTGTGTGTGCGACTGCGGATCAAGCGAATAAATTTTTCCAGAGCCGAGGGGGTTAATTCGAACGATTACTTCCAAAATCTCAGACCCTAATGAACCAAACAATCGATGAAATAATGGTGGAACCACTGAAGGCGCAACACGATCAACGGGCCACCTCAAACAATAGATTTCTCGGGCCACAATGACGCGAGCTAAACCGCATCCCCCGTGGTCGTTGAATAAACAGTGATCATCCCGGTGCAAAGGTCTGACAGGCGAAAGTGAAGGCTAGACACGAATATTATAATCAAGAAGATGTTCCTCTGGAGTGGAAGGAACAAAGGGGGAGAGCGCAAGGTGAGATACAGAGGATGCGTCAAAGAGATGTTTCGAGGTCTCGCGACCTTCGAATCGGGCGATTTTAAACTCGCAACTCGTAGCCCGAGGCGAGCACCGGCATTAATACCAGTAATCGAAGAATCGGGAGATGCTCGCGTGCGCTCGTCTTGCACATGTTCCAACGAGCTGCCGATTCGAACTACCGGCCATTTTCCTTTAATCCTCCTCCTCATTCTCCTCCTTCTTCTTCTTCTTCTTCCTCTTCATCTTCTTCTTCTCTCTCGTTGACGAAAGCGTGGTGGGTTCGCGCCGCTATCCGCTGTTCGTCTAAAAATCGACGCGCCGACTAGAAGAGAGAAGCAAACAAACGAACCGGGCCGGCGTTCGGCAGACACATCAGCTGTGCGCATGCAAATTACAGCCGAACGCGATGCAACGCGTCCATATGGTGGTCCACCATTATCCGCACGCTCGCGACCAACGAACCGTCTCTCGTGGCGCCCTCTGAGAATCCTTACGTGTCTTCATCAACGGTACCATTACCCTGCGGACTTGGTTCAAGGAGTGTTTGCCAAGAGTTCGAAGCTATCGTAACGTTGGCCTCGAGAGTTAGCGTATGGAAGATTAAAATGGCCATCAAATAGCCGCTTGTATCTTCTATGAACGTGTCTATTTACTAGGAGAATATATTAGAAGAGGGATTTGCTAGAAGAACGAGACATCTCGGATGTCGTCAATTCGATCTCAGTTTGATCAAAGTCTATTCGTTGCTTTTGAGTTTGTTGTCCGAAGTAGCGGCGAGCGGAAGAACGACGAGGATCGAGTAGTCACGTGTATCTTCCACGAGTTTTGTATCTTCTATATCTAAGAATTTGTCAGCAGAGCGAGATATTTTAAAAAATCGTCCATTCGATTGCAATTCGATCGGAATCGATCTTTTGCGTATAATCTTGTTTGCGTGAAGTCCGAAGGTATCGTAATATGTTCCCCAAGGACGAAACTATGGCACAACTGCTGTTCGAAACGTAGCAATTTCTTGGATGATTGTCAGAATGAAATCCGTTTCAGGATGTCTCGAAAGTGTAAAGCATAGAATTGCAGAACTACCGTATTCCAGTTGGGATGCTATCAGCTCGATCGTACCAACGCAATTACTGCAAACAATAATTCCACATAGTGGAAATTACGATTAAAATGTCAACTGAATTTACTTTTTCAATTTTCGCAAGTCACTTTCCCATTCCTATTTTATTTTAATAAATTTACAATTACAAGAAATAAATAATCTATTGCTTCATTACGGATAACGAATTCTACGTTATAACAAAACTGACAAACGATATACGTACATCGCAGTCGTGTTAAATAATGGAAATTTTCAAAATGGAATTCTCGTCGTTGAAGCATCACGGAATCACGATATATCGAAGATCTGTTTCTTGGTTTCTTTTAGCATTCTGATTCAGAATGAACCTATCGATAAGTAAACGAATGGTTTATGATATCAACCATAATCCGTACCAGCTACCCTAATACTTTAAAACTCTGTTTCCGCTAGACTTCCACCAACAACGAGCTTCGCACAAACTCTCAAACGCCAGGAACAACTATTTTCCAAATCAAGAAACACAATCCAACTACAAACGGTGCGTCATTTCCCGTTTCAGGGAATACCAACAGCGATCCGTTCCATTAACATTCACACGAGTCCCTTTCTCTCGAAACCAAACGATACCAAACTACAAATTTATCTTTGATCTTCGCAACGGCTTTGATCTTCGGACGAGTCGCGACTGCGAGTTTAACCGCTGCATTTGGCACGGATGAACAGCACCGAAGCGCGCGCAGAATTCTGACAAAAATCAAAGTAATACACTTTCAGAGAAGCGTCTATATTTGGCATAATATTGGGACGAGAAAATGGAATCGAATGTAGGGAAACTGGATCTCCAAGGACGCGACGAAATTTAGGCGAAGATCGAATTAAACGATCCAGACAGCGAGGTCCAACATCGTCTTCGCACAGTGGAAAAAAGAAAGGGGAGAAGCTCGAGTATTTTCTCCTCGTCTGCGAATTTTTGCATTTTTTTTCTTTTTTTAGATTCAAAATACACAAGGTAGCAAATCGTTGGTTTATTGATAGTTAACGATGAATTTGTAATATTTTTATATCGTGTAATTATGTTTTACATATGTCCTGTTCTGTATATTTTGGCTACCTTTCGTTGCTGCACGTTCCAAACGATACCCAACAAACGTCAACTGGTAGAAACATTTTGTCCACGTTAAAACAAATCTAATGGGAAGAACATTTGAATTCCCTGGCAACGTGCAAATACTCTGTGAAATAATCTGTGCACATCAAAGTGCGTGTATTTTTCTCAACAATCTACTTCCGTGATCCGCTTGACAACCTCGACGATCTTTCTCTGTCGCAAGGCGTTGACGCGTGTTTCTTATTTCCCTTCGATTCCTACGAACGTAAATAGACAACAAGCAACGACATTTAATACAAGCTGCAGAAGGAGGAAGAAACACGAAAAACATCGTTCGCCGATCTAGCAACTTTTTTAAGGAACGTCGATAAAATCTTGCTGGTTGTCGCTCGAGCCAAGGCAAAGTTTTAGGAGAAGAAAAAAAGTGAAGAAAAAAGATTTGTCGTGGCCTACGGCCCGTACAGAGCAGCAGCGAGGCTACTGGAAGAAAGGGAGGGAAATGTGAGAAGAATAGGGAAAAAGGAGAGGTGGGAAAAGAGGAGAAGACGTAGCGCGACATGTAAATGCATGGAAGAAATTATTCATGGAAGATGCCAAGCTGCGGGCGCAATGAGACGAAACGAGATTCACGAGACAGGTCGAACTAACGACACTCGACGCGACGTCCTCGTTCTCATCCTCGACGCGGCGTCGACGCTGGCTTGAGATACGGATCGGTGCTAATGCCTTGCTTTATGGGTCAGGTTGGCTCGGCTACGCAGCGGTCACGTAGCGGCAAGGTTTGCACGGAATTTCAAAAAAACAGAAGAAAAAGGAGCGCGTTGTCACGTGCTCGTCCCAAGATTCTGGATGAAGAAACCATCAACGTGCTCTTTCATCGCGTGCGATATTCACGAGCGTCCGCTTCTCCTTCTCCTTAAGGTTCGTTTTCACCGATGAACGAAATTCTTCGACAGTTCGTCGTCTATTTGTCGTTTGCTGGCGTGCCGTTTGCGCAAACACGTCCGTGAGACGCATAGAGTGGCATCACGTAGGAAGCGATCCATAAAATTTTACGAGCGCTATACGCCAACAGTGAACTGTTACAATGTTCGTGAACAGTTGGCCGGTGAGTACGCGCCTTTAGAAGGAGGACATCGCGGTCCCTGCTCGGCATCCGGCAACTATTCACGCGTTTTCCGCTTCTCTCGATCCTTATCCGCGTTGGCCCGCGATCTTATCGCTGTTTTCTACCGATCATTGCACAACGATGCGCTTCACAGATACATCGGGCCGTCGTGTAACTGTAACTGGAAGCGCGAAAATTGCGTATTGTTTTCTCCGCCGAAACGTCGTATTGTTCTTCTTCTCAATCTCGGAAAGCAATCTGTTCGCTTTGACACCGGTATAAATTATTCTCCGCTCTCTGTGTACGCTTAACCGCTCGATTTACATGTTACTTTCTGTCTGCTCTCTGTTACGTTCTTTCAACGACACGAGTCTCCCGTCGCTGTATGTATTGTTCCGTGTTCCGTGTGATTAATGTCGCGATTCTGCCTCGTAGTTTTATGAAGTATGTATCTACAGCGGAGTACGTTGGATAGGCTGCGCGTTCTTTTCCAATCTTCACTCTTGATGCATTATTGACGATTGTTTGGATATAAATGGTAATTTGTGGATGATTTACGTTGTGGCGCGTTCCAGCACGATGGTAATTAGAGGAAAGCAATTTAATGTAAAATTAACCTTTTAAATAATCCCTGTGATCTATCGCATCTCATAATCGAAATGGTAATCGGTTTCTTCTTCGCGAAACAAAGTTATTATACGTAAAACGAATTGTTTCGACATTGATCCCATAGAGCGAAAAGTACAGAAAAGCGACGATGTTTTCTAAATTCGTCTTACGGTTTATCATCTCGCTCGTAACATCTGTCGAGATAAATGTCTTTGTCGAAATATCGAGATTCGTCTCCTAAGAATGGAACATCAATCGCGTGCTCGCGTAAAGAAGAATTAAGAAATTAATAAAAACGTCAGGTTGATTAGTTCGGCTTCTCTGTAGTTTTAGTTTAGCTGAAAGAGAACGATCTTGCCTCTTAATGGATCAAGACAAGCGAGCACTAATTTTGACCGTTTACACAGAGGACTGCATCTCGGAGCACGAAGTGACTATCGGAGGAAGTTAGGACAACTTTATCACTGGCTCAGAGGTTTGATCATCCAAAGTCGGTAAATCTGGCAAGAGTCGAAGGAGGACTAGCCTAATTCGAGTATCTTTGTGGATCCTCCCCGACGAACCTAGAATTTGTTCAGCGGTAATTGTAGCCAAGAGTACCAACAGACGTTCCAAATTAAGATGCACATTTTTGCGAGGGACAAGCATCGTTTATACGCCATTTGATCCACAAATTCCTAACGAAACGATTCCTATCGTAGATTTTTCTGCACATTTTTGCAAGAGACAAGCATCGTTTATACGCCATTTGATCCACGAATTCCTAACGAAACATCGTAGACTTTTCACTTATTTTTAAAACCTTTGTATCTTCGAGTCTATCGGCTTATTCCCTTCTCCGGTTATTTCACGCGTTAGAGCGCTTCTTTTTAGCCATCGAGCGGCAAAAAAATCAACAAAATTGAACTTGTTGTTTGTCTTTTGCAACGTGGAATTGCACGAAACGTGAAAAATGAAAATTTTAGGTTTTAACAGATTGCAAAGGCGTTATACCAGTCCCAGCAACTGTACGATGATAAAATGGCCTGGAGACTCATCAAAGGAATGACCTATCTTTTCCAGCCAGCGAAAGCGCTGAAAATCGGCTTTCCGCGTTTAAACCGTATTCGCGTACTATAACTATCGAGGAAGTAAATCGTATCGCCGCCAGACTCGCGTTGATCCCTTCGTTCCCTCTCTCCTTTGCAACAACTTTTCCCGTTCCTGACCGTCTGGCGGCTCGTATTGAGCACGCAGACTGCCTTCGGCTACGGTTTAGATTATACATTACGAAGCACGTGCCTGCACGCGACATGTTGCACGCCGTGAAGCCGGTCAACCGGAGTCAAACGGTGCAACTGGCTAATCCTTCAGAGACCGGAGTAGGGTTTGCTTATTTGCGATTTTGCAGGTTGATTATAAAGTTCCAGCAATTTTTTCTTTTAATTCAAAACATACCGTAATTATTCGTTCGAAAGGACAAAGGATGCACAATGTGTAGGAATCGCCAAAAAGAGGAGTAGAAATTTGTATTAAGCGAAATCGTGTTTCGAGGACATTCGAAGCTGAGATTTTTAGGTTTTGAAATATCCAGAGACGGAATTTTGAATTTTGGGTATATACAGCGTAAATCTTGAACCTTTCGGATATTTGAAATCGAAATTTCCTTTCCTTTGTAGGACCATATCGATGAAAAAGGATACGAAATAAATTTCATTCGTTGGAAATCGAAAGAAGCGAGAGCAAAAAGATCGCATATCGTCGAATTCGTTAGAAGATGACAAGATATTTGAAAGATAATTTTAGACGTACCTTTCTCGCAGCAGACGTAAGCTGAAAATTTATATCATTGCTCGTAGAAAGAAATCGTTCTTTCGTACTTTTGACACATCGTGTGCCAGTTTAGCTTCTCGAACGTTTCGCTTTTAACTTTTACCTGAAAGGCGTTTATATACGACGCGAGTAGATACGGTGAAGTCACAGGATCAGGAGATCAAGCATACGAGGATTTCTACGTAGAAAATCGACACGAAATGCTGGAATGCAATTATTCAGCTTTGATTGAATCTTTGACTGTAGTGAAAGCCAATCAACAGCGTTTCTGCCGATTCGTACGCGTAATTCGATTTGATCGATCTTGCCCTCGCGGAAGAATTGAATTTTATGATGATGAGCCCGATGCTGCTGGCCTTTTTTAAAAACTTTTCTTTTACGTGTTCCGAGAAACGTATTTAATGATGGAAGCCTTTTTGTCCATTTAAATGAGAAAGGGACAAATGAAATCGCGAAAGAAATCTTTCATCGAAGATCGTCGATGCTTCGCGCAAATTGATTTTCGTCTGATAAAAAAATTGCTTTGATGTCATAGTTTCTTTCTGTAATTTCGTGCAATCTTTTCCAAGTCAGTATCGATACAATAAAATTCAAACGTTATTTATGCATATAATTTGACGAGCAAAGTCACCGACACAGAGTTCCTTTCGAATCATCGCAAGAGAGAAAGATATTTGAACGAAGCGAAATAATTCGCGCAACTAATACGCGCTTCGAATTCGCGGTTTACTTTATCGAATTTATCGAAACAACCATTAGCTTTCCCTTACCACGTACTCGGTTGCCTACGGTTCCAAATTGAATAAACGTACGAAATAAGTCGACGAGAAACTAAAAGTACCATCATCGTCCTACACGTTCCTCTCTATCCTCTGCATCTATCCAAAGCAAAAAAGGAAATCTCAGTCCGCGTTTGAACAGAGGATTAATTCACCGGTTAATTCAAAGCCAAGCTTCTTCCAGCGGCATACTAAAGACGCTGACAGAGGATCCTTCATTGAATCCTCGCCGGACAAAAATACGTGTAAATAATCGTTGGCGCGAAAACCCGGCGAGGGGGAGGGGGCGATTTTAATCGGGGCGTGGTACAATGTAGCCGGTGCAAAACCTGGCGGCTAATCAATCCTTTCAGGTGCACGGGTGAAAATAACGCGGCTGGGGCAAAAGATGCGGCCATTTGGTCTCGCGAAGGAATAAAAACCGGCGAGGTAAAAGCGCAAAGTCGAAAGCAATTTCAATCGGCTGGCGGATCCCTGCGCGACCAGGTAAATGTCGGACGTGAACGTTCGAAAACGAAAAAGGAACTATAAAAAAAAAAAGAAAAAAACAGACCGACAGATAGACAGATAGATGGAAAGAGGAGGAGGGGAAAGAAGGGTAGAGAGGAGACAGAGGATCGAGAAAACAGAAGGGAGGATAGAAAAAGAAAAAAAGAGGCAACTGGCTGCCAAAAATCCAAAGCGAATCCGGCGAGAACGAGCAAGCCCCCCAGCCGCAATTTCACGCGATCGAATCGGGCCGAAGCAAATTAAAAACTAATCGTTTTCCCGCACCCTGCTGGCACGCGCTTTACCTCTGTGGCTCGAGCCACGTAACCAGAGACCTCCCCGCGTGAAAAAACACCGCAGAAACGTGGTGCATGACCGTCGTACCCAGCACCATATACCTATACAAACGATCCCAACCGTTTGACCGACGCTTGATCTTACCAGGGTGAGACCCGTGGCCGACAAATTGTTTTTCCCTCCTCCCTCCACCTACCTCCGTCAGTGTTCTCCGTTTTCTGCTGATTGATCTTCCGTTCGGACCGAAGAGCCACGAGCTAACCCTGGCTCCCGGCGATTCGTCACGGGAGACCTCGTCTGGAAACACTGGACTTTTCCTTGGACCCCTTAGACTTTTGTGTCTGTTTGTAGGATAGGAGTGTGCAAAAGTTTTTCGTCCAAGCGAATCTTTTTAGTATACAGTGCTGAAGCTATATCTGCAAGATTTGCTATTTGCTGTCGTTGTAACGATAGAAATTATTGGAAATGTTAGAATTTAATCTTAAAGTTAAGATAAATAGTCTGTGGAAGACACAATGTTTATGTTAAAATAATATTAGGTGATATTTATCAAACAGAACTACAGAACCAAATGTATTTAAAATATAAGTGAGTGATATGTTACAATTAACAAAGTATGCAGGTAAAGAATTTATGGATTGTTGACAGTTGGTCAGTTACTCTCAGACTGACCGTAGGTAGTGACCCATGAAACTAAAGATTTTGAACCCCACTCTCTACACAGTAACGAGTATGACGTGTATAAGTGTCCTGTTTAAATGCCTGTGTAGGTGTCTCTATAAGAGTATTTGTGTCTATGTGTGTAATATCGTTGTATTCCAACAGAAAAAGAAAACAAGGGATTGCCGCGATAGAAATCAAGGGGATTGTAGATAATTCAGTGTACGAGAGATATTTTAGGTAAAAATCTGATATAGAAAAGTAGGGAATAGGCGTTTCGATGTAATAGTGGTTGGAATACCTTTCAAGACTATAATAGTTGTAACTGACTAATAGTTGTCTTCTAAAAACGTAGAAACACGTTTGCGCGCGAATGTCTTCGTTCAAGCGGACTTTTCATTGCATATTCGTCGTATACCATCGTATGAAAACAGCAAAAAAAGTGATTAATAGTGGCAAACGATAATTATCTGTGAAAAGTATAAAAGTATAACTAAGTACAGTTGAGTGTTTAATAAAAACTCGGCGAATAAACTTTCATTGGATAATGCAAAAGAGCGTAATTTATGTAATTGCAATATTTGTAAAAGGAAGCTGCAATTTCCTTCAGGTTGCTACTACGTTTCTATTCAATTTTTTCGCAATTGGCTCTCAAGCGTTCCCTTACTTCAGCAGCTGGTTTCTTTTTAGTCGAACCGAATCGAATTATTTCGTTTCTCGATAAAACCTTCCAACCACGAACCTCGTGGCGAGTACTTTAGCGATCTCGTTTGCAACGCTTCGGAAGAATACCTCATAGTTGCACGTTCCAAAAAAGAAAGAACGCGTTAACTCGCTGATTCCTCGAGAGATGGATCGTTGACCGCGAAAACAGACTCGTTTGAATTTCCACTCTCAAGGGAAACGAACAACTCGGCTTGGCTTGTGCATTAAGTAATCGAATCGTTCGAAGCCATCGATGGGAATTGACTGTTGCACGAACACGCAACACTCGTGTGTGTAAAATAAAAATAAATCTTAGTCGACAAAACAGCCGTTTGAAAGCTTTTACAGGTATAAAAAAAAAATACCTTTATTTCGTTATCGTGTCAATTAAATACAATACGATAAAATTCTAGAATTTCGTTCCGCACATTTGGACGTAAAATTTTCATCGGAAAAAGTAGATTTTATTGTACGCTTTCTGTACAAGAGACAGTGAAAGAATATTTTAATTTTTGTTACACTGTAAGGTAATTCTCTTAGTTCCGTTCGAAACTATCGTAAAAATGATTTATGTCTCCCTTTTCTAACTCTTTTAGTGCCAACATTTAGAAAATACTGTGGAGACATAAAGTTTAGAGATTTTCTTCAAAGAGCATCTTTTATTTCTCTTCCTTAACCTACGAGGAATAAAATAGTTGCGCCATTTTAGGAGCAGAATAAAAAGGATACTACAATGTCATGGTTTGATTCTACTCCTCGTACCAGCTGCATCTAGGTTTTTATAGCTAAGGAAATGCTCTGATTGGCGAACATATAAGCAGAGTACTTGTACCAAATTCAACTCAACGTAATCTGTAATTATCGTTCATTCTCTACTATCAATCATTTATTTTCAATAGAAATTTGAAACCATCCTGTGCCCCTACTACTTCAAAATACTTCGATGTATCTTTAAATTCTATACTATAGAATAAATACAATATATAAATAAAATCTTCAGAGAATTCTATACTATCGACTAAAACACTAAAGTGGAAATACAAATTTTCATGGACAATTAATTGAATTTAAACAAAGCAAGCCCTGGAACGAACAAATATTAATACGATCTTTATCGTCTATTATTTTTATTATTTGGAACGATATGAAAAACCAGATTCTCCAACCTACTATGATCTGTGTAACCGCGTCCTATCGAAAAAATATGACGTTAAAAACGATGTGATTGGACACAATGGCAAGAGGATGAGAAAACAATCGTTGATCGAGCTATCGTCTGTTACCATTTCGTTGCTTGTTCCAAGTAAAGTTCGCGTCATTCTTAGCAGAGGCGCGCGAGAAACTAGCCTCCCAGAGGGTCCCGGAAGTTTCGAGACAGCGTCGCGTCGCGGTCTGCGTCCACGGCGTGATCGGAATAAAATTTTACCATCGAGAGACGTTTACGTTCGCGTTGATGTTCTCTACAAACAGCTGAGCCGTTTAGAGGAGAAGTCAACGAATTCGGTTTATTTCAATGGAATCGTGGCGTAACCACTCTATGCTAATTCGTACGCGTAGCACCGGAAATGAATGACACTCGAAACTTTCCCGTCCGGTAACGATGAAAATAGTCGGTGTGCATCGCGAAATGCGTTTTCACTGTAGCCGCCAGGCCATGAGCGCACGCAATGAACGAGCATGCACGCATCCATGCACGCGATATCATACCGTGCCTGTCGTGCCCGGTTAATTACAACAATCGATATCGTTTAAATTGCAGGTTGCGCCTGCGTGCCATTTCGCGGGGCCGATGTAAGAGCATGCCGAGTACGAAACAGAAGGAAAACTGGCGAAGGAAGGAATCCAACTACTGTCGGTTGCATCGTTGTTCGATACGTAGTATGGTGGATAGCCACAGTGGCGTAAATTTGAAAAATTAGTGCCGCTTGTACGTAATACACATCGTTCGTAATTGTTCCACGATACAACTTTCACATTTTTCTTCCGCTGTAATTTTCTCTTCTACCCTTTGTTACTCGCTGTTTCTATTGGGTTGGCAATTAAGTGATTAGGTTGCAATGACAAAATCCGCTATCACTTAGTTGCCAACCCAATATTATACTTGCGCATAATGGCTGGGTAGGGGTTCCCTGCTGTTATTAACACTTACGCGACTCGTTTACAGGGGCGACGAACGATCTTTGGCAATATTACTGGTCAGAAATTGCACGTGTTGTTCAATTTTAATTGTTCGAACGATATTTAGCGGCGATTCGTGTGATTCGAATAATTATGAGCGGACGTACGCGAGAAGCTTATGGAGAGTAGTAGATTCTCTATAGAATTGCCAAATAAAGGTGTTCGTGCGCTTTATGAAGGGAGTATATTCATTTAAACGAAGCGTATACGTACAGCATCGTGTAATAATTCACATATATTTCGGAATATATAGTTTCCATAAGAACGGTTTGTCTATAGAGTGTACGAGGATTACCTGGAGCCATTGATAAGGAAGATTTTTAATCAATTCGAAGATCAAATCGAAAGACGTTTTTGGTTGCACGAGATTAAACGACGATTAGACGATTAGTTGCTCGTTGAACGACCAAGAAAAGGACGAATATGCCCAAATGAGAAGACAACGTTTAACACGAGACTAAGTATGGCAGTATATTAAATTGCAAGATTGCTTCCATACAAAAGACGGTATTTCTCTTCTCTCGTTTAATAGGAACCAAAAAAAAAAAAAAAAAAAAAAAAAAAAAAAAAAAAAAAACAGGACAAATACACTCTGAAATGAAAAGACGATTTTTGGCATGAGATTAGGTGTGACAGTGTATTAAATTGTAAAGTCGCTTTTCCACAAAGGACAAAACTTCCCCTTCCTCGTTTAACAGCATGTAAAAGAAGAACAAATATAGTAATAACGTCGTAACGATTATTTCGAAGAGCAACAGTTATTACGCCACTGGCAAATGTCATGAACAAGCGTATAATCAAGTGTGGCGGCGCGTGCCAAGCGTACCGGTGTCGCCACCTGCCGGCATCAGACCACGCCAATTGTTACATTATCCTCCACCAACGCCCACCAACGACAACAGCAACAACACGAATATTCCAACGGGAACATTGTCAACTCTATCGTTGCACGGTTTACGTTGCGGTCTCTCTTCTTCTTTCTTTCTCTCTCTCTCTCTCTCTCTCTCTTTCTCTCTCCTCCATTTATCTCTCACAATTCTACCTAACCTCTCGCCGAATCCCACAATCTCCTGACCTTTTACCTCTTTCATCTCCATTTAGACAAACCGTCTTCCTGTTTTTAAAGCGTACCTCGAAATACCATAAAACAACACAAATCTACGATACTTTCACGTTTTGGTCGGATTTAAATAATTTACTCGCTTTTAACGGATTCTTTCGACCCAGGGACACGCGAACGAGTATTTGCAAGCGCAAACGGGCAAACGTTTTGTTCATAAGTATCGTTAAACCGTAAAGAAACTTTTGACGACTGCCCATGACGGAGGAAGAGGACTCGGGAAAGCTTGGTTTTCGCTTAAAAACTTAAATGGAAGTTAAATTTTCATGCTCGATATCGTTTCCCTTTGAAAACACAGCTCGAAAAACCTGATACGGTCTTTACATTCTCTACTCTGTATATTATATCTTGCTTCTATTATATCTTTATTCTCTACGGTAAATAGTAATTGTTCAAGAAACAAAATTTACGTAGCTATCGAAGAAGAAAACCGATTAACGCGAAACATAAAGTACAACGTGGTGTGTAATCGCGAAACTTTAAAAGCTCGACGAGTGATAAACGTTGCATAGGCGTCGACTGTATCTTTAAGCCAAATAGTCGAATTATCGCATTTGCTTGCAATATTGTACTTTTCGCTAGAAATATTCCTGGCTTTATCTCTACAAGAGTAGAGTTTTGTAAAAGAAATTCAGATTAAAAGATGTCCAAAAGATTTATCCAATTCGTCGTTTTATATCACAGCCTGTTCCTCAAGATCTTTCTCCATTACATTGCGCCAATACGATCGTTCCTAACGCCCACTTGATTAGCCACTGACGACCTGACAATTCAAACGGTTTGAAGGTAGAAAAATAAGAAAATTGCGAAATTCGATATTCGTTTGAAAAACTTGATCGAAGGAAGGAAGGAAAGAGCAAAACTGGAAACACGAGGAGGATAGTGTCGCGTGGGTCTGCGAAACAGGAAGGGGAAGAAGGAGAAAGATCAGACAGGAAGCAGCTGGTCGTCGAGTCGCGTGCCTAGCAGGAAACGCGGATCGAACCTACCAAGGAAGAGTATACCGTTGCTCTACCCTCGAGCATAGGCGGGGGAGGATCGAGTGGCTCCGAAGAGGGCTAAAGTCTGAAGGGGCCTTTATTGCTATATAGAGCCACGTCCTGACACGTGCTCCGAGGATATCTTCGTTAAACGTTTACCAACGGGACTCGTAATGGCACGCGACGACATCCTCCAGGTGGTCCAACGTCTTCACCGTGTACATAGCTGCAACGCGTGGTAAGACGGCGTGCGCCAGCAAACAAAGGGCGCGTATAACGTCGTCGGAGCACAAGGCGAGATTTTAAGATCGAATTCGATAAGTAAACGGGCATTCGTGGAAATTGCATGGTTTTAAAGGAAATTAATTTACTTGATTGGTTTCTGAGTTGTCGTTGTTTTCCTATTGTTCGAATGATCTCTAAAGGATAACAATTAAAGAAGGATTTGTTCTCCGTGTTAAGCTTATTCCAAAGTAATAGAAGATCGCTATTAATTTCTGACGTTGGCGAATAAATCTTTAGGCTTTTCTGTTTTTAAAGGAAAATTTAAAGTCACTTTTTGGAGCTCTTTCTCATTAGGTAAATGATACGTTGCTATTATAATAAAAATAAAAATAAGCTTAGATCTTATCGAGAAGTTTCGTTGATAAAGAAATACTTGGGAAATATTATTATATAATTCTAATCGTTATGTACGCGATTATCGCAAGTTGTTAGAAAATTGTAGATATATTCATGCAAATATCTATATGTAGATTCGGAATATTTTGTTTCCCACGTAACATTATTCGTACAATCAAATATTCGCATAATAATCGAACATTCGGATGTACAGATAATCAAGGTCCTACTGTATTGTAGCAATTAGTGCCATTTCATTAAATCCTTGTCTGTTTTCGTTTAAATTTCGTTCCATTGGACCATTATGCAAATACATATTTGTATGGGAAATTGGTAATGAATTAGAACCTGAATAGACATTTATCCGTTTGGAAAATGTTGAACCATTTCGCGTATTTTCTATATCCTGTATACTATTTTTACAAATACATGCGAAAGTAAAACGAAAGGGATTCGTTTCATATTGTTCCACTGTCGCTATTTTCTCACGTAGAGTCTACAATTTTGTTTGGAGAAATCCAACTATACGATACTTGCTAGTTCCTCGATGAATTGCTTAATTAATAAAGATGACTTTTATGAAAATAGAGTTACAAGAACTATCGAACGAAAATCTTGGATCAGCGTGACGATCGACGTATCCTTCCTAACAAGTAGAAAAAACAAATCAAAGGATACCCCTATCGGACCGCGATTTCTTAATGTTGAAATAATTATTTCTAGGAAAACTACGTATTTCTTTTGTTATCTGCACACCACCGTTACAAAGGAAATAGAATTTAGTGAAGTGAAAAAGAAGAAAAAATAAGGTAGGTCCATATTATCCTGTTCTTGAATATGAACGTTGTTTGGGTTAGAAGGTCTGAGCTATAAGTAGATTTTTATTGCTGTCTCTTGTAACTTTCAGTTATAGTCACACACGAAGGTTCATTTTTTTGATAATGTCCTTTGCTGTAAATGTATCAACGTGCTCTCTATCACCTTCAATTGTAACGTAACACTGCCAGTGTGAGGATCAGGATCAGCATACGCTGTTCTTATACCTGTGCCTATACTTGTACTTATACTTACTTTAATATATTTCTATTACACATTCATCCACGCGTCCCTCTATCAGATAATCTCAACTCTTAATCGTGCCACAAGTCCAGTTACGTAATAAAAGTGGCTTTTACGAAGATAGGAGTGGAAGAAGACAAGAGAACGAAAATCTTGTTCGGCTTGGTCGTTTCGCTATCGAATTATCGAAGATGGAACAGAGAGGAAAAAGGAAAAGTACTCGGCCTGTAGACGGAAGAAAAAGGAAGAGGAGGAAACGGGGCACGTGTTCGTGTGGCTATCCGGTGAAATAAGAGACCGGAAGCATCTGTGGGGAAGCCGTATTGTTTGTTCGAGTGCTTTATTCGGTCGAGCCGCCCCGCACTATTCCAAGTTTCACCCGTCTACGGGGTGACTCCAGCTAAACGAACGCAATCTCGAATCTCAGCGACGCAATAGCTTTCACCTCGTCCCGTTGCCTTCGAGACAAAGCTGCGTGAGCCGTTCTTTGTCCGACGTTCGTTAGCTCGATTGCCTCTCCGTGAAATAGAAGAATATTCGCCGTACGATTTACCCTGATTAGTACCGTTCTGAAAATTGGAACGCGACTCTGCAATCGACGTAGCTGGTATTTTAAAGCCGTCTTCCACGTTACTTCCTTGGACAGTGAAGCTACTTAGAGACTTATTATTAAGTTATCGCATAAAGAACATTGTTCTCCGACGAGATCTTGTTTCAGTTATTTCAAGAATCATAAAATATTCGACGATTGTTTTCGTTCGTGTATCGTATCGCATCTATTAACAGTAGTCAAATCGACTGGTTTTACAATTTTATTTTCAAATTCCTACTTCATGTTATATTTTTTTTCGCAGTGATGTAATGTAACGAATTTCGCAACGATAGCTAAAAAATAATGTAATGAATTTTATTTTGCTTTTTATGTACTCAAAGTGAAAATAATTTTGTATCAAGGCTACTTATACCAATAGCAGTGAAAATGGCTGGTACTTGTCAAAGTGTAAAAGAGTCCTGCAATCTGTTTATCGAAGCCCAATTAACCAGATTCCTCGTTTTGTACAACTTGCCACACGTTTTGAAAATTTTTACCGCGTATCATTCGATACGACGATATCAGTTATCAGGAAAATTCCGGATCGATCGCTAGATCGCTAGATGATAACGCTAGATATACCACAGCAATCAAAATGATTGGTTCTACAATTTTATAAATGTGTCGACCCTAGTTTAAGGATGATGGTCCCAGATGGATTAATAATACCAAAAATGTACTACATAATTCCTTCCGTAAGAAAGTAATAAATCAATAAATATAAAAATATTCTATTATCGAGTGTTTTACGTTTTTTTTTTTTTTTGGTAGAAATAGCTTCGTGTTAACTATGGGTATTTCTAGTGTTAAATCTTCGTTGCTTTGCCGATGAGTATTCTCAAAGCAAGTGCGTTCTATCTCTTCGAAAGTACACAAACTGCGCGTCCTATCTCTTTCAACGTGCAAAAACACGATTTTCATTTCTCTTCGTACGTATAAGTTCGAATAAATCGCCAGGAAACGATAAGAACGTCGGACTATCGCGACATTATGGCAATGTAAAGTTACCCAAACGTTTGTTAATTCGCCTGGTCCTTGCTTCGATCTAAAATTTTCAAATAAATTATACGAACTAATACATCTATTACGCGATAACACGATTGTGAAAAAAGATGCATCGATCTCGGGAAAATCGTACATTCGCCACGAAACAATAAGAACGTCGGACTATGGCGACATTATGGCAATGTAAAGTTACCCAAACGTTTGTTAATTCGTCTGGTCCTTGCTTCGATCTAAAATTTTCAAATAAATTATACGAACTAATACATCTATTACGCGATAACGCGATTGTGAAAAAAGATGCATCGATCTCGGGAAAATCGTACATTCGCCACGAAACAATAAGAACGTCGGACTATGGCGACATTATGGCAATGTAAAGTTACCCAAACGTTTGTTAATTCGCCTGGTCCTTGCTTCGATCTAAAATTTTCAAATAAATTATACGAACTAATGCATCTATTACGCGATAACACGATTGTGAAAAAAGATGCATCGATCTCGGGAAAATCGTACATTCGCCACGAAACAATAAGAACGTCGGACTATGGCGACATTATGGCAATGTAAAGTTACCCAAACGTTTGTTACTTCGTCTGGTCCTTGCTGCGATCTAAAATTTTCAAATAAATTATACGAACTAATACATCTATTACGCGATAACGCGATTGTGGAAAAAGATGCATCGATCTCGGGAAAATCGGACATGATTCAATTGAGCAAACGCGTCACTCTGTTTGGCAAAAAGAGAGAAGCGAAGAGGTGCGGGTGCTTTCCAAATTTAAGAGCTGGAGAGCATCTTTTCAACCCTTCTCACCTGGCAACCCTAATGGAGTTCAAAACATTCAATCGAACCCTCGTCACGATTTCTTTGCTCCGTTCACCGCCCACCTAGCCTGTCTGAGGATCTCTAACCAGCCACCGTTGTATACAATGTATACAAATTCGATTCATCCAGTGTTATCGAGGAACGTATCACAGAAACAGCATTATTCCACACAAGATTGAAAAATCGTTCAAATTTCCCCGGATGAAAAGCAAATTTATTATATTGCGGATCATCTTTTTCAGCGATTCGTGATAAAACATTTACCTTTGTTTAAACAAATGTATTTTTCGTTCGTAGGATAACAATATTGATTTTTTTTTTCATATTACCGTGGAAAAAATAAAAACGAATGCAAACCGTAGTAGGTACCTATTGATATGCAAACAGGTATATTTTATTTCAGCACACGTTCGAATTATACGTCATCCACCATTCAATATTCCACTGTTTTGCAGAAACTAATTTCATATGAGTTATAGCTATCGGACTGACTGGATTTATAATTTAAGTACTGCTATTCTCGCTGCCGATATTACGTAATTAAAAATAACATCTTTTTAACTAGCTACAGATTATCCGTGTGAACGTTTGCTATAGAATATTATGGGATTACATATTATGAAAAATATTTCAAAGTTTTATCGATATCTCAATACGCGATATTGCAATCTAATAATATCCGATTGATTATATCGTCACTCGATATTCGATATTCAGTGAAACCTATCCACTACACGTATATACTAATTTTTGACTAAACATACATTTACAAAATAATTCGATGTACATTTTCAGATTAATTCCAAGTTTCGTGTCTCGTTAAGGTGGCAATAAAATTGCAAAATCTCTTGTACGATACGTGAAATATATGCGTTAAATTTTGCTATAGTAAACGTTGAAATACCTTCATGAACCATATCATGGAACGAGTGTACGGAACATGCCTGGCCTTTGCTGCTCGTGCCAGATGTTCCACTGGATTTTGGCTACAGGAGGCAAGAACGAATTGGTCTACATTTACATTAGCATCTTCTCCACGGTTTTCGAATGTTTCACCGGGTGAATTGGCTCGGGGCGCGGGCCTCTCCTCTCCGTAGAATAAATGAAAGATACTTTAGAGAAGCGATTATCGACTTTCCCGAGCCGTTCGCGGAAGTTTCCTTTTTTAATTAGTTTACGGCCTGCTTGCGAAGTCACGCGTACTGGCCACACCGTGAATGGAAATCAGCCGATTAAACAAGCAGCCAGGCCGCGTTAATGCAATGGCTTTCGTTAAGTCGATCGGTTATTCCGTTCCACAGTTTCAGCCAGTTTTTAATTAGGTTATTTAGCGCGTGTAAAAATTTGATGAAATTAATAAACCGTCTCGTAAATTGTGCCCCGAATAAAAGTAACTTCACGCAAGTGAATTAAAACATAGATTAATCCTTTGACATATTTTATCCATCGGATACTGTAAGATAGAAAATTGCTTTCTCATACTCATCGATCACTCTTCAATATGACTTTTATCGCGATAACCGGTTCTCAAATTCGTATCGTATAACATACACGATAAAAAATATTTCTCCCGGCGTCGAATATTTCCAAGCGTAGAAACAATTTCCTCAGCCATCGTACGTCCTTTTGCCTTTTTTCGCCTCAGCTTACTTTTTTCTCCGAGCCTTCTTTCAGTCCACCCTCGATATCTCCTTACCAACAGCAGCGAAACCACCTGGACTGCAAAGGGTTACGCGTACCAGCAGTAGCTCCTTGCGATGCTCTTTCTACCAGTTTTTCGTCAGGATGACGGCCAAGAATTTCTGCGTTGCTCGGATGCGTGCTGTTCGCTCGCGAGATAAATGTTCTCTCGTGCGAAGATAGGAAGAGAAGATTTCGAGCAAGCGATGGGAAATGTAGGCGAGTATGCGATGCAAAGTTTTTATGAAGCGAAGAATTTCAAAGATAGCAAAGGAACCGATGCTTTAAGGGCCTTTGAGTGTTACAACGCGCACAAAGGATGTAAAAGAAGACTTCCAATCTTTAAGGGTTGATAACGTTTGTCGTAAGCAGCGGAAGATGGTTAACGATGATTCTCTGAGAAATAGCGAAATATAATTTTGCGGATTATCGTGAAGATGTGTTGGAATTTGAAGAATCGAGAGTTCGTACGTGTAGCAAATAATTGATGGTAAAGGCGCAATCGTAAAAGTGGAAAAAACGTAGTTGGGAAGTAAGTGATCGATTTATATTTTTCAATAACCTTTGACAAACGAAATAACTTGTGCCAATTTCTCCAATTATTTTTGAACACTGTAAACGAGTATTTAGGTGGATAAATGAATAAAAATGTAGAACTTTTGACAACAGCCGAGAGAGTTCACGAATTTTTACTACTCTGCAAAACAAGAAAAGGTAAAAGTAATAATTGGTCTACGATACTTGTTACTTGTTACCCTTTCGAATATTATTTAACGAGGTGAAATGTATTTTCATCGAACGTGACATACCCCGTAACGGTTATTACGAGTTTTCTGTCATTTTCGTTGACATTTTCCAACGAGTTATCGAACAATGGATAGTTACTTTTTAACGACCCATGAAATAGACTACTGCGAAATATACCAACCAAAAACATATAAATATATTTTACCAAAAGATAGAACTTTCTATTCGTTGAAATAAAATTATAAAGACTCTATTCTTCTTCTTCTTCAAAAAAAAAAAATATATAATATCGTAAATTTATGCGTGGAAATTTCGTGTACGAGCGAGTAGAATTCTTTTACGAAGAAAAGAACGATCGATAAATGATTCAATCGATCGTAAATGACTAAAATTCTTCCGCTGTATGATATATAAAGAGAAGAAAATCGATAATTGACGTAATAACTTACAAATGACTAGAATTCTTCTGTTATTAAAGAAAAATGAAAAAAAAAAAGAAAGTCATGTAGCGGAGCAAATGAAGCGGAAAAGAGGATGGACGATGGATGCGTTGAATGCATAGAAAAGTTCGATAGAATCGATTTCGTAAGCAAAGAGAGGAAAAAAGCACGACGGCTGGTTTGCGGCAATATGCCAATATGGCAATAAAGCGGCCTCTTTCTTTCTTCCTCTCTCGATATAAACAGGGGTACAATGTCGGTGCAAAAGTGCCGACAGATGGGATTCTTCTCTCTTCTTTTTATCTATGCCCCCTCCTCCCCCTCCTACCTACCCCCTTACTCGGAATCCTCTCGAGTACATATGAGACTCCTACAAAACCACCCACAATGTTCTCTTTCATGGAATTTCATCGTTTTTCGTTAGTTTCCCGATACACCGGGCGTGCATCCTCTTCAATTGTACCCGGAGAACAACGCAATATGCTCCCCGCCCCCCTCTAATATAGACATCGTTCCTCTGAATTCAAAGCATAAAAATGCTATAACGCATATCGAATCAGCATGTATGCGATATTTTTCTTCTTTTGGTTTTACTCTGTCTCGTTTCAGTCGTCCGTTTGTTTATCTGTATAATACGCCCCCGATATTTTATCAGAATCAGATATTTATTAGCATACCTCAGAGCGTATACATTACGTACGTTTCTACATTTATTAGTCTTTGATTTAATTACAAGCGAAATGTTTAGAAGACTTTTTGTCGCCAGCTGATAAATATTTAGAAATTGAAGCTTTTATCGTCGTGGCGCATCTTCGTTCTTCTTCGCTCAGTTTCAAATATTTAGCTGTTATTCCACAACAGCATCTGTAATACAGTTTCGCTCAGAAGATAAAAAAACAAGGGTAACCTCAGATATTTCAATATCTAGCAGGAAAATAAAGCGACAAAGGAATATTCGAATATGTATATCGAAGGTTTTTTTTTTAAATTCAGAGTTATGACTATGCAAAATAAACGTTAAAATGTATGAATACCGCTAAGTGCAACGAACCAACAAGTATCGGTGTACCGTATATGCATGTTCAATGACAGGAACGAAATGATTGTCGCTGTTTTCCGCCAGAGTATATCAAGCGTACAAGTGCGGCAATTTTAACGGACCCGCAAGAATCTTGCTCTTCTCAATAAACTTCCATAATAGACGTAAATAACGAAGAAAAATTTATTATCAATATGTAATGGATTTATCGGATAAAAACAAGCGTTATAAACACCAGTTACCAGACAGTGAAATCTTCGTTATTCGATCGTAGCTATCGTATAATGGTCCGCTCGATAAATATTAAAATCTCGTTGAAGCTGATCGAAGAAACACAAGTAACAAAGAGAATAGTACAGCAATATATAATAACCAGGCGGTTAACAGATACAACGTTAATTTTCAATAAAGTGAAAACTCATCGATAAACTAAAATTGGTAACAATCGGTAAACGGTCATTTATCAAAAAAAAAAAAAGTACAAACGAAGCAAGACGTTAAACACTCACGATTCTCGCAAAAATGTAACCTTTCGGAGGATTTGGACGACGCGTGACACGGAATGTTCGGATTAACCGTTCAGAAGGTGCACAAAATCTGGCTGTCACGAGGCTTAAAGATGCAAGTTCGCGAAACAGCTGTACAAGCTGGCGAATCTCGGAACAAACGGCTTGCTAGAAGAAAAAAGGGAAAATATGGAACACGAGGGAGTGGAAAATTTATTCTTCGAGCGGTTTCGTAAGCTTGATCAAAGGAAAGCGAGTGCTCGAAAGCCAGCCAACCACACCGCCAAAATTCTATCTGGCTGCCTAGTTGTTATTGAAATGGCATTCGCAGCTGTTTACTCTGCAGTTTCCCGTTGACAAAAGGGTTGTCGCGCTGGCTGACAATTTCCTCAAAAGCGAAATACCGGAAGAAAAAGAGAAGCGAAGGTTGCTACACGACATACCGTACGCGATGAGCTATTTTCGAGACCAGCTGTCTTCGTGCGCGACTTTGTCCGCAGAACAAACACCTTCGCACGAGACTCAACTATGAAAGATGATGATACTTCTTAGGATCGCATGGTTAAAGTGAGACATTTAGGCTCGTGAGACTAGCAACGAACCATCGAAATAATCTGAAACTCGCGTGGATCGACGATTCTTAGTGGTTGCGGATCTCCATCGTGCGATTTTTCAGCTAATTTTCTTTTTATATCCTTGAAATGTGTTTAAACTGTATTAGAAACACGAAAGTATCGCTGTCGTATAACATACGCAGCACCTGGTTTTCATTCTGTCGTAAGTATACAGAATAAGCCTAAAAGAAAGACTTCAACACTACAAGTTCTTAAACGTAACGATTGAAAAATCTCATTCCTTTACTTATCGTCAATCACTTCGAAACTAATTAACATCTTCTAACGCGTCTTGTTATTACTCTAAATTGTTTTTTCTACCATCTACATTCCAAGCTACATTTTTTACACAACCAATTAAACGCGTGGATAATTCAGAAAGCGAAATGTCAGAGGAAGATACGGACAGGGAGAATCATCCATCGAAGGAACGATGATATACAAGCGAAACGATAGAACGTAGACGGAAGAACGAAAAGAGGGAGAGGGAGAGAAATAGGAAGATTTTGAAGGCAATGAAACTTTTACCGTTCCGCCGATAATTACGGGTTAACGAGCCGGCAGCAAGTACCTACTCGTTCGAACGATAATTGGTCGGTGATCGATTCGTGCCGCGAAACAACCCGTAGCCAGTTCGGTTGCAAATGCGAAATCTGCTTCGTCTGTTTCCCTCGTAACTCTCGCATGGATAGAAGGCACATACTGGCGAACAAAAAGAAAAAAAAGAAAGCGAAATAAAATGGTGCGTAACAGTTTCGAACACTCGCGCCAATCTTTTGTCTCGATAAATCGGTGCGGAGAAGCGACGACGATCGTTGCTGTTCGATTTTCTGCCCATTTTCTCGGCTACCAGTTACGCGAGCAAAAATTTTAAAATTGATCTTCAGCGAAAATTGGATCACACTTGTTTCGATTTTTGTTCCCTCCTTTTTTTTTTTTTTTTTTTCTTTAATAAATCGTTTACATGGTCCTCTTGCACGATAACTTACTATCTGATGGTCTATCAGTGAATTGACAAGTTTCGAGTCGTAGATTATAGATTAGTATTGCTGGAACAGTTTCGAAACATCGTGCAATTTCATATAAAGTCTCGTCTTAAACGACAGTCAGCTAATATGTACTTTGTAAAATTCGCTGGTAGAAGTGCATTTATTCGTTGAATTATGGCACGTAAGGATTACCAAGCAAATAACAGCCTGTTTACGTATAAACGCTGCATATGTTCCCTAACGTTAGTGCCGGACGCTCCGGTGTTATAAATAAATTCGAATAAACGATCCAATTTGTATTTCGTAAAATTCGCTGGTGAAACTCAACTCATTCGTTGAATTATAACGCGTAAAGAACGAATACCAATTTGTTTACGAATAAACGCTCCATACGTTCTCTAACGTTAATGCCGAACGCTCCGCTGTTATAAATAAATTCCAACAAAGAATCCAGCAAACGTTACGTGTTCGGCTAACTGTATCGCCAGATTACGATATTACTCATTCAACAGTCAACAATGATAAACATCTATCAACTAATCTATCAACCATCACCTAAATCAACTTATCGAGCTTAGCATCCAAAGAGCCTGGAAAGATGCGAAATAAACAGCTCCAGTAGCCGTAAGCCCCGCAACATACCTGACAGGTACAGGTACTCTCGCGCCTCCGTACGTCTCAATACACACGGAGCGACGAAGAAAACAAGAAAGAGAAAGAGAGGGACGATGGTGCGCGCGTGTATATGGATTGCAGATTCCCTGCAGCGTCGAATCCTGGCTAATCCTGAAAAGCGTGCGACGAGCACGCACGGCATTCTGGCAATTCTCACGATTTCCTCGTCACCCTTAGGTCAACCGAAGCCCTCGTGCTTATACACATCCATCGGTTCCACCCTCGATCGTGTCCACGTTCACGTAGTCCTAACCCTCGGTGCTCTATAGCTCAGGTGCACTACTCTCTCTCTCTCTCTTTCTCTCTCATCCTTTCTCCCTTCACGGTTCTATGTGTTTCTGCTAGCGGCAGCTTTATCCAGAGCGGCCATAAGGAGCCCACAGACGACCAAAAACGACTGTAGGTAGAGATCCTTCGTGTCCCTGCCACGCAACCCCGTGAATGGTCGAGCAATTTCTGACCTCGACTTCGTTCTGTCTTTCTTCTTCCTACGCTGTTCCCATTCAACCAACCGTTATAGATATAAATTTACAAACTAACCTCCGCAAATGCGATTGTCCTACCGCTACACCGGGTTCCTCCGACACACCTATAAACCTATAATGGTCGATTCGTGATTCGGAATAAGTTAAACTGATTTGCTAGTCTAAAGAAGAGACCCCAAGTTGCTATACAGCTACTTTAACAAGGCGACAAACCAGCCCACCTCATGGTCAGGCACAATGCCTGCTGCTGGTGCCTTTACTGTCCCTCGATCACCGCCCCTAAATCTTACCTGTAACGACTTTCAAATTCCATCATCTTGGAACTTTAGGTACGCAATAGCAGGAGGTTTCGTGTATAAGAAAGTTTCTTTCGGTGGGTTTGAGAGAAAGTCTACTTTTGATTGTACGGAATTTTCACGTATTTGTCCTCTTTGTGCTGTCGTGCCGCTTCGATTTTTACGCTTCTAGTGGACCAGATAAATTTCTATTCAAACTTCGTTTCTTTACCTCCACGCAAATATATATTTGTAGGAACATGGGTTTGTGAGATAGAACTGTCCATAGTATACAACGATCCTGTAATTGCTTCGAGCAGTGCGTTACGTGTTATTACGTAAACCGTATAAATAATCTTCACAGATGATAAATATTAAATATATTAAACAGAAGCATGTACGTTTCGTACGTATAACTATTAACCGAACGAACCATACTCGTTAGTACTTTCAACGAGATGTGCTAACAGTTATGCGCTTCGATCGTTCGATTGTTACATCGTTACTGCCGCGCGAACCAATTTAGTTTACAGCACGAATACGTACACACGTGCAATGAAATAATTCCGAAATACAAATTCGAAGCTGTAAATACCTGTAAACGAAGTTTCAGTCGATTTAAACATCGTTGACAATTTTACGAGCCAAATAGATGCCCATATACCATAAATGATGACAACAGGTAACGGAAACCTAATGGAACGCATCAAACGCGGTACAAATGACGTCTGTTACAGAATTGGACATTTTTCTACGAACGAACGAAGAAAATGCAAGAATCGTAATGGTCTCGTTGAAAATACAATTCGATAAAACGCGGTGTACGTGAGCGTGCATTTCGACGCGTTTTCCCTCCAAGATATTAAAAAATGGAATTTATTTGAAACGTTGACACCGGTTCGCGTGACACAGTAGATCCTTTTTTCCTTTTTCTTATTTCCTTTTTTCCCCTAAAAACGTAGGGTATTAAACGAACAGATTTTTAACGCTAAAATTAACGAGATGCTTTTTGAGATTCTACGACTGTTTTGTACCCTTTTTTCTTATACGTAGAAGGCTAGAGAAAAGAGAATTATACAAAACATGTAGAAAAGAGTACAGCGTGATGTATAAGATATTTTGAATCCTTGTAATTCAATGTTCTTTTTCTCTTTTCAATAATTTATAATAAATGATGGTAAATAAGATCAAATTTTGTAATACGATGTATTTATTATAGGTACACATTGTATATAACAAAGTAAACGCGCTTGTCAATTTTCGTCATTAAAAAATCACCTTCTATATTCATTTTGTTTAAAGAACTCTGGATCCTACCACGGATTATACATTTCCCACTACGACACAGTTAGCGTTAGTGTTAAACGACGTTTCCATCTATCGTTCGACGAAATGCAGGCATTGCTTCTCCTGAATAATTTAAGCAAACGATAACGCAAAATACAACTTGTATCGTTGGAGAAAATTTCAGAAAATTATAAAATATGACTCGTATTATTAATAAAATATTGAAGAAAATTATAGGATACTATCCGTATTATTATTAGGATAAGAAGATGTTTAACAAAATTACCAACATTTGGTCTATAGATTTTCAGGTCAGTGTTTCATTCTCGATAATGCAAGGTTATCGTTTAATTCGATATAAAAGCGTTACACGTGAACGAAATTCAATCGAGGAATCGTGTAGATCGTATATAAAAGGAGGGAAACGCAAGAAAGATTAAAAGACTACAAATAGAGCGTGTCACTTGAGTGGAAGAATTATCGACTAGCCGTCGAGGATGCTGGGCTTCCATCTCGAGGTTATAAAGGAGGCCAACGAGTAGTCGGTAAGAGGGCGTAAATAGAGACACCAAACGAGGGGAGAATAGGAAAGTGGTAGCTACGGGCCGTGCCCTCCTCATCGTGAAGTTTAACGACGGTAGGCGTGGTGGAAACGAGCCGCCTTTGTCCTCTTCGCCGGACCAAATTATGTCGAGCGGGCCCAAAATCACCCCATAATTGGCAAGCTGTTTGTTTTGTCACAGACCGCGCCGACAACAGATGGCCTTGTTCGGTCTTGCTTCACAGCCCTTATTACGATTTCCTATTAACGGTTCACCGGTCAAAATCGATTTCACCGTGATGTTCAAGTAGATTGCGAGCCAAGGAGCCGCGTCACACACCAACGCATTTCGCTATCAAGTGAAATAAGAGCGAAAGACGAATTCGCGATTGGGATTTCTAGAGTTTTACACGTCGATATACTTTAGATATTGCTCGCGTTGGGTAGAGTTTGTCGAGAATTGTGGATCTTAATCGCCGAAATAAAAGTAAAGGAACACTAAGGTTACGCTTGGAATTCATATTAAAATAGTTTTAGATTTATTTAATAAACGATTCCCAGGATCTTCGTGGATATACATTTGCGCGCGTCTCAGCACTCTCTTTGTCTCGCCATCTTCCATACCACATTGTCAACGCAACAGTTACATTCGTCTGTTTCTCGAGACACCGCGCGCACACATATTTTCACGCTCTCATATTCACAGACGTGTGTCACTACTACGCGGCCAATCTAGTCTAGCACACAAAATTATACATATCTCAATAGAGTTTACAGATTATCTTATGACAGCTTCTCATGATTCGTTCAACAGCTGATAATATCTAACGTGTTGGTGTTCGATAGCTGCTAATCAGATCGCCGATGTTAATGGATTTATGGAAAGTTTGAAAGGTGTAAGAATGCACAGAAGATGCGTATAATATATCAAATCGTGTAAAATATCGGTTCTATTGATAAAAATATCAATTTGTCTACTTGTAGCAATCTAATTTTAGATACAGTTAGATATAGTACGCGAAGATAGCTACGTAGTGGCATTGGTTACCAATTTATTTGCATATTCTGTTGCTAAAAGTTGCATATTAATTGCTAAAAGCGCATGAATGCAGTTTGCCCCAGTACGATGATCTGACGAATGTTAACGCGTGACGTACGTAGTGGAGAGGATACGCGGATCATTGAATGGCGATGACAACAATAAATTTCAATTCTAAAGCAATTGACGAAGGAGGAAATTTTATACGAATCGAATTTAACTGTGTATTATGTACATTATACCGCAATAGTAATCGAACACCTGTGGAATTGCGAAACAGAAGCGATTCTAAGGTCAGGTGTAAATATAACACGGAAAAAATGAAAATCGCTGGAGGACCTCTCATAGCCTTCGCCAGTGGGCGACACTGTACAGCCCTCGAAGTTTGTAGCAACCACCCATCAGGTGGCAGCACCTGTCGATCCGCTCGACTCGGTTCATTAAAGACTGACAAACTCATTTTTATATTACACATTTTTGGAATTAGCGACGTAGGAAAGAGATATACAAAATACCAGAGATAAAAATCAATTTCATCAAGTTATTCTCTATATAAGTCATTTTCAGTAGAAGAAACAATGCTCGCAATTAATTTATCTATCACAGTGCACTTGAAGCCAAAATTGTTTCTGCTAGCAAATTTATTCGTACTAAGTTTAACCAATTACGTATCAAGTACCGATATTAGTTGCAAGTTAAAAATTAGACATTAGTCGAAATTTCGTATTAAGAGGATGAAACAAATTTTTGGGTAAACGACTTAAATATGCTTACTCGAGGCTATACACTCCTTCGAACTTTATCACGAGAAGATAGATTTTATTGAAAAAGAATGAAATTGGCTTTCGAATCTTCCAAATCACATGCCTACGAAGGAAATACGTACGTTAGCCAACCTTCGTGTACAAATTTTTATTCGACATACAATTTGTAACGATTAACGCTATATAAAGCGGATTTCTCTTTGTACGTGTGAAGATATTAATTTTATTTTGTACAATTATAAAAAAAAGAGATTCAATATCCCTCGATATCCTTATAGGAAATGAGAAGAGCGTTCGACAGGTTAAATTACTTCAATGTGTTATTCGATATAACGTGTCTAGCCTCTGACAGCAAGTTGCAGGAGCGAAATAGGTGAAAAGGAGTCGACGAACGACGGGTATCGATCTTGGAAAAGGTAGAGCAACAAGAATTATTGAACGATACACCCAACTGTAATTAAGCAAGCGTCCTGTCTACCTTGTACAATCTACCTTGACGAGGACTGTGTCACAGGATCGTGAGACCGAGATAATATTCCAACGACGTCTCGTCCTGCCGGCTCTTCTACGTTATTTAGTTGCCTCACAAATAACTGGGCGATGCGCATATGACGCGTGTAAATTGTAAAAGAAAAAAAGAAAAAAAGAACGTAACTATCGCCCGAAGCGAGAACTGAAACGATAAAATAAAGACGAAACACGATTTCACGGGATTTTATTAATTTTCATCCGACAAGATGAAAACTATGGTAAAACGTGAAAAATATTAATCGATGTTCGTGATATTACGTATGTAAAACATAATATCCAGTAACGTAGTTTCATTAACTTTTTCCTGAGAATTTGCAAGTAACTTGATATTATAGTAATAGTTTAAAGGCACCGAATATTTCAAAGCTTCGCTACTTGAATTTATTATACGAATACGTAATTGCAACGAGTCCTAGCGCCTGTAATTTATGCATATAAATTGCGACCAGCGATTTACTACGCGAGATTGGTCGTGAAATTAATTTTAAAGAAATACCGCGATAAATACCGCCGGCTAATAATTGGAAGATAACGCAAGAAATCCTACACCGTAATAAAATCTCTCCTTAAAATTACTTTACCTTAAACTCATCCTTGTAAAATTTCCTTCTTATCTCCACCATTTCGGACTTCCAAACAATTTGCAGATTATATTTCAATCTAACACTTTATCGTATTTCTTCGCAATTTATCTTGTATGACACGGTAACCATCAAAGACACCGCTAACAGATAAAACCATTTAACCGTAGGACGGCTAATCCTAACGAAACAAAATTGATGACCATTCCTATAAACAAGAAAAAACGGAGGGGAGGGGGAGGGGTGGGAAGAAAAAAAGGAGTACAAGAACGAGGAGGAACGGCGAGAACGAAGAACGTTATCTTATCGAGTGGCTCTCGTCCCGAGAACTGGTATGCGACTCGGCAGATCGATGTTCTCTATCTTAAACGTTTCTACGATTGGGCATATTTTGTTTCGACTGTCCCCTAATTAGAAGTCGTCTGGACTTTTAAGTCAGGCCAAATGAAGTTCGAGCGAGGCCGATCGTGAGGTACGATAGGATGAAAACGAAGGAAACGTAACGATGGCCAAGATACCTTTTTCTTAATTTCACGGTCCATTCGACCGCTAGAGAATACACGCGAGAGTCAAAGAACACCTTCTTCCATCCTTTTTACAGGTTGCTTCAGAACGTTCGTGCCAAACTTTGCCAACATTCATCCAAACAAATACGAATAATTCTATTTGATCGCGTTGATTCTAGTTGATTGACACGGTGGTGGAACGACTAAAATAACATTCTCTTCAGTTTCACTACGCTCCTCTGTTATTCCTTTCGATTCCATCCTACGTGTTATTAATTCTTCCGTCGTATTTGTCATTTAGTTCCGAATTTTACCTCGGATTTTAAACCATCTTTTCCGTCTTCTGCATCTAAATCATTTCTTTCTTCAACGAGATCAGAGAATTCTGGAAACCAGCGTACGATTCATCGCGCCTGTCTGTTATCCTACAGTGGCTCTTACAGATCATTCTTCAAAATTTCTGCATCATAGTCTCAGGTATATAAACAGAAAATTCCAATCGATCAATCCCTCGCTTGAATATCGATTCGATCGGTTATCTTCTCAGTCATCGTCATAAAATCAGAAGATGTTCTAATATTCAAGCGTACTGATAGAAAGTCTAACAACTCGAAAATTAGTGACATTTTCGCTTGGTTTCACGGATGCTGCATGCTCCTTTGGCAGCGACTTTCTGGAAGAACCTGTACAGGAGTGCTGGAGTCGCCTGAAAGTCTGGGTGGTGCGACCACCGGATCCTCGTGAAAAACAGAGACGAGGCGACGAGTCAATGACCATGAAATTTTCGATCCACATAGATAGCATCGTGTATTTAAAAATGCTTTTAACAGAACTCCGTCAGTCGATTGCCCCTAATAGGGGAACCTTGTCCTTGCCTCCGCTTGGCGTGGTTCACGTTCGCTAACCGGCTATATACGAAACTAACCGGACAATTAGTTAGCCGATCGTGACAAATCTACGAGCTGGAAATCGTAAAGTTTCAAGACTTTTGCTCGACTCGCGGGCCAACGAAATATCGCTGCAACTTTGCCTCGCCCCGGCAAATAACTTACGACGACGTATTTAGTGGGCCGCTTTGATATTCGTTCGCGAGAGCACGGAAATTGCGTACAACAGAGGATTTTCACTTGCAAATTTCTTTAAGAATTCGTTAACTAGTTCTACCCGGCTATTGCTGACTTCAAATTTCCATTCTCGGCCGAGAAGTAGATTTTCCCGCGCAATTACGAAACGAGCAAATCTTTCGAAACTGCAATGCACTTGATCTGTTCCTCTCGTTTCGTACAACATGCCATTGGTCAGTGATTTTGTATGTTACAAGCTAACAGGCAAACGTGTCTCATATAGGAGAACAAGAATAGATTAATAAATCGTTTAGAAATGTCAAGGAACGTATGAAACTTCGAAATAGAGTTGATTCACAACTGAATATTTCATGCTTGATTTTAATTATTCCACTTTATTCTTAAACCAAGCTACAGAGTAGAATAGTAAATATTCCTTAAAAATGAACTTTTAGCTATTTTTCTCGCCATAAAATTTCAGACAAAGTAACAGAAGTAGAACTCCATTTATTCGAACTTGTTGGGAGACAAAATGTCTATATACAGTGGCGGATAGAAGAAAGTTTTAAAATTGATACACTATGAATCTCGGTAACTCGTGTGCTGAAAGTTCTTGATCATATCGGCGACAGACGTCTACTCTGTGTTATATATTATTTTTATTCCTTGATCTTAACAAACATAAATTCATATTGTAAAATTATACCGCCCATTTACGCTTCGTATTTTACAAACTTTATTTTGTCCACCACTGTACATAATCGAAGCTCTATTACCTATTTACGTAACAGAAACTCACATCCGGATAAGCGAACAGAAATGGCAAAATTTAATCGAACAGATTCATCGTTAATTAACATCCAACCTCGTTTTCCAGCGAGGCGTTTCATTTCCACAGTATGAAATTTTCGTAGTCGTACGAAACGATACGAAGTTTAATATACTTGGACTAGAATCCTTCTTTTTTTATTTTATTTGCGTGTATTTTACAATCAATTCTCATTGAAAATTTTAAATAAATTTTTCTGGCGTGGTACTATGACATGATTAATAATTGTTTATAGCATGTTTGATTCTAGTCGAATCTAATGCTTAGATCTAAAGGGTAAAGTCTTTTTAGTCTGCGGATCTGATCCGTCGTGCCAGGTAATTGGGTAAGGTAAGTAATTGGGCTAGTGGGTTTTGGTGGTTGTTAACTCTTATGCTATATCTATTATTGAATTTAGATATTTGCTAGAATCCCGTGCCAATATTTTTTAAGCAGCAACTGTAAATCGACTTCTAGCGTGCGTTAAATATCCAACGACGCTTAGATACTCGTATCCCAAAAGCGACAAAAGCTAAAGGCAAACACGGAGCCGAAACCTAACATCTAAACAGCATAAACATTATCATGGTTAAATAACTGAGGAGCGTGGCACGAATCGACCAGTCAATCCGTAGCCGCGCAAACACCGAGCAAACACGTGGACGGAGCGACGTTAAAATTTTCATGGAGCTGTGTGCAGCCGTGTTCTAGACGCGATGGCGCGGCGGCCCGCGACGCGTTACGAAAATCAACGGCTCGTTAATAATAGCCCCGGCTGTGTCATGCCCGGGCAACAGACAAAGGCTCATAAATGAGGCAAAAGTATTCACAGTTTAAATCAGCGGTGGATAGAGCACGGCATTGGGCGATGTAGGGCCTCGCGCGAGCACGAGTCAAGTCGGATGTGTATACGAGGAATCGAGATATACAAGGCTGCAACAGAAGAGATGAGAGAAGAAGAGAAGAAAAGGGAAAAGAAGAGACGAGAAGAAGAAAGAGGAGAATAGTGGAGGCTGAAAGGGATCGGGGCGCGCCTGAGAATGGAGATTTAAGGGTCCGACATGGGTGTGGGTGGCTGCAGGGTTTCTGCCGATGGCGTCGTCCTCATCGTTGTCGCCGCATCGTTACATTCGCCGCCAACGTGACGCCCCTGCGCTTGTTCGAACGGGGCCCCCCTCGCGTATATACGGCCCTTCTACGTGGCATTTACATTATTCGGCCCCGACTCGAATCTAATATTATGAATCACGCGCCCTGTCCGAGCCGTGCATAATGGGGTCGTAGGTCGGCACCGCCTCGCGCGGAATTCTTCTACGCTCTGTTGTTCTCTTCGGAGGAACAGCAATGGAACAAAGGGTTCCAGACCCTTTTCAAGCGGATGAATTTTCATAATGGATAATAACACTGTTGCTTAGTTACACTTAATAACGTCGCGGACCGGACGTTTCGAGCCTGGCGACGGGAAATTCGCAGCGGAATGTCGACGATCTCGCGTAACCGCACATGCAACGGATACACCGTGCAATTCTTTCGGTCTCGCAGGCCACGAGGGAAAATCCAGAAGGAGACACTTTTGAACTGTTAAATACGTGGCGTTGCTAATTGCCAACGTAGCTATTTTTTTTTTCACATGGAAGCACGAGCTTCCTTTCCGACTTGCATTAACATTTTCCCCAGGAAGGAACAAGCATCGTATGTACGTAATATACTTTTCACAAATATTACACGTCTACCTGTACCCTTCTCTCTCTTTCGATTAACAAGTTACGATATAATCTTCTACTTAGTCGGATTACGAATTCTCCATCAAGCTGTAGAATCGAATACAAATAGCGATAAGTAGAGAGAATATCGAGGTAGGAGAGGAATTACTCGTTACGAATATAGTGGAAGGTAACGTTGATGGAAATTTATAATTGTTATAAAGTAATTGTTATAAAAATAATTGCAAAATATCAAAGGATACACAGTACGCTGAAAAACGATGAACTCTAAGGCGATGAGGCGTAGATTCCAAAAGAACGATACTCGTATCAAGTATGATACTCGATCAAATTCTAAAGACAATCCATTTTCTAACTTTCCGTCTGTACAATCGCACGCAAAGCGAAACTGCCAATACACAAACGAAATCGATCAAACCTAAAGCCATCTTTCGTCCATAAAACATCAACGATATACGAAACAGCTGCCGCGTTAACGTATATGGTGGCGAGACTGTCTCAAAAACAGCGAATAACTCAATGAAAAAGTAAGAGAAGAAGTCGGGTAGCTTTGGTAAATAAGTTTCCCCGTGTGGAAGACCGACAGTAGAATGATTTATCGCGAAGATTTAGGAACAAGAGGGGGGTAACAGAGTGAAGGCTATAACGAGACGAAAGAGGCAAAAGTGGAGGCGAAAGGAGAGGAGAAAATTTTCTTAAATTGCACTTTGTAGCTCCTGAGAGACCTTACACAGGGATTTCGACGCCCACGGCGAGGGATAACGAGGCGAGCTCGGGGTCCTCCTCCACGTGGAGGTGAGACACACACCGGTAGGTCTTTCGTAGCAATGCACAAGGCCCACAGGGACATAATTGATATCTGGGAAGAGCAAAGGAGCAGAAGAACCGAACCTGGAGATGGCTGGAACGTGGCGGAGAGCAAGAGGAAAAAATTACCTTACGAAGAGGCGACCGACACGAAACGAAGAAGGACGGAGGACCACCGAGATCGTGTCCAGAATCGCCGACTTGCCGAAACTCTGGCAAAGGCCACCTAAGCGCCGACCACGTATGCCTTTCTCCTTTTATTTCTCTTTCCACACCGATTTTCGATCCTTTTCTTTAATGGCCGGTTCAGCACTACGCAAACATCGAGTGACCACCTTCGTCCGAGCTAATTGCTAATCGCAGGTCAGCCAGCGATCCTCCTCCCGGTCCCTTTGTCTCGCACGTTCTTACGTCTTTCTCCGATCGTGCACAAACATTCATGCGTTATTTCCATAAAATACCATAGTCCAATAGACGGACCCATGTCCCGTGCAGTCGCTTAAAAGGTACTCGGACACTTGTCGGAAACTTTCGTATTATTTAAAACATTTTGAAAGTTCATTATTCACTTCATTAATGAAACTCGACCATCATGATTGTATTGATGTTTGGAATATATCTGAAAACATATAATATAATATAATAGAAGCAACGCATTTGCTAAATGTTACTAAATGTCCTAGACAGTAGCCTCATTTTGATAATTAAAATTTCACATAGATGTTGTTTCCGAGTTTCGCAAAAATTGTACAGAAATTCTCAAGCTCAGAAGCACTCTAAATCCGGACAAATTACGTTATAACATAGCGTTAACATAAAACTAATTGAATCTTAAAATTTCATTATATACCGTTTACGCATTCCCCCTTAATTCATAGAACACATCCTCTTTATCCATCCCTCTCTTTCACCATGAAACCTTCTCCAAGAACTTTTCCATGTCGATTAATTAACGAGATAAAAACGTCAAACAAATTAGACGATCCAAACGTTACGGTAGAAACTCTGTAAATCACGCGGTGCATACCTTGAAAACTCGAAACGTCGCAATAACTCGAACAATACGGAACCTCTTTCCCGCTTACGAACGTTGATATTAACGAAAAACGCGGAAACAAAGAACGCAAGAGCAAATGGCGAAACAGAAACGGACAACGCGAAACGATAACAGATTGCGCGATAATTGAAAAAGTAACGGGCGAAATTTTCAGAAAATACTGTCCCTATTCTTCTATTCTCATTGTCAGAGACTTACGTGGCGTAAAATATGTGCACCGTCAGTCGCACGACAAACAAGATTATCATGTTCGTTCGTGGTCGTGTGAAATAATAAGTATGCAAACGTTATATAGTGCAACAAGAGGAAGAGAAGCGCATGCACGGAAATCCTGGTTACCGTCGTTCGATCCCCGGCGACCATAAATCATACTACCGTGTGGAGAATGCTTGCGATTCCGTGCTCTTGAATAATTGCGTCTACCTTTAACCACCTGCGGGTTCAATCCTATCACACTGTGTCGTCTCATCGAGGTAAAAGAATCGAATTCCTGGTATTCAACTATGGATAACAAACGCGAAGAAACCGAAAAGGTATAACCATCGCATTTATCGTGAAAAGCGTCGTAACTATCGTGCAAATAAATCTAGCCATTATGTGGAACTTATTAAGTTGTATGGTAAACGAAATGAAGGCATGATACGGTATTTTGTCGAATAAGAATGACTGAATAGCTTGTTGATGATTGGTAGATTACTGGAAAGATAAATTGCGTCATTTTTCTTTTGCCGATTTTATTACAGGTGGTGTGATAAGAAAGTTTAGAGAATATTTCTGTTTCCATCAAAATTGCTATGGTATTATTTATGGAAGAAGGAAATAATTTAAAGCGTCGATATCCATCTATTTGTAATGCATAGATATTTGCTATTCGGAAGTATTCTTTCAGTACTGAAATTAAGTATCGAGGCTATCATTTTTGACAAAGGAAATAACTACAGAACACGTTGGACTTAAAAGGGATTCTGAGATTGAACAACAAATTCGACTATCTGAAAGGGCTTTTCTTCGAAAACGAAATCTTTTTACACAAGAAAAACGTTTGTACACCGAAGAGTAGAAAAATTTCAAAGGCTTCTTTCCCTTTGCTGAAGGTATTTGCAAAGCCCAGATTTATCGATAATCTTCAATCCAATACATAATACAGCAGTAACCCAAGTAAACCAAAAAAATTCAGACGGATGGATTAGTTTCCGACAAGGGAGATTTAATTCGTTTCAACAGCAACAAGATAAAATAGCTGATAAAATGTATCGTCAATAGTGAACGCATTTGCATAAACATTGTTTAGTGCATATGATTATTATTATAGTAAAAAGCTATACGACTTTAACACTCATTCATGTAAAAATAATTTTAATGGCTTTAATTAGTATTTATTTTATCGGTGGAATATTTTCATGTTAAGGCACAGTGAAAAGAAAGAAACATAGCAAACATGCACGTAGCGGAGTTACTTTGATAAATGGCAGAGTCAAAGGAAAATCGAGCAAAAAATTGCAAAATAAAAAAATATTAAATATACCGGGGTTTGTCGATCTTTGTCAATTTTATCGAGGAAAATACACAACGAGGGTCGAGATAATTTTGGAGAGCACAGTATATAGGTACGATCTTTACGGAAATGTCAATACCAGCATCAGTGTACGTGGTTTAGGATCCCTTTACGTGTCGTTTAACCTATGATTTGAATCACTTCGGTTTGTATACGGACAATTTTCTGCCACTCAACGTCAGATCTGCTTACCTCCGATGGAAATCACAGAGAAAAAGGAGAGTAGGAGAAAACCGCCAAAAAGTTGTCAGCAAACTCGGACGCGAACAAAGAGCTGGCTGTCGTTGTATACCGGTGCCTTTAAACGGCAAGATTATCATTCTTTCGATATTTATCTAGCAGTTTTTCGTCGCATTCTTCCTTCTTCTCCCACCATAAGATTTTTCCTTTTTCCTCAGACCACCTCTTTGCTCTCGTTCTAGTCCCACGGAGAACGAAATTCTAGGCCGCAGCCGCATTTTTCGGATTGACAAATAAAACGGACAATGAAAAGTTCCGAGGTTTGTTCGTCGAGCAGAATAAGTCTATTTAAGCGCCGTAAACCTTCCCCGCTTTTCGTTTCGTTTCATTTCGTTTCGTTTCCCTCCTGTTCGTGCGAGTCGAGCTTCCAAGAAGCTTTAGATTCGCCCTCTTTTCAGAAAAACCGATAAAAATCTGACGCGTGTATTTGAATGTCGTCTTCGATTCGCTCTCTTAAACAGATTTCGACCGTACGGGATATCTCGATGAATTAGCTGCGCGGTTATAACGTACGCACTTGGAAAAAACGGAAAAGATGTACTTTGTATGGACTTTGCCGGATTTGAAAGATTTGAAGCAATAAGAAGACAAGTCCGATATTCAAATTGTATCCATTGGTGGAAAAAGTAAGATATAGGAAAATTTGATATTCAAAAATGCAAGAGTTTGTTACCACGAACACTAGTCGAGTATGATTCACTTATAACAAAAATAAAAGCTTCAAAATGTGATTTGATTTTGGGCTGCTTTTTTGTTAGTTTACTCAAATTACTGAAAAGCGGTAAAATGCCTTCTTATTGCTTCAGCCTCTTCATATGTCTCACGCGGTTGTTCACATGATTGCGATAGTTTAATATGAATTTCTTCTTTTAAACCTATATACGATTACGTGCATGTATGCTATCGTTCAAAAAATAACAAGGCAATTCTGCTCCTCCTTCGGAAAACGTGTTTTAATTTTAAACAGGCACAAATATTTTCTAAATATGTAATGTTTTATTGAAATCTGCATGCATTCACTCACCACATTCACGAAGTCCTGGAACGTCACCGCTTGAACACGTGATTCCTTTGCTCTGATGAGGAGAATATGTCGTTTATTCGGTGGTATCTCAGCCTCCCATTCGGGACTTTTTAAAGCCGCTAAAAAATCCTCCACCGGTATCTCACCAAAACCCTCGGGATCAAACTAAGGGAAAAGATTTAATTACGTTAGAGATGTCGACTAAGCTGATATTTTGCTGATAGATAGTTGAACGTACCTTATCGAACAGTATTCGCCATTTCTGTAACCAAAAAAAGAAAGAAATAATATCAGAATACAATAGTAAGATAACTAACTAATATGCATTGGTTAATATAATTACATTGAATATGATCTAGTGTTTCTTCTAAAATATCATTTTTTTTTATATCACTATAAAATACAGTATACATATATAATAATTAGACTGTGAATTGTTATGCAATTTCATATTTCTATGGACGTTGTTGCCAAGGAAATAAAATCTATATAGAGATTCCATCTGCATGAAGATTTTCAATCGATACTTTATTTCAGATATTTTGTATATCTATTTTTGTATTATTATACCTCTTTGTACACTTCTTCCAACAAGTTTCGCATAAATGCATAAATATACACAGTCCAATAATAATAGTAACAATAAACGTATAAATTGTCGTACGTCGTTAAGAAGTTCCCGTCTATATTCGGATTCGTCGATATCGATTTCGGAAGCAAGATCGGTATGATCGGTAACATAGCCATCGTAGTGTGCGCTATTCGCCTCGCTACGTGCATATTCTTCCTCCTCCTCGACGGTACCGGCGATAGTCGGTATCGAAGCACCGCTTGCCAGTAGCATTACCACGCGTGGCACGAGGTCACCGGATAAATCTCCTCATTCCACCCTCTTTCGTCCGTTTCCTGAAACCCAACCACATTATTGCATTTCTACCGGTACAGGTGCATTACTACACATAAATTTTTACCAATTTCTATGTTGGTATCATTAACAGTAACATTGAAATAATATGAAGTTAAAAGGCGATGAACATACATAACATAACCTCTACTTTTTCAACATTTTAGACGAATTAGAACTTAAATAGGCCATGTCGTAATACTTGATACGAGTGTTTGATATATCTTGTAATTATTAAGTTATTTGGATTAATTAGGTTATAGTATCAATTTGTTGAGATAATTATACGATGAATATTGATTGTTCTTATACTGTTCTAGACATGCTTAAAATGTTGTCCTTGAAATTATTTGTGCAGATACGCAACGAACTATGCACATTCCGCTCGCGCGACGGTGCCGTTTCCATGGCAATGCATCGTCGATAGGTCTGGCTACACACTACCTATCTACTGTATCTTGCTATTGTCCACCAAGTGCATTCAAGGTTATCGTTTCTAATCAAATGAAGCTTTCTTCAGCAGAAAAGCTCAATTTCGCATTTAAAAAAGTGAAAATTTCCACGTTTTAAATATCTTTCTATCAGAAAGAGATTTTCTTCTCTTACGAAAAAATACTGTTTCATTGAAATAGAAAAATGTAATAAAAATAAATGATTAGAAGATATTAAAGAGAGACTATTTATAATTCTTTTGTCGCATATGTGTTATAAAATTCTACAAATATTACACATGTACGTGTATTATGTCCAATGAAATGTAATATAGTTATTCTTTTATTATAAATTAACGAGTTCTTAAGTAAAACGAGAAGCGTGGAGGTATTATATTTATTATTATATTTTACCACAGAAATAGGTCAGGCTATAAAGCTTCCATAATTCTATTAACGTCCCTTCCTAGGTAATCAACTTTATAGAAACATGTAATAAATAGAAAAAAATCCTCTGTATAAAGAAATGTCCGTCAATTTACTCAAAGTAGACGAACATATAATTTATTTAGAATAAAGAGACCAGAATTATAACTCATAAATAAATTTCAGACACATCTTAAATCTCTTTTCCAAATATGAACTATTTTTATTCGACTCTACTTATTTAATTCCACGAATTAGATATTTACGTTCACGTATATATATATGTATATATATATATTACATATATACGTATTATCTCACGTTGAAATTCATAACGATTAATTTGATTGAATTTAATATTATCACTTATATATATACATATACTCTATGAACAAATCCAGCGTATCATTACCAAAGAGCGAGAGGCGATAATTAATCGTTAAAATTATCAATGCAAATTACCATTCATTTAAGCGAAATATATTCGCAATTATGAAAATAATTGCCTACTTAATAAAGTTACAACGGTTCGACGAGTTTTCGATCTAAGATCTAATACGATACGTAAACCTATAACCGCGATGCAACCGAAGCGTCCACGCGTCCGCTCGTGCCACCCCTCTAGTCACTTTCCCTTTCCGCCCCCTCTCCCGCTTAACCTCGTCCCTCACCCCCGACTTCTTTACATCCACGTTCATTCGTTACCCTCCGTTTTGGCACGGCGTTACTGAAACTCACCCACATCCACCCCTCCCTTCACCCTCCAATGTCGTCGTACCAACCCCACAAAGTCATCCTCTATTCCACTTGCTCCATCTCTTTTCCGTCCTCGTTTACCTGCCCCCCTTCTACGCCATCTTCTAAGCGCAATTACGTCTCGCCCAAGCAGATCCGTTTCCACGAGACGCTGTTAAGGTCGACGACCTTGAAGAATATCCGACGACACATCGTCATGGACGATGCTTCTTACGTATACCTCGGTGTCTTCTTACGACCAGCCCTACCTGGCGTTAGATTACCTCGAACCCTTTCGTGATGCACGAAACGCCAGGTCTACACCTTACTTCGTTTACCGTATGTATAGTTTCTATATTATATGCTATTATTTTGCGCTAACGATACTAAATAATATCGTAATAACACGTGTTAACTAATTATCGTTTCTACGTATACGTCTATATGCATGAAGGTTCGAGCAGTTGGCAATATTTTGACATCTTTATCGCGGGAAGTTTTGAAACCGTCTTATCGAGAACAGGTTGGTAATAGCATGAGCCAATATGTACTCTGTTTCAGGATGTGAATGTGTAGACTATTTCTTTGGCTGTTAACCTTTCACACGACTTCTGCGGCTATCTAAGATATATAGCACAGGCTTACTTTCACTGTTTTGTCCAGGGAATGGTTTCACACTTGATAATACGTAATACGCATGAGTGCTAATGATATTGCTTTTATAAGGAATAGAATACATTCTTCTAAAGCACGAATCAATGTTTACATAATAAATGAGCAATAATAATAGAAATATATTCGTATGGTTATTTGTATAAATGTATATACATAGTCATAACTACTATATTGGAAATCAATCGCATTGCAGTTATTTCATTGGCGAACATTGTGTTTTATTTATATATCCCTACTTCCAATAATTAAAACAGTAAAAGTGCAATATTAGTAAGATTTACCTTTTACAACATGAATACGATGATACTGGAGTAGTATTCCATGAGTGGGTATTCACGAACGAGAGGAAGAAGACGTTAAGTAGAAATACTGTTAGCCATAACACCATAATCTCGCGGAACATTCATTCACAACATTCACGTTTTAACAAAATCACTTACATCACATACAAGCGCGAATATGTTCTATATTTTTCAAAAATTCATACTAAGTTTTCTATCGTTGTAAGCACTGAGTCGAATTACTATAAACAATACTGACTTTGAAATGTTCGAATATTTACAGCGTGGTAGCAAAAGTAACGCTTTGTTCTCCGTTTTGGCGCCACATTGGTAGTCAATCGAGATGTAATCGAGAGTATGTAACATCGATAAAACAGTTTCAAAATCGATTGGAGATCACTAAAAATACAAAGAGATTTCAAAGTATTTTTAAATCATGATTTCATCGAAACACGAATCTATGAAAAACAATACTCTATTGTTCCCGATTCGTATATTCACTTCGTTATGTCAACAATCGGCACAAACAAATAGTTAATGTTTTCAGCAATGCGCGAAACGTACAATTTCAAATGGAACATGGCGGTTGGACAGAAATTTTCACGTAAGGTATATATAGAGAGAAACGATGTTGACAGAGAACGTCGTTACAATGTAGGAAATACAGATGTAACCGCAGTGCGGAAAAGAAATCGGAAATCGAGCCGAATCGGCACACGTCGTTGTCACGTTAACACGAAGATGATAGTGCAGTACGTGTGATAGTGGTGGCGGTGCCACGAGTAACTGCGGCAACGTGCGCAAAGCGCGTTCGATCGATAATACAGGTTGCCGCGGACCTGCGATAGCCAATAGAAATCAGATCACATAAGACACATGCGAGGAACACGTGGAAAGTGGAAATGCGGTTGTGGTTTAACGTATCGCCAATATAACCGATGTTGTCCGCGGGAAACGCGTCACACGACTGACGAGTACTTTACCACCCTCATAGACTCCCCTTTCCACCGCCCCCTTTTTCCACCCCCTCGATTCGTTTCACCCCAGACTCGTTCGTTCAACCCCAACGTTCAAGAATATGCTGCGGATGCTTGCATCGTTATTGGCACGATACAAATTGATACCTTTTCAACAGAAGAAACTTCTCAACCTCCGTATGTCCTTTCTCTTTGTAACGTCAATGTCAATACATCATCGTAAATTGTGTTTCTTCAATTATTTGTACTTTACGATGGCGTTATTTTAAGATTGGTAATATGTATAAAGCACTTCCTTAATCGTTCAATATATTTATATATAAGAATCTTTTAAAATCATGTAATATCATTAAACTATCTTACTTAGTCGAAGTGTTGATTATAATATCGAGTAACGTTATTGGAAAGAGTAAACAAATATTCGATATCTGTCACAGATATACTGTGTACTTAAGTGTAGAATCTAACACTACTTCATTATGAAAACCAAGTTAAAATGAAAGAAACAGACGACTACTTTAGAAATTGCAATAGCAGATGAGAATAAAATCTGTATTTTGTATTTAATTATTGCATACGTGTCATTATATCTAATGTTATTTCACATATAAATTGATCGTTCTGAAATAAAAATTTGTATCATAAAAATGTTCAAATATTTATAACCCTGAATAAAATATATATTTAATCGGCTAAGTATAAAATTATTTCCTACACTCTTTATCACGTTTAGTTTATAAAATATAACTATTATTTCTATTCTGAATATTAAATAATTATACTAAGTAAAGAATATTCTTTTTGGATATGTTACTTACCACATTGCGAAATGTTCCCCTTAATATTTAGATTATATGATATTAAATAGATAGTTACAAAACTTATAACATTTTATGGTCTTATTTTTAATGCTATTTAAATCTCTTAATTCGTTCAGGTGGCGCTGATGTATGTGGCTGTCTGCATTTCCCTTTCACCTCTACCTATTAAGGTGGAACAAAAAGTTAGGTTATGTTAGGTTAGATTTTAGTTGACACGTATTATAAATTGTTAATTTTTCGATGTAATGTGGTATGAAACGAATGCGAATGAAGAACGAAAATATAGAAACGATGTCATATCTACGTGACTGGAGGCAAGCATTGCGTGCTCCTCATGTCTACAGAGTTGCTAACAGTACATTTCGCATTCAGAGCCAATATTTGGCTTTAATTTTCCTATTACTGTCTATACCTCTGTTCCTACTTGGATTCCCTTTGCTGCGCGGAGCTGTACATTCGTCGTCATCGGATCAATTTTTATCACAGTGTAGATATTACAAGTACAATAAGACATACCCCCTGTCAGCACCGATCAAGACATCTAAGGGTATCACTTATCGTATAGCAATAGTAAGTGATCTTGACCACAATTCCAAAAGTTTAGATAAAAAAGATGTGTGGCACAGTATTATGAAAACTGGAAGTCTCTTTTGGAATCCTAGCACAAATTTTCTTTCGGTTGTTTGGGATGATAGAAACCACATGTTAACATCATCTTTAACTTTAAAAGGACGTGGCATGGAATTGTCTGAACTGGTTACGTTTGATGGACATTTATTGTCTTTTGATGATCGTACAGGAATTGTATATTTTATTGAAGGAGAAGAAGTTTATCCCTGGGTTATTTTAATGGATGGTAATGGTAAAAATTCTAAAGGTAAATCATACGTTTGATATCATTAGGATCAATATAATTCTATGTTGCATTTCAATTTCTATGATAATTTTAGGATTTAAGTCTGAGTGGGCAACTATTAAGGATGAGCATTTGTATGTTGGTAGTATGGGTAAAGAATGGACCAACCCTTCAGGAGTATTTGAACATAATAATCCGCTTTGGGTAAAAGTAATATCTCCACGTGGTGAAGTTCAGTCTGTGAATTGGATTTCAAACTATAAACGATTAAGACAAGCAATAAATATTGAATATCCAGGTATAAAATTATATACTTTATACGCAATTTAAAGAATTTTAATTTTCATTAAAAGATGTATAATATTTTTACATAGGCTATATGATTCATGAATCAGGAGCTTGGAGCGATATACACAAAAACTGGTTCTTTTTGCCAAGGAGATGTTGTCACGAACGCTACAACGAAACTAAAGATGAAACAATGAGTTGCAATATCTTATTAACTGCAGATGAAAATTTTGTAGATATCAAGGTATTTTTCTAATCTTGGTTATAGATTTAATGTTTAAATTAAGGAATACAAAACATTAATAATATTTTATTTTCAGGTTACCAAAGTTGGCAATTTAGTGCCAATCAGAGGTTTCTCAAGTTTCAAATTTTTACCAGGCTCTCAGGATACGATTATCATTGCCCTTAAAACTGAAGAATATCAAGGACAGACAGCTACGTACATTATGGCATTTACGATTGATGGAAACATCATGATGCCTGAGACTAAAGTAATAGATAAAAAATTCGAAGGTCTTGAATTCATATGACATTCCACTTAGGAATATCCGTATTAAATTTAAACGATGTAAATAAATGTACAGAGATTTTATAGTTCCATATTACCGTTAGACATCATCTAATGACTATGTAAACTATTTTACACTGTTCCTGTTCAGATGAACCTTTTATTTTACACAGTTTTACTCTATCACCAGTATTGTTCTTTTTCAAAATGTACTTTTATTTTCATAACAATGGCAACACGTTTACTATATACTACTAAATCCGCCAATTGTAAATATAGTGTACATACGAATGTTTAACAATACTTATTATAAAATGAAACGGAATGTTACGTATAATTGAACTCAATGAGATGCAGAGATTATGAAATAGAATTAGAAATTTAATGCTTTGTTTTATACATTGACCATTATATTTACAATAGAATAGAAAGTTCCAATTTATTTTATTTCATTCCTATTTCCGTACCTCTTCTGCCTCTTAAAATTATTATGATAAAACTTTCGTTTAATACTGTAATGCGCCTTCAGGGTCGTAATATACATAATCTAAAATCAATATCTATATATGAAAACGCGAGGTGGTGGCAGCACCATTGCGCTATACTGGAAGATACTTTAGTCAACTTGTGGCACCGTAGGTAGAAAGCTCTGTTTAGTAAACGTCACGTTTCAATTATTTTCTTAATAGACATAAATTATTTTTTTAATCCTTTTTGCTTAGAATACTGGTGATAATGTGCAGCTTCCTACAACTATCTTTGAAACCCGAGGAAACACCGAACAAAACCTTGCACGTATTGCACTTCTATTAACATTATTTATACAGTAAAAAAGAATGTAAATTCATTAATAGAAAGAATGGCAAAAAAGCGCGTGAAGTAAATCTTAAGGAGTAGAAATTCAAAATAAAGATTTCGAAGTGCCGAGCGAATATTTGAATTGACTTTGCAAGTAAACACTCAAAATATTCACGACTAACTACTGCACGAGTTTTTTTCCCCATATGTTCTTCATAGGGGGAAGTTTCCTTACATAACATTTCCAATCAGCGTGAATCTCCCAAACACATAAAACATTTACGATACGACTGTGTAATGTCATCCAGTTCCAGTTTTTCGAAGAAGCATTCAAGATGCGATTATCATGAAGATTTCCAGTTTTAACATTTCGCACGTGCAATGCATTTCAACGAGGAAAGTAAGCATGCAGGAAAGAAGAATATTTTGCATACATATACACGGTGATATAGTAGTACCGCGCCTAACAGTGCCGTGACGCAAATTCGTCGACAACTGTACATATTAGTGCTGCTTCGAATTACTAAGTTGTACTAATATTGAGAAGAGCATTAAAGAAGTACCGCTATCGAGCTGTTTGCCCAAGAAAAGCGGAAACATTCGTTTCGACGGCCGCAGAAATGTTTCTTATTTGACGCACACGCGACATTCGCGACGCCGATATTCTTTATCGGTCCGATTTACGAAAATATAGTTGACTCAGAACAAACAAATTTCGTTCACCTGAAAAAAGAATTATGGCTAAAAAATCAGACGGCACGAAGGAGTGGAATACCGCTAGAATGGGTATTTCTCTGCTGTTGAATAACAAAACAGAGGAAGCGGAAGCCCTATTTACCGGACACCCGCATAGTTTTCACATGAAAGCAGGTCGCTGTTTTGTCTTATTCATGGTATGTAAATAATACATTGCAACCGTTTTACTTCACTGTAGAAATGAATAAAATATTGTTCGAGATTGATTTTAGTTAAGCTTTTATTGAAGAATAAAGGAATTAGGGAATAATTCTCTTAAGATATTAAGTGTAAGGGAGAATCTTTTTAGAGTAAAGTTTGTTACGTTATTGTTACGAAGACTTATTGCTAGTAACGTAAAAATAGCCTGGATAACGTATCGCGTGCTAGCTTGCACGTTTTTATTGACCGCAAACCTATTTCAAACAATCTTAATAAGAGCCCATGATGTACGCTCTCGATATAGGAACAAGAAGGAATAATCGTTGAATAAATTTTTAGAATGCACTGATGACCTTTGAGAACGATAAGCTTCAGCAGGCTATGCTACTGCTGAAGGATATGGAAAGGGAATGCGCGAGTGACATAGGATGGTTAAAGTCTATGAAGAGTAAAGTCTTCAAAGCAGAAGAAACAGGCGTAATTATTATCTTCTAATTAAAGTTTGTTAATAAATTTTATTTGTATTAGCACGTTCATTGTATACTTTAACGCAAGACTAGATTTTTATATTGTATAAGAGTTATTTGTTAGCATATACATAATGAAAGTCCGATCAGCAGTGAACGTGATGAAACAATGTAAAAAAATTCATAAATACAGCTAGCGAGGAAATGTTAATAGGGAAGTCAATATTTTAGAAGGACTACGTGAATAAATTGGAGAGGCAAATAGTTCTCGCAGATTCGCAAGTTTGTTCGGCGATATTAACGTTGCTACAACAAGAACTCACTGGTTACGTACGTGGTGGTTGGATGTTACGTAAAGCCTGGCGAGTTTATCAGCATGCACACTCACAAATCTTGCAGTTATATCAGCGCACATTTGGTTCTAATCCATCGGGTATGTAATTGTATCGAACTATTGAGGAATGTCGTCAATCTGTTCTGTGATCAATAGCGCGTGCTCAAGCCGATTATAACGCTATTTAAATTAAATAAGAATAAGAATGACATTGTTTAATATGCAATTGTATTGTAATTTCATTCCGAAGAAAAGGTGGTTGAATTAAGGCAAAAGACACAGGATTCAGATCATTTTGATAAGAATATATAGATAGCAAATACTAGCAAATATTATTTTAGAAATAAGTAAATACTTGTTGAGGTCCTCTAAAAACCTTTTTGTCATCAGAATATTAATTCTGATCTTCCGTTTGCGAGAGGAAAGATCCGCAATGATTAAAACAAGAATATTTTTCGTTTAATATCAAAATGAATGAAACTAATATAAAAAGGGAAATTTTTCGTAATTTTGGTTTGAATAGGATTCGACACAAGATGCAGCACCCCTTCGTGTAATGGCTCCTCTTACTCACTGCAAAGTCCACATAGTCCAGGTTCCTCGGAATGGTCTATACCATCTTGCAACGGTTCAACAAACAACCCGACACCGATCTCATCCCCCTCAGGTCTGCGAAGCTCTCTATCAATGTTCTTCTCGCTCACTGGCATCACGTCCGAACAACAGACACCGTAATTGTTGTTTCTTCTTACAAACATTTCTCGATCCTCGTCGTCGAACCCTTGCCTTTCTCTTTTACCTATACACGAAGTAAAATAACAGTGAATTTTTTTTCTTTTTTGCTTTTGTTAAGCATTTACATTAGGGTTACTCTTTCAAACGACAAACAAATTTCGTGAATGACAGCACATTCTTATACTTGAATCGTTGTTTAACCCTTTCAGTGGTACTATCATTTATCTATGTTTCAAAGAATATCATTATCAATTAAAACTTATCAGAGAATATCAAATATCAACGAAAGAAATTTTTCATGTCTTACTAAAGAAACCTTACTTAATTAAATACTTACAATTCTAAGAAGTGTTTACTGTTGGAAGAGTTAAGATCCGATTATCGATACACTGAATGAAAAGCTAAACAATTCTTTTTGAAAATATTGTGTCTTTTTGTAACGAATTGACGCTTTCCCCTTTAAAATCGACAGAAGTGGAAAAGTGACGTGTTTTGCAGCTTCGTTGAACCATCCGAGGTCTCCCGGTTGATGTCAGCGGTTAGTTTTGGTTATGGGATTTATCAACTCTGTGTCAGTTTATTGCCGCCTTCTCTTCTAAAAGTAATTCACTTTTTGGGCTTCGAGGGCGACAGAGAAGCAGGAATCACTGCGCTCATGCATGCACGACTTAGCGAAGATATGCGTGCTCCTCTTGCCACGTGAGTTTAAAAATAATATACATATTATGTACAGGGTGACTCGTGTAACTCGACATGATGTTCTTCTGCCATTTGTGACAATGAAATAAAAAGAAACGACGATAAAAAGAATGCCTGAAATACTATGTCTTCACAGCGAAAGCAAGATCACCTTGAATAACATAGATAGGACCATATATTGCTTCCTCCATGAGATTGTATAGGGCTTTAGGATAAATTCAAAAAGTATATTACATGATATTTTTATCAAAAATCAATATTAGGTTTACGGTACACTGTGCAAGTTGTTCAAACTGCACACCGTCCTCCGCAATACAACATTCTGCTCTTTTGTACAAGTCTAAATGAGTCGCTGTTATTAGAATGGCTGAATGTACAACTACACATACTGTATTAATTCTATCTTTCTGAAATGTATCAACGAGCGAAATATTATTCCCACTAGTATCCATAAAAATATCATGCAATACATAATATGGTCCAGATGATCTTACTTTCATTATAAAAGCAAAGTATTTTCGGATCTTTTTATAGTCATTTGTAGCACACTTGACACTATCTATGTACGGTTCAATACATCTTTGTTACATTGTTAAATGGCAGAAAGATAGTGGGCCGCGTTACGTGGAACGTTTTTTAATTCTGTATATATATATTCATATGTATATATATTTCGTTTATACGATGAGATATTAATTTATCTGTTTTCCGTCCGTTTTAGCTTATCCCTACTTTGGTACCACACAATTGCACGTCCATTTTTTGCCCTTGATGGAAGCAATTTACGGGCTGGTGTAAATGCCGCGAAACAATTAATCGCGGAGTGTCATTCAGAATTTAGCAATTCGGCGCTCTTTCTATTTTTCGCTGGTCGAATAGAGAGGCTCGAGGTAAGAATGCATTTATGATTATCTCAACACTTTTCTGTCCTCTCAATATGCTGACGTTATGTAGCATGAATAAATATTTTTAAAAATTACTTTGATATAACTTATCTTCTTCGCTATTTATTATTTATGATATAATTTAATATCGAATTAATTCTGTCTTACAATCTTTCCTATTTTCTTAATATTTTATTATTACTTTCGATAAGTATTATTATTTCCTAAAATTACGTTAAAGTAATCAACGTTTTTTGCTATTTATGATTTATAACTTACGTAGAATTCATTTCGTTTCACAGTCAAACGTAAATGGCGCTCTGCAAGCGTACGCGAAGGCTGTCGAAGCTTCGAGTCAAAGAGAGATTAAATTATTGTGCCTACACGAGGTGGCCTGGTGTCATCTGATTCGTTTAAGTTACGAAGAAGCTTACCGATCTTTGACACAATTGCATCAACAATCCAGGTGGTCGGTGAGCTTCTACGATTATTTAGCAACTGGTATAAGATATTTTTTTCTTCTTATTAGCTTTGCCATCTTTCATTTCGGTTACATCTTTAAACATTTCTTCTCAGTCTGTTGCGGGGCGATTGGTAAATTCGATATCGTGGCCTCGTCTTATCGAAAGGTACACCATTGTGACAATCGAATGAGTAAAGAGACTCAACTGGGTTTGTTCGTTTTGCGTCGAACTCCTAAACTTGTGGATCTGAAAACTGGCCAGCCTTATACCGTTTTGTACTACAGACTGCTCGTGTATGAATTATTGTATTTGTGGAACGCGATGCCATCATGTTCCGTGGACTCGTTGCAAGGAATACTTTTAGGTAACAGGAAATGCATTCTTTTGAAAAATTAATTTAGAAATTATATATTATTAATCATATGATAGCATAATATTTTATATTATTACTTGGTTGAATAACGTTTTAATACCTATTTCTTTGTAAACTTTTAAGCCTACTAATCATTTGATAATTTATTAATAATTATTCTTTTGACAATTAAATTGTTAGAATGCAAAGACAATCTTTCGGATGAACCGATGGTTGGATTGGCCAACTTGATCGAAGGAGCAGCCTATTTCTGTCTCGGTGATACTCAAGCAGCGATTGAAAGCTACAGAAATTGTTTAAAACGTCGTTATCCGATCAACGATGCGTATGATCAACATATTAGCGCATTTGCGCTCTACGAGCTTGGCACTGCGCTGTGCAATATCAACGTAAATGATAAACATTCGAATAATCGCTCAAATAAATTCTAAAATTAATTTCGTTTAAAATTTCGTTCCCTAGATATTAACGCTACTTTATGTATATTTCATTTCAGAATGTCGAAGAAGGAAAAATGTTCCTTTCGAGGGCGCAAAACCAGTACAAGGATTACGATTTCGAGAGCCGGCTCAATGTACGAATACACACAAGCTTACACAATTTTAACTGACGAAAAATGAAAATCGAACGATTACGTCTTCATCTGCTACAGAATTTACCTATGGAATCTAAAGCGCGATAACGATCAGGCATCGTCTTATCCTATAAAAATTCCGTCTATATCGATTTAAATCGGAAAGTTTATCTATGTACATCGACGATCGGAACTGAAGAAACTCGTTCCTGTAAGATAGTTGTTCTAGAGTACAATAAAATCGTTACAAAGGTGATCGTCCATTATTCTCTGTAATACGTTAGAAATCGTAATGATACCAGCTGATTGCATTTAACTGTACGAATGCAGAAAATATCCCATTGTTAAATACGATGTATATAGATAAATTTATCCATGCTGTTATTATGTGTATATACATGTATGTATATTAGAACTACATGATATGTACGAGGAGGGAAGAAACAAGGAATGCCAAGTTATAGAATACCTTTATTGTTTCTAATTAAATATAGAAGGTAATAATAACGAACAGTTTAATAGTCCAAGTTATTACATTAAAAATAGACATTCCATATTTTTCTCCCTTATTCTTTATATACTTATACAAATACGCTGCAAATACATACCTCCATAAATTAATGTTAAGAATAAGTATTATACTATTGTTGCTTTACGAAGTTTCTACTGCATTTATTCTATTACTTACGTATCTTATCAGAAAATTATTATATATTTACAGAAATTCGTTGATATTAGACAATACGTTATATTATATTATATATATATATATATATGTTTTATTATTTTATCGATGTTACAGTTGCTAGAATAATATGTATAAAATTGTTAATCGAATTACAACATATGGTATGTTTTCTATCTGAATACTTTAAAATTTTGTAATGAAACTTTCATAAGCAATGTCCATTTGTCGAATTATACAATGTACGAGCATACTTCAAAAACGTAGATGTGTACAGTGAACTACGAAAAAAGATGTATTAAATCGAATACTTTTCTGCAGAAAACTAATTGATAAAATTTATCGAGATGCGACGTATGTTATATTACGAATAAAATTATTTCATTTAAAAACATATCTTCGTTAAATATTTATTGCGAAGATACTCTATATTTTTATAGAGTGTGCTTACCTACATAAGATGTATAGAAAAGCAGACTTCAATTTAGCTAAAAAAATAATAAGGTCAATCTAGGATAGAATTATCAATCGTAATTAATTTTTTATATTAAGAAACAATTGGCAAATATTCTTCAAATAACTGTATCAAATATCTGAGATGTCGCTCGTCGTTTTAATCGATCTGAAGTTTGTTTTGAAATCTACTAAACGGAATTTAGCAATTAGACAAGTTGAAGGAACTTTGACAAAATTTGACAAGAGGTTTGTTCAGGCCCTTCAAAAGATCAAACCTGTGATTATGAGTACGATCCGATGAACGTTCGAAACACGTACTGCTGTGCAAATGGAGGAACCTGTCCAGCTGCTATATTGAATTCCTCTCGCCAATCTCCTTGGTACTGTAAATTCATCAAACCATTTGTATTTTGCATTATTACGTCGTTATTAGGTACGTCGATCTATGGTTAACTTGCAAATTTCAAAATTTTTAATTAATCCGTAACTGGACGATTTGGAAAAGAAAGAACGTTTTACGTAGAAAGCTTCGTATCCAATTCCTTAAAAATACTTCATATTTCGAGATCAATTAGACGAATATTAAAAGATTTCTGTGTCGAGGGATATTTACTGTAATCTTTTCCATTTCTGAAAAATGTACAATTACTATATAGATCTAAATTAGAATGTAAATTCCAGTTACGAATTTGAAATGTTAATACGTTTCGTACCACGTTGTCCATATATAAATTAATAACAACTTAAAATTTTATAGTACTTTGTACTTTAACATCGAAATATAGCAGAAACGAAACTGAAATAAAATCTATGATATTTTCAATCCTTTTTCTAGTTTAACGATGTAGGGAACATTTTCAAAATTTGATGTCAGATAATTCTCGAAAATTTTTTATTTCTTATGCAGCGGAACGTATTAACGATTTTATGCTTAGCAAAATTTTAGAATAAACAAAAAATGAAATAATTTCGGATAAAATGCTTCGTGTTGAACATTTCAGCTATGTCCGTGTCTCATTTGTGCGACAAATACTCAGCCAGTACGACTTTCAAGATAATCAGATCCGACTTGGTAAATCTGCGAACGCATTTGAATACCCTTTCGGTAATTACTGTACCGTTGTCTTGTTCGACAATTGAACGATATTAAATCACGATTTTAAACGTCGTTCGCTTAGATGGAAGTAAAGAACGTAATGGAAACGCGAGACGATTTAAAGAGTAAGATGAAAGAGGTTGGGTACGTGATACCAAAAATGTCTGAGGCCATTCTCTATTTAAGAAACGAAGTGTCCGAGGGTAAAAAAGATATGATGTATCGATTACAGGATACACGTTATTCTTTTCCGGAATAGTTATAGACATTGGTTTATTTGAAATAGGAATGGAACAGCATACGAAAGCATTGTTGAAGGTTATGTCCCCAGAAACTGTCCGAGAATTGGTGAAGAGCGAACTGCAAACGTACGATGCTGACAAAACCGGAAGAACGGATTACGCGCTCGGAACTTCAGGTTTTAAATGGAAAAAATATATTGTCTTTATTTTAGATTATTTCATTGTCTATCTGTTTCGCTGAAAATATTATAAAAATTGTCATAGGCGGAGCAATTCTCTCGACGAGAAAGACAGAAACGTACTCGGCTGGTGCACCGGTACTGAAACTTTTTGGGATACCGATTTGTCAGCAACAAAACACACCTCACGCTATAATTCAGGTTACCGAAAATTACTCGTTGATTAATTCATTTATCGTGAAATACGAATAACGATTATAAATAAATCGCTATTCCTGAAAAGGGGATAAATAATGAAATTAATATTTCATTTGAAATACATCGATCAATTTTTATTATATAGACTAGTGTCCTTCCGGGTGAGTGTTGGGCATTTAAAGGCAGCAGTGGAAGCGTTGTTATACAGTTACTCGGTTTTGTACATGTGTCTGGAGTAAGTCTGGAACATATCCCACAGTCGATATCTCCTACAGGGGAAACGAGCACCGCTCCAAAACAATTTTCTATTCTGGTAAATTTCGGAAATTTAATATATCGTAGTTTAGAATATCGTAAACGAGATAGATATAAGTTGCATATTTGCAGGGTTTAACCAGCGTAGATGATACAAATTCTTTCTTTTTTGGTGAATTCACGTACGATAATACTGGTCCTCCTGTACAATATTTTGAAGTTCAGGTAAAGTAAAGTCTATTGATATACATTTTATAAAACATATATTATCACTTGTAATTTACAGAACAAACCAAAGAAAGCATACGAAATAATCGAATTAAAGATACATTCCAATAGTGGTAACAATGAATACACCTGCATCTACAGAATAAGGGTTCACGGTACTCTAAGTAAAAAGAGTAGGTAATTTTCCCTTAAATAATTATTAAATGATCGAAAGAAGAAATTTTGGGATGGTATTTGCAACCAAAGGGACTTGGCTAGATGAGAATTCCAAGAGATTATCGACGTAGTGTAATTGTTAATATAATATCGATTTGGATAAGATTTTCGTATGTAAGGTATTATATATACTTTATTATATAGTAAATAAAGACATATATAATTTTCATAATGTTATTCTTCTTCTTTTGTCTCATTTTTAACGAAATAGAGATTAATTCTAATAATTTAATTAATTAATAAGAGTTAATAATTATGAGATAAATATAACGTACAAATACTGTTTTGACCATAAAGTGGCATTCGATATATGTAAATTAAAACAGTTCTAAATCGAAAACTAATACCAGTACCAGGAGTATGAAGCGTGAATTTAGTTTTACATTGTAAAAAATATTAAAATTATAGAAATGATTACTGTAATAAATTGTGAGAGACGTCTAATTAAAATAAACATTAAAAAATTATTAAATTTGATTGCGTTATAATGGAAAAGCCACTTTTTACGACATTAGCAAACCCTTACTGTTTAGCTGACTTTCCCTCACCTTGTCAAGTGTATGTCATCAGCTATATAAGGAGCACAGGACTCGCGCGCGAGCTCATTTGTCCTCCGACCCCCATTCCCTAAAGATCGAAGAAGAAGTTTACAACATTTAAACTATTAATTTATAACATTTAAACTATTATTTTATAACATTTAAACTATTATTATATAACATTTAAACTATTAATTTATAACATTTAAACTATTATTTTATAACATTTAAACTATTAATTTATAACATTTAAACTATTATTATATAACATTTAAACTATTAATTTATAACATTTAAACTATTATTTTATAACATTTAAACTATTAATTTATAACATTTAAACTATTATTTTATAACATTTAAGCCATTAATTTACAACATTTAAGCAATTAATTTACAACATTTAAGCAATTAATTTATAACATTTAAGCCATTAATTTACAACATTTAAACTGTTATTTTATACATTTAAGCCATTAATCTAAAACAATTACTCCATTAATTCTTAACAATTATACCAATAATTTATAACCATATCCTCCCATTAATTCAAAGTAATTATGCTCTTATCTTATAACAGTTGTACCATTAATCAAAAACAATTCTACCATTCATTTAAATCTATACCATCAATTCGTAGTGTAGTAATTAATGATTTATTCTGCTTTATTTAATATTAACGAAATTTTTCAAGTCGATGAAGTACTATTTTATTTCTTTGTAGTATTATTCTTTCATTTTAAATACAGTATTTAATTTCTCATTTCACTATTTCGTATCATACCAATGGTAACGCAGAGTGTACCTATTGAGTGTCAGAATATTGAGTGGTTACCAAGTTAGAAAAATATATCTTTTATATGGAATGTTGCCGATAGGGTTGCGAATTACTGTACGATGTTTATACTGATCGATGTAATCCTTGTGTATAAGATAGATATTGCGTTGTGTGGGAGATATTATTACCATATATAGTATAACGTTATAAAGTATCATTATATATAGTATAAAGTTATATAGCGTAACTTTAAATAATAGTATAACGTTATATACTATACTATCATACTAGATAATCATTACATTACTATATATATATAACCAAGTAATTACCACATATATTATATAATATCGATAATATAATATAAAGCTTAACAAGAATTTTATCTGTCTGATCATTTAATACTACGATTCCTTTCACATTAACGTCATCGACTGCCGTTAAGCTTTTTTCTCTTTTCGTTCGAACTAATTGATAGTCGAAAACTAGTATCACAGAAGTGTGAATTTAGTCTTAGCTTGAAGAAAATATTAAAATGGTAAAAATGGCTATCGTATTAAATCGTTGAAGACGTAATTTTACGATAAGAATTAAGAAATTGTCCAATTTGATTTTGTTATAATGGAAAAACCGTCTTTTGCTATGTTAAAAAGTCGTTACCGTTTGATTGACATCCCGTCACCTTGTCAAGGTATATAAGGAACACGTAACTCGCGCGCGAGCTCTTTTGTGCCTGAACTCCCGGAGAGTGAACATCGAGGAAGAACTTAAATATAAGGTAAATAAAAAAAAAAAATACAAAACAATAACATTGAAACTAATAATTAATAACGTTTAAACCATTAATTTACAACACTTAAGCTATTAATTTCTAACATTTAAGCTATTAATTTATAACATTTAAGCCATTAAC
>JACXIL010000021.1:600000-765861 GCA_014737365.1 Bombus soroeensis | reverse complement strand
CCAAAGCTACCAGCGATTGGAAGGGACTGAAAATAACAGTCCAATTAACCATACAGAACAGGCAAGCTACAATTTCGGTAGTTCCGTCTGCTGCCTCTTTAATTATTAAGGCGTTAAAGGAACCACCTAGGGATAGGAAAAAGCAGAAGAACATTAAGCATAATGGGAATCTGTCATTTGACGACATTGTTTCCATTGCCCGGTCAATGAGACCGAGATCTATGTCGAAGTACCTGAGTGGAACTGTTAAGGAAATACTGGGAACTTGTCAATCAGTTGGATGTACAGTCGAAGGTAGACCACCACGAGATCTTATTGAAGAAATTAATGGTGGAAAGCTCCAAGTTCCAGATGAGTAATATGGTAAGTTTAGAGCTCGTTGCCAATATTTTCAGCACAATGTCTCATTTTATTAAATACTAGAGTTTATTATACAACTAAAATGATGGATAACTAAATAAATAAATGATATTTATATTGTTATGTAAAGTATTTGCTTCGAGCTCTTGGTAGGGGTTTGCATCCCATCCACCTGATAGCTGTAACAATTTATAACGTTGCAGACTGTTAGGGACATTGCTACTGAGGAGAAAACCTCAATAAAAAATCATCATTTAATATTCCATACATACGTAGTATTTTAACTATAAAAATTTTATATTTCCATTGTTTCAGATTTATCATAAGGAGTAAAAAATAAAACACTTTTAATACGAAGGTGTTGTATTTTTGTGTATGTTCCCTCCTTTTAATGAAATAAATAAATTAAAAATGTTTTAATATATCATATACCTTATACACAATGAATATATACCACAGATACATATAACATATTGTTTTTACATTGATTTAATGTTAGATATACTAATTATTATATGTAACAAATATGTTATGTAGTTAGAATAATTTGTTTGCAAATACTATACTAAAAATGATTTTTAAACATAATGTTACTATTTATTTTCATTCATATAAAGTCTATCTCTACTCTGGATCTCTACACTATCTAGTACCTTATGGGGACCTGTGTACTAGCCTGAAAATTTACCTTTACTGGATCAAGGTGTAGGTCAATCAGAATCAAGCGCGTGTACATGTGTTTTCATATATCTTTCTTGCAAATACGTGATCATCCGTGCTTGTATTGTTCAAGGGGAATTCCTTATAGTTAGAATCTTGAATACCTTGTATCTAAGAACTTTGTGGAATCTTATTAAGTCCTTCGTATCCCTATTACTTTCTTCAAAAAGCGGACTTTCGTTCAGACAAATCACGTAACATATATATACATTATTACTATATATATACATATACAAGCTCAGATAAGAAACTTAAGAAGTGACCTTTATCTTCTTTAATCGCATTATTTTTTTCAAAATTTTTTTACACGTCATCTAGTAAACTGATCCTTCTTAAAAGAAAAAAAAAGAAAAATCAAAATCTGGTTCTATTTTTAAAAAGTTATTCTATTTTAAAGGATGTAAAAAGGATTTAAAGATAATAAATAAAACCGCAAATCTTTATTAAAATGTTTATAGTTACTAAATAAGTTTTATTTATTTGCTATATACCCAGTTTCATGAATTGCATAGAAGTTTTAACAGGTTTTAACAACATGCTTTCAAGGAACGCCACTAGAGGGCATTTCTTTGAGGAAAAAGTTTTCCAAAATGTATCTTTAATTAATCTTGAGCATGCTTCTTTTTTTTTATCTTTCTGCAATTACTGGATAGATAAGCCTGTTTGTAGAATCTGCTAAAGAGAATTAAATAGCTGAAGTATATCAGCAGACCAATTTTGGCGTTGTGGAGTTTAACGTGACAGTCAATTTGATCGTTTTTTACATAGTTGTAAGTCGTAATAGTTATAAAACAACCCCACAGCATCTGTAGTGTCTGTAGCGTAGTGATCAACATGCCAAACCATCTTGGTAGATTAAATCGCATTGCTTTCAGAGCATAATAGGTATACATCCACGAATGTACAAAGTAATTTATTACGCAATTCCATCTGGAGTATGATGTATTCTCTATAAAACACAACCATGCATAAAGAAGAACTGTTATATGATGGTACCAATGTAAAAATATCAATGGCTGCTTCCGTAGCACAATGAAGGCTGTGTCACCAAACTCCACTATCTTTGATAGAATGAACAATAAGGACCAAAAAGCTCTCACGGAATCATGTGTGATATAACTGGAATAAATATAATTACGTTCTTAATACGAATTAACATTTTGGAAATATTGCAATATTGTTTTAATTAATAGTTTATAGCCGAAAATGCAGCAGAATTCTAGCCTTAAAATATATGTCGGAGATGAAGGGACATCGGGCCTTTCGTACGGAATGGTTGGGAAAGATCCCAATAATGTAGCCTAGACTTTTTAGAGTTAAGACGGAGAATTATGACAAGGAATTTGGGCCCGAAGCGACATAACAGGTCTCTGAACGGATCTCTGAAAAACAAAGATTGATCCGAGGGAGGTACAGAGGGGAGTATATAAGGGTAGCTCCACTGGGACCGAGGATTCATTCAGTTACGTTCTACGCGTACTGATGTATCTTTACGTCAAGAGACATCGTCGTCGTGAATTAGAAAGTTGACTGTTACTTAGCCGTGTAAGAAGTGAGATTCGTACTCCCGTGAACCGTGGATTCGTTACCGAAGTCTAAGTACGTCGCTATCGACATCTCAAGAGTATAATCTCTACGGTTACTTGTTACTATCTATATTCTTCGACCCTCGTTATCAAATACAGTTTGCATTTTACATCAGCGATGGTCAATCCGAGCGAACATTCTTTCAACACCCCTAATCCCGTTTCAACTCCGACATATAAATTAGCTAAAAAATAGAATCAAATTCCAAGCTGTTCTCTCAAATCTCTACTTTATCTATTTTAAACGAAACGTGTAATGATAGAAAGAATTTGTAAGATCAGCGGTTTCCAACCTGGGAGAAAATTGCCAGGGGAGGCACCAAAATTTTTTAATGAAATATTAATTTTCATACCTATATTTCATTAAATTTCATTTCATATCTATAAATAAATAAAACTTCATATAGTGACGAACATATATGTTACAACAAAACCTTGCTATTATTCTGTTAATTCTAGTTTTCCGTTGTAATAAAGTTTTTAATATTTAAGACATATCTATATTATTATATTTATTAAAAAAATAAAAGGTAGAGAGGTGCGGAAAAAGTTTTTTTTCGAGGAGGCGTAGTAGTATAAAGGTTGAAAATCGCTGTGTAAGGTCATTTCAAGATGAATGGCACTTTTTAGCGAAACTAAGCTCCTTGTACACTAGACCGATGTGTTTTTTACTCGTATTCTACATAAAAATATTAATATACTTATATCTGTTTTAATGTCTTTTAAATTTTAACATAAAAACTATTTTATAGACAATGTTTAAGTAGCAATTAGTTCTGAACTTACTATTCTATTGAAACTATTTTAATAGCTAAAATAAGATATAAATGTGAAATTGCCTACCTGATACAGATACTATATTGAAATCCATAATGACGTAATACGTGATATAATTCTGATCCCATCCGGAGAAATCCAAAAATGGAAAACATTGCAAGCAATGCATTCCACAAAGCAAGCATTCCTCTCAGCTCGAACTTTGGTCTACTGGACATGAAATATTTTCCGGCAAAAATTAGGATAATGTAAAAGAGACAGTAACAGAAACAATACGGATAGTGGTTCGTAATCCGTATAATAGTATCCGAATAAGCGAAGTCTTTTTCGAAGTTAAAGACGTATGAATAATTAGGTATGATGGTCAGTATATGATCCGATTTGTCCATCTTTTGTCCGCTGGTCGTCAAAAATTTAAAAAAAGTCACGGCCTTTGACTATGTCACCAATCTGCTGAAAAGAGAGGAAAGGCAATTATTGAAATACCTTCCCATTTTTGATTCCATTAGTGGTTTCCATCAAATTGAAGTACATGCAAAAGAAGGATCCAATACAGTTTTTACCTCTCCGCGTGCGCATTACGAATTTTTGCCCTTTGGTTTAAAAAAATGTAACCGTCCATCTTCCAAAAACTCACGGACCAGGTACTAACCGATGTAACAGTTCTATAAATTTATGTATAGGTTTTCAGTAAATAGAATATCTCGCGGTTAGTCAGACAGCTAACAGGAATATTCTCAATTGTTACTTGTGTAGTTGTTACTAATGCGACGAACGGAGCGGAACTAATGCGGCTGGTTGTGTAAATTTGTGCCTTCAAGCACTAGGTAGCGGTGAATAAATTGTTGGTGGTTGAGAATCAATTCAAGTAAAATGTTATTAGAGACGTTCTCGCAAGAAGGGATTCATTACTCGTTAATTCTCGCACGCTCGATCTTTGAACGATTTTTATGCCTTACATCGGTGTGATACGCAAAGACACTGCCGGCTTTTGCAAAATTGCGGCACCTAAACTCACAGATTAGGACGATGTAACTTGACGTAGCAACACTCGAATACTCGAAAAGTAACCCTGCGCCGACACATGCTAACTCTTGGTCGTCTGTAACACCTAACAAGTCAGATGGATGTAGAATTGTAGCTTCTACAATATCTCCGGTGCCGGTAGTTGACTTTCATTATGTTATCTCCTTTTTAAATCTTATCACATGCGTAACAATCGAGTGATGCCAAAACGGTCCTGCGAATTTAAGGATCGTCCAGAAAGTAATACCCGTTTTGAGATAACAATAATAAAAATGTATTTTAAAAAGATTTATTAGTTTATAATTTCAATATATATGCTAAGTCATTTTGGTTAAACGCTTATCATAGCGATGTACGAGTTTTTTTATATTTACGTCACACATTTGCGCCATTGGTTCAATCGTTTTATGCAGTGCTTTAAATCATCGACTTTTTGCGAAGCATTGTCGATAGAACAGATCGTTAAGTTTCGCAAAAGAAGTGCTATGAATATCATTTGCAATAAAATCACAAACATGTTTTTGAGCTCTTTTGTAATGAGAGAAATCATTATCCCCTTATTATTACATCTGCAAGTTCTCTTAAAAATATGACTCTCGTGTGACAATTAATCGACGTAGAAGCAGCCCGGAAAGCTGCCAGGAGAACTTCTAAAAATTTGAAGATAAATCATCGAAGAAAGTGGTTACGTACTGTTATAATCTGAGTTATTTTGAAATAAAATGTCAGAACGCGCCTACGTTTCGAAAATGAAAGATCAACTTCAGGATTTGAAGTTTTCAAAGATAGGATTGCTCTACCGTTTTGCAGCAATTATTGACGAAATCAATGAAATGCCAATAAACTAATATTGACGGACCAATAAACAGGCATATAGATATCTTAATTCCTTTCGGAAGTCGGTATAACAAATAATATCGAGTTTAAAATTCTACCAATTTTATATAACGCATCAATCCAATCGACAAATTTAAGCCGTCCGCTTTTGAATTATTAAAGTAATCTTTATGCCGCCTAATATTACTTCATTTGTTCATTACTCGATCCCAGTTAATCGAGGTATAGCATACTTGTAAATTTCTAAAATTTTGTAAAACATGAAAACTTATAAAATATAGAAACCCCTAAAATTTCAGGACACAAGATTTCAATATAGATAAAGTGTACACAAACCATAACATTAATTCAATTATAAATTTTTCGAGGCATGAAATGCATCGAATAAATTTTTTAATAAATTTATTAACGTTTCGAGAAAATGTTAGCGAAAATTTTTCGCCTCATATTTACTTTGCTACACAGAAAATTCTGAATCTCAATGCTCGTGCTTATACTTGTATATTTATATTATTATATTGCACTTTCGAAACACGATCGATTAATTTGCTTGTCGAAAAATAGAGTAGGTACTTGAATGTTGCTGCTTACAATTCGATATTCCTTCGAAATAATAATCCACTTTGGTGTTCAATTTCTACGCAAACGTTCCCCGGATCCAAGTTCCACAGAGTTTTCTCTTCGCAAACGTGTTACTCCGCGATGATAAGTAATAGGTAATAATGAGGAATTCAGGATCTACCTAGCTACTTCTATAACTACCCCACTCTTTATAATATATAAATATGTATAGACACGGGTAAATATACACGAGAAAGGTATATATTTTTATTTTAGCATAATCTCAAGCAAGATATTCAAATCTGATTATATAACCCTATTACACACATGATATACCATGAATATATGGTACGATATGCGCATATGAAATTCGTCTTATGTCTAGAAAAAGAAAAAAGAAGAAACGAACGAGTAAATAAAACATCACGTTGGGTATTCGGCTTTTCTATGTAATTTCTTTTATTTTACACGTTTCCTGCATTCAGCGACAAAACTATTAACAGACCTTAAAATTCAAACACAAATACTTAACTTAACATAGACAAATAAAACACAAATCTTCCAATTTCACTGTTTTTTAGGTGTCTAATTTTACGATCCTTGATAGGATATGCAAATTAGTTGCCGTAGTTTTAAACTTTCAGTGACCATGGCCGGTAACTTATTAACCCATACGCTAATATGGGACCACTGTTATAGGCAAAATTTATGGAGCGCGAATATCTTAGAAAGTAAGATTTACGGTCGGTTACATATAAAAACATGTTGTTAGAAATATAGGCTTTTACAATATGTTTAAAAATGACGCATTTATATTTTAATTTCAAAATATGTAATTTTTATTGCACTAACAAGAAATTATTGTGTAATGTATGATTGAAAACATTTAGCGATTTGCTGACGTATTTCGAACAACTTCATTGGCTTGGTGTTCTCAACGATCTTTATTCACTTAGTCATGTAACAGTGCTTTTTCTTGATTGTGAAAAAGAAGATAAATATGGAATTATGACATAACGTCTCTTCAGGAAGCACGTCGAAATTTGCAACCTTTTTTTGTGTAATAATTTTTGAGCGGGAAGATTCTTAAGCTCACAATCGATGTCGTTTAACTCTATTCGATAAATGCTTCAAGTACGTATAAAATTGGGCCCAAACAGTTAAGTTCCTAGAGATGAAATCGACCCCCTCGAAGGTAAAAACCAAGCGAAAATACGCAAATGAGAAACAATTTTTTCGCGGTAGAGGAGTTGAAAGCTTGTACGGAAGAGCAATGGGCTGAGACATGAGTGAACAAAAAAGATTCCATAAATCGATATCACGACGTTTAATTAAAACTATAAGAAATAAAGATGGTACGACAAAGTACTAATGAGTAGCAAACATTCGTTTTTATTGATTCCCATCTTCTTTTCCTAGTCGAAATATCCACTGTTTTATGATTCTCTCGCAGTTTATCTATAATTTGTAGTTTATAAGATTAGAAATTCTAATGAAACTTTTTTGATGCTGAAATCGATATCGATATCTTTGAGTCTTTGTGATGATAACGAATAATTTAACGAAAAACAGTAATATTAATATAATCAGTAAAATATAAGTGTCTTATAGTTTTGTTTTGGGATGTAAAATAGCACCTTCCTCGGTAATAAATGCGTATTTGACACGATTAGTTGTCCACCATAAAATCTAAAAAGAATCGCTTGTCAGATTGAACTTCGTAACTTGTATAAACTACACTGTAAACTTACTGTAAATTCAACACGATTATTCGCCTTTCAGACGTCTAATGTTTAAGATTTTGCACAGATATTTTCTGGATCAAAATTCCACTGAGATCATGTTCTTCTTGCACACATAATCATATATGAGCATACTTTTGGTTTATGTTCGATAAATATTTATTAATTCAAATATATAATTTTCCACGCTTGCGTCACTCTGATCTATGTTCTGTGCTCTGATTTTCTACCAAAGTCAATTGTACTTGGTTAGTAGCCTGGATCACGTCTCTCATCATGCAACTCTTGTTCGATCGTAGTTTTAGAACATACTTCCGACAAAATCGTCAGCCCTGCCTCTACATGCCATACGTTGGTGGGTGTGGAGATTTTGTATCTCCTCGCTATTCGTAAGCCTATGGTTTGGGCCATCTTCGATTTCTTTTAATTCTGTTGCACCATAATATGTTATGCGAATACTCTTATATAGTAACATGGAAAGCGAATACTCTTTTGCTGGCCTAATAAGAGACTTAATTCAGTTTAATCACAGTACCTGGAGCAGCGCCTTTTTGAATTCCAGCGATATACAAGCAGTAAACAATTAATTTCTCTTTCTTAGGCAACTTACGATTAGTTTAATTATTGCACGATTTTGTTATTCTTATATTTATCTATCTCGGATAGAAAAGTAGATATGAACTCTTTTATAGAATCGTACAATTAAATAAGTTCTTGCAGCGTGGAACTCAATAAGTTCTTGCCTATGCTAGTGTCCAACCAAACAAGACAGATTCCTAACTTTAAATTGAAATACGTAGATTCTTGTATATGCTAGCATGCAACTAAACAGGGTAGATCCCTAATTTTATAGGTTCTTGTATATGCTAGTATGCGCCATCTTCAGTATTTGACCGCATGGTGCAGCACTATCCAGGGAAAAACAAGATCATGAACGTGAGAAGTTTCAACGTAATCAACAACAGGTCAAAGTATCATTTTTGTAAAATTCGTTCAATGTTTTATTACTAAAATTATGTTGCGTTTTCCAATAAGTCAAACCATGCAGCAAGTTAATCGCAATTTTTCAAGAATGAAATGTAAACGACTAGAAGGAAAAGTAGCTATTGTTACAGCATCAACAGAAGGGTTCGGTAACATTTACTGTCATTTTGAAATCCCAATCTTTTTACATAAATTATGTATTCTAATTTATAAAATATAATTTGTTGTAGTATTGGTTTTGCAATAGTAAAACGTTTAGCTGAAGAAGGTGCTAAAGTAATGATTAGCAGCCGCAAAGAATCAAATGTAAAAAAGGCTGTAGAACAACTTAAATCTGAAGGTTTAAATGTTTGTGGTACCGTATGTCATGTGGGAAAAAGTGAAGATAGAAAAAATCTTCTTAAGAACGTAAATTTTTTATTTAATTTAGTTCGTAAATATGAAGATTTTAAAGTATATACAAAAGTACAATTTATTAATAATATTTTAGACTGAACAAGAATTTGGTGGCTTAGATATTCTTGTATCAAATGCTGCCACAAATCCAACACAATCTACATTTTTTGAAACTTCAGAGGCAGTATGGGATAAAATTTTTGATACTAATGTTAAGAGCACATTTCTTTTATTACAAGAAGCCTTACCACTTTTAAGAAAGAGTAAATCTGCATCGATAATTCTTATATCTTCAATAGCAGCATATGCGCCATTTAATGTAAATATATTTAAAAAATCATGTATCTTATCTTATTTAATATATAGTATGTTTATTTAATTCTTATATTAAAAAATAAAATTAATATTGCAGTTACTAGGTGCATATGGTGTTAGTAAAACTGCATTGTTAGGAATAAATCAAGTAGCTGCTGCTACTCTTGCACCTGAAGGAATTCGTGTCAATTGCATAGCACCTGGTGTTATAAAGACTAAATTTTCACGAGTGGTATGAATTTTTATATTCTTTTGTTACCATCTTACTATATCACTAATAATATATAGTAATATTGTACAATAATATTACACAGCTTTATGAAGGTGAGACAGGAGAAGCTGTATTATCAACAATACCAATGCAAAGATTTGGTGAACCAGATGATATAGCAAATGTAGCTGCGTTTTTGGCAAGTGATGATGCTTCATACATTACTGGCGAAACTATTACTGCTGCTGGTGGAATGCGAAGTAGACTTTAAATATTATTTATGAAATTATTATGAATTATTAAAATTATAATCTATTTTATTAAATATTCCATATAGAGTTTTGTATTTTTATATAAGATATATATTTGTATATATATAAGAAGATATTGTTATGATATGGTTTAACAATAGGTTACATTCACATATTACTAATATGAAATGGAAAACATGATTTTATATTTTATAAGTATGCAATTTGCATTAATACATGCAGCGCTTATACAATAAAAAGCAAAATTACTCATTCCCAATTATTTTCTAATATTTTGCTAATTTTAGCATTTATTAACTATTATATGTATTCATATATAACTATATAATATATATAAATATTCGTAATAGTAATGGTAGTGCTAAAATCGCGTTAAAAATGCGCAGGGAAAAGGTAGGAAAGTGAAGAAGATGAAGAAAATTACAATGACGTTGGCAAATAATATTGTAGAAATATATATGATAAGAAAGTTTAGTTTATCAAGTATTTTATATATGTCGGAGATGGGGGGACATCGGGCCCTTCTTTTGGAATTTGGGAAGATACTTAAGTCAATACTTTGGTCTAGACTATTTGTTGTAGCTGTGCTTAAATGATGGAACCTGGAGGTAGTTGCTGTGATACGATCATTGTGTTTGTCTGGGATTTGTGGCGGTGGGCTTGAGCTCGAGGTGACGCGGCTGGTCGCCGAGCGTTGCCGCGGTCGCGGGATGAGCGTTTTACCTTGCAGAAGTACCAATATTGAGAGGCACACGTTGTATTAACAAACTGTCTGCCTAGTAACGGCGCCTGGAATTTTGTTGATATCCCCGATCAATATGCAATTGACAAATGTGTTCGTATCAGCGTCACAACTAACGTCACTCTGTTTCAAAATATATTCTATTGAACAAAAAGTTTTCCCCGTTGACCGTGGACTCCAAAAATTCTCCAATAAAGTTTGATTGATCATAAATCAACGACTTTGATTTTATTTATATAGGAGGAATAACTTGTATAAAATTTTAATTAAACAGATATGGAGAAGTAAATATGATGCTTATTTTGTAACATATATGATTATCAATATGCATAAGTTATGTCCCAATTAACATTTATAGAATGGATTTACAGAGCTGTAACGATAATTAGTTTATACGTTTCGTCACTCTTTGTATAAAGATTATTTATGATTTAAGTCCCAGTAGTGCTCACCATAGCTGCCATCTATATTTGCCCACTTGACCTGCACAAATATTATTTTATATTAAAAAAAAATAATACTATAGATTACCAATTATAATGTAATTAAATTATAATAATCATTGAGTTCATGTCTTTTTACTAAGAGTAGCTTAAATTTAATATTTTTGCTGTACCTTTCCACGATGTCGATTATTCGGAAGATCTTTTTCTTCGAATCTTTGTTCCCATTGAACTGGGTTTTCGCAAACATAGCCAAATTGCAATTTATTACCTTTCTGATGTTCTGTAAAAATATCCCTAAACATATTTAATTGTATATATTACACATTAATTTTATATCATTTCAGTTTTGGTTAAAAATATCTTTTTTATTTTTAACAACGATTATTTAATAATAATTACATTAATTAGGATAGCATAATAGAAATTTGTCTGTTTTTATTAGAAGAATTTTTATTGAATTTTCTGGTGCTATACTCACTGAAACAGTTGTCTTTTCATAGCAATAATTTCTCCGTGTTCTTCATCAGTTGGCTTTTTTCTTAATCTTTCAATTATATCTGTAAATTGACATTGTTTCTATGGTTTTTATTAATTAATGTATGTCACTTAGTGTTACATAATTATTTCAAACGTATGTATTTATCGAGCAAGATATTTTATTACAAAAAATTACTTATTTTGTTTATTTTATTTTAGGAATATTAGTATCAAAATATTTTGCAATAACATAGGACATTTCGTTGAACTGTTGAGCCTCAATATGGCTAAAACATGCCATATGTAGTGATGGAGAGGTCATTCAGAAAGAAAAATTTACGATTTTCTTTGCCAATACTTTGCCGTATACATGATGAAAATTTCATCGAAATCAGTTGACGTAGAAACAAGACATCGGAGAATATAAAAATCTTTAAATAGCAATTAGATAGTAGTAAAGATCACAGGCTCAAATAGACTTTACTATTTTTTTTATGATTCCGATAAATTGCAATTTTTAAACCAATTTTTTACGCGTCACCTAATAAACTAATTCTTCTAATTTCCCCAAAAAGTTTGTCGTTTGATCTAATTGTAAAAAAATTATTCTATCTTGAATAGCGTCGGAATATTATTAATAAGTGATTGTACTTATATGTACTAATATATAAGTAATTAATAAATAATTGTAAATAATACTGTAGATAAGGTTTTTGAGATCAATTACATTGCAATTGTTTAATCACGTATAACATAAATATCACAAGTGAATATGTATTGAGAAGAAAAATCAATAAATTACCTGAAAAAATGTTATGTTCCTTTTTTGCAGCGCTTATAATAATCGGAAGGATTATAAAAAAATATAAATGAATAAATTTAAACATAGCGGAATGATTGAAAGTTTCTGTAAATGATTGCAATAGATAAAGTATCATCGATCAAGTTTCAATACGAACTGAGGTGACAAAGTTTTCAGAAATTGTACATCGTCTATGCTCTGATTGCTTTGACACTATTCGATGATGTGAAAGTTAGGACATAGATAGTGGTATTGTTATCTTGTAGTCAAGAAATTACGTAGATTCGTACGTATTGGTATTAATATTAATATAATGAGTTGAATATTGAAGATATAATCGTCAGTGGTACTGTTCGATTAAAAATAACACAGTGATAATTACTACAACAATAAAATAAAGTTATTATTACAATGATGAAGTACTATACAATATAATTTAAAATACATACAGTTCTGTTTTTACATGATTCTGATTTAACACATTTTAAGAAAACGTATAATTCGCTTGTTATACAATTTCACTTAATGTAACAGGATGATTTACGTCTTCGAATGTCATTACCTTCTTTTCTACGACCTGTACGAGGGAAGTTGCTGATCTACCCTCGCTCATGTAAGGAGGTTTGCTCGCGCACAGGAATATTTTGGCTAACTTTTAATTTACAATAATTTAAATACAAGGCAGAAAATTCAATTTTTGTATTTCTGATTTTCATCTTATTTTAGCTTCAAGAATTACCTCTCAAATTTTTTTACACCTTTAGCCGAACACCCTGTATAACGCGATCAGAAAAATACTTAAATCTCTTTAATACTCAAATCTTATATAACGCGACTATAAAATTACTTAAAAAGGCCCTATACCTGGCAATAAATGTATCATGGAGAAAAAAGAAAGATAAATAAACAGAAGCAATATTTTAATTGTTTTTCTGTAGCATTTACTTATTGCGCTGATCCGTTCTTAGACGGAAATTATTTTTACACGATCGATATTTCAGAACATGGGTCATGGGATCCCATAAGATGCAAGATCTACGCTGTATGCTCGTCTGTGCTTTAAACTTTAATATATAGATTCTTGTATACGCTAGCGTGCGTCACCTTCAACACTTGGCCGAAGGTGCAGCGCTATCCCCGGAACAACTAGAGCTATGGGCGTGAACACTTTCATTTCCTCTCTGGTTGCTTACATATAAATATGAATTTACATAAATATTTGTAGTATAATAATGAAATATAACTAATGATTTCCTTTAATGAGAATAGCTGTATACTTACTTCGTTACTGCTATTATGTATAATTACTTCGAATTTTTACCAAATTAAAAAATTTGTAAAATTATTTCTTTTGCTTGTAGATTTGAGATGAACGTTGATTATAAACAGTCATGAGTTTAATATTCTGTTTTATATATCATTGCAAAAAGCAAAATAAATTTATACAATAAGAGATAAGAATATTATTTAATACTTTCAAAATTTTATTTTATTATGCAAATATATTGAAATAATATAACGTATAACATCTATTTTCTAACACACACATAACGAGTAAAAGTATGTATACATTATTAGGGTAATTGGAATAATGATATAATATCTACGTGTTATACTACTACATCTAACACAGATATAACGTCGTTAAAACGCATTTGCTGGATATACGGTATTTATTTCTTAATATAATAAAAAAAGTTCTTTTTACAAAATAAACTATGCTTTTTTTAAAGTAGATTCAATGAAAACAAATACACTTTTTTAATAGAAATGATGAAATAAAACATCATGATTAGTTGTGTAAGCAGAGCATTTGCATTTTTTGTGAACTTCTTTATGCTTTTCACTATACATATAACGATTGGCTCACCTGTCCCAGTGAAAATAGGAATTGTTTCACTTATAAGACTAGAGTTTGAATTTTAAAATAATTTTGTTCCTCTATAATCTCTGTATTTGATATACTTTGAAAATGATGTAAAAGCTATTACGCTATTATCTTATAGAAATTCATACTTCTTACTTACCAATACTTTTTTCTTCAATGCTTTTCATTGCTTTTCTGTAATATACTCTCTATGGGAGAGAGTCAGCATAGAACAATGGTAAGTAAAAGCATTTTGCATTAAAGACTAATCCAGCGACTTAAGAATGTGTTTTACAATATTTAATCTCGTGAGATGCCAATAATTGTCAAAATGTATATGAAGATATTGATGATATCTATATAAAGGCTTAGTGTTGCAAAAATATACTCTTCCGCAGAAATCGAGTACTTGTGAGTACCACCAATCATCACTTGTGTATCATAGATCAAATAAATAGAGAAAAGAAGGGCCCCAATTGATGCATATACTAAGGTCATAACTGGTCCACGCCATATTGTTGCGATTATTCCAAAGAGTACGAAAATGATCAATGCAACAAACAAAATAGTGTTAAGAGCAGTGAAGTCAAATTTCGTTTGGAATGCGAATAATGTTAATGCAAAACAAACAGCTGCAGTAATTCCAATCGCCAATAGTACCTAAAGTATTTAATAAAATGTAGTGCTTTATTTTCTATTTATTATTAGTAATTAGTATAATTATTAAATTTTTAACTAATAAATTAAGAAATCATAAACTACTATCTTTAGGATCATACCTCTTTAGAGTTGTATGTAGAAGCAGCAGTAGCTAACAGAAAACTTTCTGCTATTGTAAATAGCAACAAAAACACATAATTCATAGGGGCTTTTCGTCTCATACTAGTACAACAAGTCATACATATAATCAGGACAAGAGTTGCTACAAAGGAAATCCAAAATAGCTCTTGATGAGATCGAACATATTTTCTAGTGGGTTCATGGAAAAGGAAGAGCGCAATCATCGATACTGTAATCAGCAGCTGAATCATTAGTATACTGTACACTTTCCTGAAAGCAGATAAAAGTCAAAATTATTAAAACAAATATTGGAAGATATTATAAACCTTCAGCGATAATACACACCTGATGAATCCATTTCTAATGGTTTTATCACTGAACTCAAGTCCTTTGATGCCATCAGAATGCATAGATTCCTCATAATTTGACCCGTACATGCCTGATTGTGGAACTGTACCAAATACTGGAGCACTTGGTGGAATTTGTCCGTAAGGAGGTGCCCCTGGAGGAATAAAACCAGGACCTAAAAACAAATAAAATATCATAAATATTAATTAGTTAGAAAAAAGTTAGGGTATTAGTATAAAAAAAAAGTAATGACATTAAACAGACCTGGTGGTGGTGGATTTCCTCCGTAAGGAGGTGGATATCCAGGAGTATACCCTTCTTGAGGCGGATAACCAGGATTTTGGGGAGGATAACCTGCACAAGCAAATTTAAAAGAAATAAAATATTACAGTGCGATAGAATCTTCACTTTGAGTTAAGTATCACTCTTTGTGAGACTTTGTGCTCCATTAACAGCTACTAAATGTTGATGTATGATTTTCTTTAAATATATTGTTTTCCCTTCAATCTGTAATTTCTTTTTCTGAGGGAATCACACAACATGTTTAAATTATATTAGCTCTTCTTTAACTTCTACCCACATATATACAAACACTATTACTTTTTCAATACTAGCTAATAGCCATAAATTATGATTAATGACTATACAGTTTAATAGGTAATATTCAATGGTGATACCCATTTGAAATAAGTAACATGGTGCTTGTGGTTTACTAACTACTTTGTTGCATGTTGAAGATATAATGAATCATAATAAAGAATATGTATAATTTAGAAAAGAGATCAGAACCTTGATGCCCTGCATAAAATCCTGCACCTGGTGTATTCTGCCAAGTTGCCATCTTTTGGTTTTTGTTTTAACTGAAAAAGAATCTATTATTATCATGAGATATTGTTGTGATAACAGAACATCAATGGAATACCAGCGCACGAATGTACCAACAACCTTAAAATAGAGTTAGTCACAAAATTACTAAGAACATTTGCTTTTCAACATGTTCTAAAATATCTTATTAATTTCTCAAAGCATTTAATATACACAGTACTACTATGTTATAAGTATCTGTACTAAATTACATAAGAACAAAACATTAATCAACTAAAGTTATATTATAAGATTGTGGTTCCAAATATGTATGTTCATTTTTAAAAAATACAATAGTAATAAGCAATTAATAAATAAAGGTAAAAGTCTCAAATTAATAATTACCTATATATCTCCAAATAACAAAGAAGATTTAAATAATTCTAATATAACATAATGTGTTATGTGAACAAAATTTATAAAAATTGCCAAATAATTTTTTTATATCTTAAATGTAATTATTTTGTATAAAACTGATTCATCACAGTATGTATGAGGAGAATATCAAATATTAGTATATCAGATATAGCTGAAATAAGTTTAAACATTACAAGATATAAATTGCTCACATTTATAAGTATTCTTTATGACACACTGTTTAGCTTTATGAATGTTTATTAACAGGGTAATCCTAACAAGATTGTTTTGCATCTAGAGATTCACATTCATCTACATATAACAAGTATTTAAATACTATAAATATGAGCATAATTAACCTTCATTAATTTTCCCAACGTATTAAGATCAGCTGCAAATAAAATTCACCAACATCAGTTAATAGTTATTATTGTTATACGTTTACGTTATATGTATATATAATAATGTTATATGTATAATGTCACAATCCAGTGTGCTGTTAAAAAATATATTTTCGTTAAAAATGTAAGTACATATATACATATACAACGTATCTTTCAAGAAACACCAAGGATGAAACAAGAAAACCAAAGTTGGTAACGTTACACACGATAAGCTATCTTACAGATATTATTGCAAATGAATAACGTAAATTTTTAATATACTTTAAATTTTGATGTAAAAATTATTAGAAACGATATATTCGAAAATACCAAAATTAAATGATTTTGTTCCGGTAGTGAAACAAATAAACATAATATTGCGAAACACAGCAGCGATATATCGATATTTTAACGTTTTCCTATATTAGCATCTGGTACAATGAAACGTTGAAGTTTACCAGAATTTGTTCGTTTTAAAAAGACATTTTTACAACAGTCACGAAAATTCGCGAAGAATATGTATTATAACATTAACCTGAGAAGAAAATTGCTGATATTACACGTCAATCTAATGCGTCATGCGCACTTTCTGGGAATGGTGACAATCGATAACAACATTCGTGCGCCGAATACGAGCCGAATTTATTTACCTTTTTCAGAAAATGTTTAAGATCCTTAAACGAGGAAACGATTGACACAGCTTAAAATGATGATTGGTTTAACCAGATTATGCTGTCGATTTTGATCGTTTATGCACTATGGTTTCTACCAATACTACCACGTAACGCGGCCCAGTTGTCAATCTTTGACTGATCTCACACAAGTATAGCATGCAACTAATTTAATCATACGAGCAACTGATATGAAGTAAGTTGAATATAGAGGGGGAACATTTTAGTAGACTAAGCGCTTGCGTGGCACGTTTATCGCTATATTGTTTACTGTTATATGAGATATATGTTCCATTTACAAGTGAAATATTGCGTAATGTGAATCTCACAAATGTGACATGATCTATTGTAACATAATTCAATCACAAAAATACTAAATCACAGAATATACTAAATGTGGTTTTCAGTATAAGCCAGTCTTCATAACGAATGAAGAAAGTAATAAAGTTCTAGAGTATTTTAGAAATTAATTTCTTTAATGTAATAATACTATGAAAAAGAAATATATATCTTTTTTTTCACTTATCTTATGCCTATGTTTTTATCGAAAAGTTTAAGTGCTCTGAGAAATGGATATCGCAAAAGTTTTCAAAAACAGATTTCCTCTCTGCTGATAGTATCAACTCACAATAGGTACCAACATAACAAAAAGGTCACTCTAGAATCCACGTGTGTGACAATTGTGGTTATGTTTTCTAACGTGTAGTATAGTTTGTATAATTAGAGTTTAATAATACTACTATTAATGGTAGTAAAGAGTCAAATAAATCATGTCAACTTGTAAAATACATAATATTAGGTTTTATAACCTTGAACCCCGATCTGTTACTTGTTTATCTTATGAATGTAAGACGAAAAAGCTAGCACTTGCGAGGTTAGTTTCCTAAATTACACATAGTTAGACTTCATAGGTAATTGTAACAATATTTATGATAACATTTTTACAGGAATGATAATTCGATTGAAGTCTGGAATGTTGGGAATGCACCTTTTGTGGAATGTACGATACCTGGTCACCCAGAAAATTCCATAGAAAATATTCTGTGGATAGGTCCAAGATTGTTTTCAACCGGTCTTCATGGCATGATAACAGAATATGATTTAACGACATTATCTATCAAAAGCGAAGTTGCAGTGACTGGGGGAGCAGCCTGGTGCATGGATGTTAATCATAAAAAAACATGTTTAGCTGTTGGTACAGAGGATGGATATATCAATACATTTAATGTTACTCCCCAATCATTGATATACGAAAGGATATTTGATAAACAGAAAGGAAGAATCCTTTGTATTAAATGGGATAACACTGGAGAAATGATCTATACAGGATCTGTTGACACAATTAGAGTTTGGAATGCTGTATCTGGTCATGCGATTCATAAAATGACGACTTCTAGAAAGGAAGCAAAGAAAGAAACTATCATCTGGTGTTTAGCAGTTACGGATGACAACATTATAGTTTCTGGAGATTCACGTGGGTATTTATCATTTTGGGATCCTCACATGGGTACCCTAATAGAATCCCACGAAAGTCATACAGCTGATGTATTAGCTGTTGCTTTATCTCATGACATGAATATCGTATATTGTGCTGGCGTTGATCCTGTAGTGAGAAGCTTTTGTAAAATAACTATGAAATCAAGTGGTAGGCCACAATGGGTGAAGGGAATTGAAAGAAGGTTACATGCTCATGATGTAAGAGCCTTAGTAGAAGCTGATGGAAAATTATATTCAGCTGGTGTAGATGGATATCTAGCACAGTCTAGTTATCCACCAAAACTTTTGGTTAAATATCCACCATTGCTACAGCTTCCATGTGCTACAGTTTGTAGAAAATCTAGATGCATTCTTTTACGATATACAAACTTTCTTGAGCTATGGAGGCTTGGATCATCTACTAAAGTATCTTCAGAATCAATACGTCCTGGCATGGTCCATCAGTTAGAAGAGGAGCCTATAAAATTGCTACAATTAAAAACGAAAAGAGACGAACACATCCTTTCTTGTGCTATCAACAAGGATGCCAAAACAATTGTTTATTCAACCGATGATCATGTTAGAGTTTTCAACTTTGACGTGATCGAGGGAGATGCACAATTATCAAGAAATGACACGGACATTTCTGCAACCAGAATACAAAAAATGTTATTTAGTCCAAATGGAAAATTATTTGTAACAATAAATAACGACGAAAAAAATAGCACTATAACATTATATAAAGTGGAAAAGAAGCATCTGAGACATCTTGGCTTTTTTTACACAAATAAGGAATCTATTATAAGCGTTGGACTTGTGTGTTTTTCCCCTGACAGTAAATTTTTCGTTTGTGCTGATCGTCAAGGTAGGATTGCTGTGTATAATGTTAGTGACACTACAAACAACGACGTACCTGTCGCATGGTTGCTACCAAAATACAGTTGTCCACCAACAGCCATGGCGATCCAGGAAGGCACGTTAAATTTAGTTATCGTATATTCCGATCACAAGGTATGAAAAAAGCGCGAAATGTAACAAAGATTTTCCTTTAGCTCGAGATATTAAAACTTTTAATATCTCTCGTTTAAAACGGTCTAGCATCGTAAAACGATAAGTTACTAAGAATTAGATCAGCTATAAAAACGTATAATCTTTCTATCACCTGCATCTTCTGCCTTCCATGAAACTTGCAGTAAATTATTACTGTAACTTCCAGTATCACACATAAAATTAAAAGCTATAAAACTGTACATTTTATGAACAATTATCTTCCATAATTAATCGTTGATTGTTTAATTTCAGATTATCGAGTATAACATATTACAAAGACAATACACCAAATTCTCGAACAATTTACAAAGTCGACTACCCAAGCAATGGTTAGCCCGGCCATTCCCTATAACGAATATTATTTTTGATCCGCGTAACGAGAATATCATAATAATGCACGACGACTCGACAGTTTACGTAATGGATAAATTGAACGATTTCTCAGAAAAAGAAGCGAAAATTTTAAAGCGCGAGAATGGCGACACCACCGAGGATAATAATTCTGTGATAAATTCTCAGCAAGTTTTTCAAGTTCTTAAAAAATACAAGGTAATTTCATTTATAACATTATGTAATTGAAATATATGAAAATCAATATACAACATTGCTGTTTGTAGCACCTTGTATACTTGGATTGGTTGACCGACGAAGAATTAGTGGCAGTCGAAGTAAACCCCATATCCTTGACGGAAAAGTTACCGCCGACTCTCAAACAAAAATGGTTTGGAATGTAAATATATGAAGAATGAAATAAATGAAATCCATTTTCTTACTGGAATCGAATGTTGTCTACAAAGCCGTCATCACATTTTTATAAGAGCATCAAAATGAAGAATTACATATCTATTTCTATATCAACTACTACATTGTTCATACGAGACTACAACGATTTATTTTTTAATACATTTTCTTATAGTATACAGTCTCTGGTGTATAAAATATATATTCCATAATTTACTCGAATTGTCCACTTAACCGAGAAAAATGAATTTTTGCTGCATGAGACGAAATTCACCAGGTTCTATGGGTGGTTCGATCGTTCGTTTCGGCGAGATATACCAGTGACCTGTAAACTCAAGATTATATTCTGGACGAGATGATCGTAAGCCTACCATACCGGATGCCGTTCTGGGAATGGACGGCGATGGTTTCAGAAGAATTGGTGAACGCTTAATCGCATCTTCCGGTGGTTTGTGTTGGAAAGTGTCCGCCGGAAATCCCTCCTTTCTGCATTCTTCGGCCAGCACCTACGGTCAGTGACACCGGGGAACATTAAAATTCGTGTGGTGCGCATCGCCGATACTGCACTACGCGTTTTCTTCCAGCTGGTTTGTGGTACCTTCTTATAAAATTCACCCGACAGGTGTTCATACTTTCTGGACCAGTTGCGCCGAGATAACTTATCTCGTAGCATAATTTCCTTACTGAAATTCACATACCACTCGATATTAATAAAATACATCATATATCAGCTGAGACTAAATGGAAGAATTAACTTGTTTTTCTACATGTATCTACCAAATACTGTCGAAGTTCACCGGATTTCTCCCCTTACTCTTCTCAGTTCTACCTTCCACTTTATCTTGCGATTCGTCCGTCATTTTCGAGGAAACAGAAAATTTATATATAATACACGATACGATGGAGAATCGTAGTTCTCACGTGGAACAGATAAACGGTATGATATTGAAATCACTTATACTCAAGTAGAATCTTGGTGTAGTTTGTTCGATACCGTATCCGTTGCCATAGTCTCTATCTAATTCCATCTCCATTTGCAATATACAATTTGATATATCTCATACGAAGTTTTGAAATATTTTCCAGAAAATCATTTTACCAAAAACAATCGCTAACTTAGTACAGTAAGTAAGTAAGCGTGCGAAGATCGTGAAAGGAGAGTATTTTCGAGCATCAAGGCTCGATCACCGAATTATTGATTTTCAGTAACAGCCATATAAAAGGTAGGAAACGAGGTACCGCGGGAAATCTCGTTGAGCCAAGGTAAACCGAGTCTAAAGACCGGCTACGAGGCCATAAACCAAGAAGTGTTTAATCTTCGGTGCGCGAGTTGTAACCTGCAGCCGTACGAAGGAAGGCGTAGACGTAGCGGCTTAAGCCTCCAGGAAATAATCAAAGCGGCGATACAGTGGCGAATAGGTAGAGAGAGTTCTGTGTGTCGCAATGTCGAGGTAACGCGATGTACACCTCTGGTGTACGTGAATTTAGGTGCGTCTAACACGTTCGTCTTGGTTCGAGGTAACGGTTTGAAAAGCTTTGTAGTTGTGAGGACTCGAGCAACAGCAACAGGGGGGGGGAGAGGGGTGTAGGAAGGGGGTTGGAAACGGCTGCAGAGTGCAATGCGCCAAGATTACGACTAATCTGCGCCCGAGACTGGTCGGAAGCGTAGTTTCTGTAACTTACATCGCTTAAAGCGTCAGCTCGTTCAACCCTCAAACTCCTCGTCGCCATTCCCGCCCGCGCACAGTTTCCCTCTCCCATAATATCGTCCCTCTTTATACCTGTTTTCTCTCTATCCCTTCCTCTCTTTCTCCGTCTATAACCACTCTTGCATTAGCGAGGACTGATTCCCTTGGGAAAATTGCGTTCTCGAAACTGGAAAGTTTAACGTGCCACGGACTTGCCAGGGACTTTACTATCCACGGGTCTACCAGGAAAACTTTATTCTTTCCGTTACCTGCAGCCTCGAGAAATGAACAACGCCTCTCCTCTCCTCTTTTCTTCTTCCCGACACGGTAAGGCGATTCCATAGGATTTATTATTTACGCGTCGACGTTGCAACTCTTCTTCGAAAACCGAGATAGTTGGTTCGTGCATTACAGAGAGGGTGTGAGTGAGAGAGAGTGAGAGAGAGAGAGAGAGAGAGAGAGAGAGAGAGAGACGGATAAAGGCAACCAAGCGAGGCTTATATGCGGCCGAACGATGAGATTCAATTGACTGGAGCCTCCTGGTACTAACAGCTGGCATTAATCACCGAGAGATCGTCGATATAATGCACGCGTGTTCCGGGGATAACGTGCACTGGCTGGGGTGGCTCGTACTTTCGGACACGCGAGGGTTTCCCGTTCGTTATCGCGATACCAATATTCGCACTCTCTTCACGCACGTCTCGTGTGTACACCGTGTATACCAATTGACGGCTGCTTCCCTTTTCACGTGGCCGTGATCCCCTCGATCACTCGTACGCCGGTGATGTCTGAAGTGGCGGCATCGCGCACGCGAGCTCCATCAGCAGTCCGAGAGAGGAATTCCCGTAGCGATTAGCGTGCCTATCGCTCGAAGTCCTTACAACACGTTACTCTTATCGTTCTTGCATTTCTCCTATCAATTCAATATTTTTCCACATGTCTTTTTCTTTTAGATCGGACGATTTAGAACTTGTAATTTACATGGCTATCAATTTTCGACTGTCATTGATGCTTATACGCATAAACAGTACGAGTACATATATGTACATGAGATTGTGCGGAGAATTGATAATAAGAATTAGAAAAGATTCAACTAGAATCATCGGACTATCAGCGGAAATGGAATGGAACGGATAGCGATCAATTCTTAACTTCGCAAGCTTTGGCTCGAACAATGTTTCGCTCCTTTTAATAACGAACTCCTTCGAATAGATCTTACGAGCTTCTGGACTATTTAATTTCTCGAATTTCTCTTTCGAATAAGTTTGTAACAAAAGATTACAATAAATATTAACGAGTACAAAGAAGTCTATTTTATGAACGAATTTATTGAATGTTTCGTGTTAGTCCCCTCCAAGGTAGTATTTATTCTCACGTTTCATTATTTGATAGAAATTTATATTAAAAATGCTACGAATTTCTTGAACAGCCCGATACGATCCTGATATGATCGAGGGTTTTACCACCTGCTCGCAGAGCGATTATCGGTACGATCCGATGGGATCGACGTATCGAGGTGCACGCTAGGAGAGTGCAAAGGTCAAACGAGAGAAAATGCAAAGAAAGGAGAAGAAAGAAAGACAGGTAAAGAGACACGACCGAAGAGAGAAATTTGCGGGATCGTAGATGTAGAGACACGGCGGGGCGCGCTGTAAATTACAAGCGGAGCGCCAAACCGCTATGGTCTTCTCTCGGTGGCGCAGGGGTGTCTAGACGTATAGATAATACCGAGTTTGTGCGGGGGCAGACGCAACCTAGACGGTCCCTGGTTCATCCAGCCACCCGAACCAGCCAACCAACCAGCCAGCCAGCCAGCCAACCAGGCTAGGCTAGACACATCGACCATGCTCCGTTTCCCTCGTTTGCCTCTTACTCTCTCTTCCTCTTCCTATTCTCTGTATACTCGCTCTCTGTCCCATTCTGGTAGCCAGCACCGTCGTTTTCACCTATATACTGTCACGGTCTTCGTCGCACCCGGCCATCTGTGAGCATACCTATATGCCAGCAACCGGATTTCCCATCGTTCTCGTCGCACCGGCTCACGAACGCGAGCTTCCTCTCGCATTTGCCGCGAAAGGCAAGAGATGCAAATACTCAATAGCATCGCCCTGCTGGATCCGAGATCCCATTGGCAGCGATCGTGACGTGGATGACGCACCAAGTCTGTTTCTACGTCTTCGTCTCACCTTCGAGACTTCCTTGCACACCCAGCCGAGGTGTTACCTCGCGACCTCGGAATTGTTTCCGCTCGCGAACGTTCCTCGCGATGTTCCGTGTGGTACTTGGCTGAAAATTTACCTTGCTTTCGGCTGACAGCCTTCCATTTGCTATTTGATGTGTTGCGGGAATTCTAATGGCTGATGTAGAGGTAGCTGAAGAAATTGCGATTCCAATGGCGCAGAAGATTTAGAGTCTTTGGTTACGACGCTATCGGTGATTTGTGGCTGACGGAGATAAAGATTTGGTTTTCTGCGCTGGCAAAGTGAAACGATAGATATAAATTACGATAACGGTGCTGGTTACGCAATTTTATTCTCACTTTGATATTTCCTTTCGATAATTGTTAATAGTCTCTTCGCAAACTATATAGCGTGCAAATATTTCTTAATAAAAGAAGTATACGATTAATAGCGTTGACGATTTACTGAAACTAAAGCTATTTCTTTAAACGTCTCAATATGAATATCATTTTTGAAATTGTTTCCCTGATACAATAGAAAACTTTGAGATATCGAAACTGTTATTTGAAACGACAGTCTATGTACGATCTAATACAGTATCGTCTAATACTTTCTGCTTTTATATGAGCAACGACAGACACTAGGAACGTCCGCTTCGATCAGCACTGGCTTTCACGGGGAATTAAGGATACACTCGATCCCCCGCGGTGTCCGCATCTTCCTATATCGTTTCGCAGTAGACCAGGCCTCGATGCCGGTCTGCCTGCCGTTTTAATCGGCCGACTGCAATGTATAAATCCCCGTTAAATAATACGGTAGTTAACAGTGCCATTAAGCCGTTCGAGATACCGCAAAACCGGTAGGGTGCTCTTCGTTGTACGCGCGAAGTCCGTATTTATCGGCAGCCGACGCGCCACCACCGAGAAATATTGTTCTGCGTTCGTTTCCACCGGTGCGGCGTGGAATTCGACGGCCGACAAATATGGTGAAGGGAGGGCAAGATAAAAAAAAAAGAAAAAAGAGAAAGCAAAAAATGGGAACCGAAATCAGAGAGAAAGAGAGGAAGGGCAGAGAATGGAACGACTTAATGTACATTGGCTCATTGTACTTTTTCAAAAGAACATGGTCGACGAAGTTCTTTTATATATTTTTGAAACTTTTTCATTGACTCCAGTTAGTAGCAGTTTTTTCTACGCGCTAAAAAGTATTTAATTTTTGTGGAATTATTTTCTATCAGTAACCAATCCTGACTTAGTTCTTAACGTGTCAAATTTTGGAGGATGACTGCCCATCTTTTACACTTGAGTTATCACAGCTAGAAAAGGAACATGTATATACTTTCTGGCTGTTCTTTAAGCGTACAGAGTTTCATCCAAATCGAAGCCAGGCTGATTATAAAGAAAGAAGACGTTTCACGTTTATCGTATGTATTTGATTATTGTCATTAGGTGGTATTGACGAAATCCACAATCACTTAGTTGCCAACGCAATATAATTGGCGAGATTTTCGTTATAACGCTGAAGCTGTAAGTCGAAGCTTTCCCTTTGAATCCAAACAAAGTTAAATAATTCTCTAATGGTTTATCGGATTTTCTTCCGTTTTTCTATAAGTGTGCTAATATTTGCGAATAAGAATATACCTACGTTTCCCGATTTGTTTCAATCTTTGCTGATATAATTACGATAATCGAGTTAACAATAATAACGCGTACAATATATTTATAAGCGGTTTCTGCAAGTGTTGAAATATTTTCGCGAATTACCGCATAGTAACGAATGGAAAAACGGGCAAAGGTGCAAATTCTCGCCTGCCCTCTTGATTCAAGGCCGTACACGTAATTAATTGTTTCAGGTATGACGAGAGGGATCGTTTTTACGCGGCGCGAATCGTAATTAGCGGCTTCGTATAAATATGAAATTTCATCGCGATTATTTAAAGTCACGTTGTCGAGCGCGAAAACGGTAGCTCGCGGAAGCGTATAGTATATACGCCATTGCGGCTGACACTTGGAGGGTTCGTTTTAATGATCTCGATCCGTTGATTCCGAATGGACTCGGGCGACTTCCTAACGACTAACGTCTAACGACTGGGCGAAGTGAATGGCGCGATGATGTCTTTGCTTTATTTTTGCGAGGGGAAACGATGTCGGGAAAGAACCAACCTGGGGGAATTGTCTCAGGTAAATCGAGTTCGCTTTAATTCGAAATGGAACAAGTATTCGAAGGTAGAGTGGTTAAATAAAATGAATAGGCTTGATCACGGAAGTATCTGGCTACGACACAGTATCTGCCCAAGTATCTGCTATTGATACAAATGATACAATTGGAAAACTTTGTCTGTTAAATATGTTTAAAAATTCGTAGTTATGTTAAAGTAGCCCTTTAAATGATAAATAATTATACTACGTGACTTTAAAAAAGCTTCTTTAAAAGTTGAAATTAACGAAACGAATAAATAAAATATAATATCGTTGTTTAATACCTGGAAGTATCCGGAGCAAGTATCTAATAGTCGCAATCAATCGATATGGTATATAAAAATATTAATATTAAATATCGTATGAAATATCGTAGTAAAAGTTAAATGATAACAAAGAAACAGAATGTAATGTTACCTATTAGTAAGATAAAAGAAACGATTACACCAAAACTTATCTTTATAGATACATAATTTGACAAAAGTATAACGAATACCTAATTATTACAATTAATCAGAAATTCTTCATAAATACGATACTCTAATACTCTTCTCTTTCAAAACACGTTTATGATTATGGTATTGAAATGCCCATGAATATAAGAAACATCGATGAAGCGAAGAGAAAACTAATGACAAACACATCGATCCATCTTGTACTCGCATATCTCAGAGGAACGATATTGCGGTGACCCCGTCGCTTGACAAACGATCGCTTTTATCCCGTCGGACAATTACACGTAGCGAAGAAACGATAACGAGCAATAGATATAGATAACAACAGCATTCGCCATAGTTTACGAATCCTCTCGCGCATCGTTCATGAATCGTTCGATAAAGGAGTTGGCTTATTTTTCGGGGAACAACAATCGGACCAAATGAAAATGCTTACAACACAAGGGGTGACCGTTGTTGTGGCCATTATCTGTAGCGGAAACATCGAAGAAAAGCATGTGACAGAAATATTGTCTGCATTCATTTCGATCCATCGCATCCATAGGTGTACAATAGGATGAGAATGATCACGTTGACAACGTATTTCAAGGCCATTGAAATCGGCGGTGGCCCTATTATTCTACATGTTTATCCGATCTTTTTTATAGTCGTATTAATCACTATACGTATTACAATTAAAAGAATGTTTTATAATACTGGAAAAATCATATTAAAACCTTCTATTGAAAATTGAAATATGGATATGCGTCAAATCATGTTAATAAAGTAACAACTTTATTTTACGCATCATCTTACCTTGTAATAGAAATATTTGTATAATTTCTATGTTTCTTTTCAAATTTCGAGAGAAAAAAGTGTAAGAAGAGTGTTCCTTTTAAAGTTCGTATTATTCGAAAAATATATGCGAAGTTTCGTTAAATTCAGCTGCTCCATTCCAGAACTTTCTTTGGTTTCGACCATCGACGAGGGTCAATCGTGAAGAGCGTGTTATGGATGGTAAACCGGAGCGTGAAAATTGCGAGACGTAACAGAAAATTTGATCGTCCGTTTGCTCGATTTTCTTGCGTAAAAGGGACGAATTAATTCTCCGGCACCCCTATCGCGAACTCAGCCATCCCTATCGGCAACCCTTTGATTTTAAGCAATCTCCAAGGGTGAATCGCTACATTCTCATTACAATTTTATTTCCTCCGCGCTGTCTTCGTTCGATCACTCTCGCCAACCGAGGGAGTTAACTCGTTTTATAGGATGAATTTTCTTTTGGTCTGGGGACGTTCCCAATTACAATTCCTTCATGGTGATAGTAATAGTACAAATCGTTCACTTTTGCCAACGACGTTTTCCGTGTATACTTTTTATATACCTTTATCTATATTTTTCAATAATTTTCTATTTACTAATAATTATTAAATAACGCAGTCACATAAAGCCGCATTCGAATTAATCGGGTTACCTGTATTCAAGCAATTTCAGTCATTTTATCTGTGTCAACCTGTTATTTACTTAACTTGAAGCGTCTTTTGAAGTTTCCAGCGAAGTTGAACTTTCAGGTGTGCCCTAAAGCTGTAGACTGCAACGCCTACGACATACTTGGATTCAATTAACTACTACAGAGTACAAAATACAAATGCTATAATATTATGAACACAATGGTGCGCAAATACATTTTCTGACCACTGTATAATATGATCTAACAGTATGGACAAGATATGATTGAGTCACCAGTCTCGTATCGATAATATCGTAAATAGTCAAGAATCTTCATCCTACAGATGAGGAAAATGGCGTTCAATTAAACAATTATGCCATTGCACAAAGCGCAAATAAATGCATACACCACCATTGCCATGTACAGTCGTAAAATCAATCGGCAATAAAATTCTGCCATTTCCGGTGTAGCCTTATGACAGTGTCGAGCGAATGAGTTTCGTACACGACCAGATCCGTTCTGTAACAAGATCACCGTTACGAAATAATTGCATCCTGTGCGGCCGTCGCGACGAAGCCACGCGGCAATCCCTTCTTCCGTGGCTCTTTCCGACCCACCCCTTCTTTTTATTCGCTTGTGCGGCCTTTTATTCGCGCGAGCTGTCCGAAAAAGGGGCGAGAGCAGGGTGATTCCGGAAGCAAGGGCAACAAAAGTGGCTGACGAGTGCGCGGCCAAGTCGTAACGCCGTCACCCCATCTCGATCATCTGCCGCCGCCACCACTACCATCATCGTCGCCTGTATGACGCAGCATCCCTGCGGTTTCGAGTTACCCATCGCCGACAGCAGGCCGTCTAGCACCCGTCTAGTTTCCACCGAGTTTTTGTTTTGTCTGGCGAACTGGAATGTTTGATGCATCGTCTCCGATCAATTATATCATTATACGCGCGCCGACCTCTGTGGTATGCGGTTTCATTGGCGCGAGTGCATCTCGTAGCTCGTGTATCTCACAAAATATTCGCCGACCTTGTCTCAGGTTAACTGAAACGTTTGTTCGTTGGCCAAATTCTGACGTGAAGATATTGCTCCGTCCTGCGTGCATATGTACGAAAAACATCAAATTGTAAATCATAAAAATATTTAAGATTCTCGGGATATGTATAACATTTTAATTTACGAAATTATGGAACCATAATTGTGGCTATTAAATTACTGAATAATGAATATCTAATGAAAATGTAGAATTGAGAAGTTCAAATAAACGATCAAATAAAATCTCTTCCTTTATACGTGTATGTATAGAAATGTAATAACTTTCTGATTAAAATTACATCGCTATCACTACAATGATGCGACACTTTGTCTTTATACAACTCTCGGATGAATTTGAAATAAATTGGATAGAGACACTAATAAAGATAAATATATTGAACTAATAAAATAAACGGAAATGTAAAGGCATGGAAAAGAATGAAAATGAGAATATACCTAATACGGAAATATATAAAAAATTATAAAATTAGAATTCGCATCATCTCTGATACTCGCACTATCAAACATCGAACCTCAGTCTCAGAAACCAGTCGTCTTGTCAATCTCCAATACTTTCTCTAGTCTTTTCTTACCACCCAAATCGCTTCTGCTTCGCACCTGTGGTAGTTACAAGGTTGATTCGAGCGGTCTGCACTTGCCAATCACGGTTGCAGGGCATTTAATCTCGTCGGCGATCGTGCCGGGGATGTTAATTACCATGGAACGCGGAGTCATCGAGAAGGCAGTGTGGCACTTATTCACCTGTCCCACGTGCACACAGGTCCCGTGCTCGTTCATACCCGTTAAGTCCATTAAAAAGCGTTAGCTAAGGTCCTGTTTCTCCCCTGAAAGGTTATTGTGCCGGTGGTAACACGAGGTCTACATTAACGTAGACATTTGGAAGGACACCTGTGCGAAGCCCAGAGCACAGTAGACTTTTGGTTAACCGGTCTTTGCTTTAACCGACATATTTTTATTCAGATGGAAATAATTGACCAGCAAAAAAATCATTCACATGTTTCACAATGCATAGGTATATGTATATGTCGGGTTCACATTATTCGGGTTAGGGGCGTGTAATGAATAGAGTTTGACGAATAACCGTGTTGATTAGACACTCGAGATGCCAAAGACAATGATCTTAGGTTCGATAACGAATCCACGGCCAACTGGATGACTCTCTGTTAACCATTTCGCAGTCCAGTCCGTCGCAGTACCAATACAACGTGTCCCATTACATTGACACCTCTCTGTTAGGTAAAAACGTCCATCCCGTGACCGTGACTACGTTCAGTGACCATTTGTGTCACCTCGAATCCAAGCCCATCGTCACAAATCTCGGGCAAACATAATCGGATTGAATCATAAACAACTACTTCTAAGTTTTATTATTTAAGTACAGCTATGATAAATAGTCTAAACTAAGGTATCGGGGATCTTCCCAAAAATTCCAAAAGAAGGCCTCGGTGTCCTTTCATCTCTGACATATATATATATATATATATATATATTATACATATAATATTAATATATTTTCTTGATAATGAAGCCTTAAACGAACCCTGTCGATTATTTACTCGTAACCAGCCGGTAATTAGTCAAGTTTAAGTATACTTGATAAATCTTCAAAGTTGATTTTTTTTCGAAACCCAAGCTGAAAATGAAAAATTCTATTCCATATTATTTTCTTATTTTTCCATATGGAATCACGTACCGCCCGCTTTTACACGTTACTCGGCCGGATTTTGTATATGCCGTCCGTAAGTAGAAGGACATTTACGGAGAACGAGATAAGATGGAAATGTCACTAGTATCTTATTAAAACTACGCTATGTTATGGTAGACTAAAAAATATTTGTATGTATATAGCATATACGGGATCGTTTGCACCAGAAGCTAAGCTAAGATGAATTCCGCTACGTTAAGAAGAGAACGTGTTTCTGAGCGCAAGGGCAGGCAACAAACGTGTTTCTCTTGCTCTAGTCTCGTCGTCGTTTCTTGGTGCATTGTCGAATGCCTGCACATTATCGCACACGCGTTCCCGTTCGAGCGTGAAACGTCGATGACGAAGCGTCTTCGCGGCGCGTGCAGGTGCGTGCACATGCAGATGACGTTGACCACTGTGCACATGCGAGTGTTAATTGAAACAACAGTTAGACCCAGGCGATGAATCATTCAATTAAGCGGATTCCGAACGAGTAGCACGACGCCGCGCCGCGTCGTCTGGCGTCATTTCGATCTAATTACACGTCCGGACTAAGTGGCTTCGCTGGATTCGCTGAATGTCTAGCGACGAGCGTCTTTTTAAGCACCGCCGGGGTTACAAGTATCTGTCTGCCGCTATCCCTTTCCTCTCTCCTGTCTAGGAAACCAGCAAGAAGCAGAATGTAGCCCGTAGACGTGTAATTATTAATCCTCGTGTTGATTTTAACTGTTTGCACGGCTATTTCGTTGTAAACCGATCTGTCGTTCGCCTGGTTTTTGTGTGAACGTCGCGCGGTTACGTGTGAAAATTGGATAAGTAAATGATGAGATGGTGGTTGAAGCGTGTGAAACGTTTTGCTAAAATTGTAGGAGGAGACGACGATTATGATGTACTTTCAATCGCCACTTTTTCTCATACTCTTAAGAAATTCTACAAAAATATGATGTTATCCTTCTCGTAAATTTGATAAAATATTTTGCGCGATTTAATTATTGTCTTAAATAGATGTACACTCTGTTGAATCGAGCGTGGTGGTTTTATATCACAGATCCCAATAATTTATATTTATCGCATGAATGTTCTAATAATTTATGTCGTGATTCGAACGCTATAATATGAATGATGATCAATTCAAATACATTAAAGATCATCACAGAGGGAAGCTGATCTTTCATTAAAAGACGAACGCAGATTCGGCTGATTTGTTGATCAGAGATGAGCAGTAGCATTCAGTTGGGCTTCTTAGCAAGTTTATATAAAACTCGATAGCGGTCGTGTTTCCTGTTTCATCAGAGAAGGGCTTGTTTCCTGTAGTTTGATCGTTCCCTTCGTGGCTTCCTCTAACCCCATTTAGAATCGTTGTCTGAAACGAGCCCTCTGCTACGATAATTTGATTGCTACACCATCCAAGTCAGACCCTAGCGAAAATTCGTAATCGCAGCTGTGCAAGCGCTGCAGCTCAATTCGGCTGCTCGTACTACAAAAAAAAGAAAAAGAAAAAAAAGAAAGAAACATCAGCATACAATGAAATTCTTCATTTTCAGAAATTCAACATTCAAATTCAAATCAAAGTATTTCATAATTTCCAAGATTATTTACTAGAGATTAAATAAGAGTAACTATTAACTAACTATAACTAAACAATAACTAAAGAGTAACTATAACTAAATGAGAGTAACTATTCGCTAATTAGTGAAATGAAAATTTTATAAACAATATCTACCAGTTCAGTTGTGAAAGAAGGTCATAATGTGCGAGCAAAATCACGTAAATGGTTCGGACAGATAGTTCTTATTATTCGTGGACACGAGCAAACGTCATAAAGGCATGTACGCGCTAATCATCATAATTTGCAAGGACGTCTAGCCGGTCTGTCGTTGAAGCGCGACGCCTCTCGTAATTCGAGTGACAACTGACGGCCGTCTACGCGTTAAACGCTCATGCCGGTGCCACGACCCAATCTCATCCGACCGAGGAGGAACTTTTTTTACGAGAACGCGAGAGGTCACGAGACGGCGGCGGCTGTACTTTCATTCTCTCTTTTTCTTCTTCTTCTTCCTCTTTCCTTCTTTCCGCAAATTACGTAGAAACGGTGGCTTTCTTCCAGACATTTTTCTCGGCAGCCCGACAGTACAGAATGAATCACCGTTTCCTTGCTCCTGCTCATGGAACAGGAATTCAACATCGCGCCTCATTTCTCTTATTTACAGATGCATTTGCGTAAATTTCCAGCCCTTTCCCTTCACCCTTTACGAGAACCCCTTGACAGCACGGTTTATTCGCGATCTGTTGGCTCCCCGGTAATTCTCGGGAATCCCTCATCTTGTCGCCCTGAGGTATTTCTCAGTGAAAACGTCGACATGGCCGCGAGAATCGTCGTAAAAATGACGGAAAACGAAGCTGCCGTTATTTTTAGTTTTTTAGCCGGCGTGTTTACGGCGACACCGATGCGATGGAAAACGTTTCCTATGGTGAAAACCATTCGTTAACGAGATGGAGATTTACGTTATTCCGCGCTCACTCGCTATTTTTCGAAAATCACGATAAAAAGAATGTCGATAGTTAAAGTAAGTAATTTTCTATTATAGTGAATATTCGGAAATATTTAACACCTAGAGTGTGGAACGTGAAAGCTGCTTGATGGCCACGGTGCGGAATGTGAAAGACAACGTGTATTGTAGTAGAAAATTGTATTTTCTTTTAACTTCATGATGCCGTTAAAGTTTGTGGAACATTTTTAACGATAAAGAGACAGCTCCAACCTTTAAATTATATTCATTGAAAGAGCAAGAAAGGTATAAGTCGAAACTTAAGAAGTTCGTACCATATACTAATTTTTTACATGGACATATTTGTAGTATAAATGTCTCGTAGCTCTTACGTATTCACTTAGATTGGTTCTTAGATTGGTGTAAAATTTTACCAATACGATGGTGATAGTCGTGCCCCGTTACAATGTTAACGAGACTTGAAAATATTTTACATCACGCGTATAACATATTCGTAAAAGAAAATGTTTAAATACGAACCTGTATGTTCTATACAATACATATACAAACACACACACACACACATCGCATTAATCAAATTAACTAAGAGATAAATCTGTTCCGATAATCGATATTCAGATGATCAATATTCTACTCTACGCTTTGTCTAAAATTCTACATCTAAAAAATGATACTCGGTCGATAGTAATATCTATTCACTTTGAAACATCGTTGGAGAGTAGAAGTTTCATAATGGCGGTTATCTTAGTTCTTAGCCGCCTTGTACGCGGAGGAACGAGGGAAGGTTTCTCGCGGCGCGATATCTTCGGCGAGAAAAAAAGAAAGAGGACACCGGTAAACAAAAAGAGGGACCCCGGGCAAAAGACGCAACTACCATGAATGAAATGCTGCTTACCACCTATTAATATCCATCACCTCCTACAACACGGTGTCGCCGGCCTCATAACGCCGCTCGACGACGCAGTGGGAACGTCTTCACGCGAGATTACTCGTCGTTGCGGCGCGGCGTCGCGTCATCGTTTTTTTCTAGAGTAGCAGCAGGGTTTTACGCAACCGCGAGAAACAATCTCGCCCACATCCCTCTGGTATCTCGTCGCTCTGCTTTTCCTTTTTTCTTTCCTCTCTATCCTTTTTCTCTTATCTTTCTCTTTCTTTCGTTCTTTACCAGAGGTGGTATCGTCTGCACGAGGTGAGAAAGAAGCGCGAATCAGCGCAGAACGACGACAAGGACGAGAAGGAGACGTCACAGCGTGTTTTATTTACCGAGCAGAGAAGTCTAGACTTTGCATTATGCCACCGTTGCACGACACTTGACGACACCCCAGCATGTCTTCGAACACTTGTGTACAAACGTGACGTCGGCACACGAGGATCAACCAACATCGTCCGGGTGTTTGCGACAAAACTGGCTCGTTGTATCGTCTAAGTCCAGAGCAATGTATATATGTACAAATGGAGAAATACCAGGCGATGATAGTCGTTGGGTAAACGCGACATCCAGGTCAGATCGTCTGAACCACGCAGGTATTGGTACGACCGTAGTTTATCGCCGCTTGAGTCGCGATTGAGATATCAGACTTTGTACGTGGATAGATATAGGTACTTATCTATGTTTCCTATTACGATTACGATTTCTTTTTAAATATTAGATGTTGAGAAATTTTGTAGGGTTTCAGAGATATTTAACATCGTCCTATGAACAAGCAATTTTTTATATTAATATTTTTGTTAATACTTTATGAATTCTACAATTTGATGGAAGACCACTAGCTCGAGTCTAGATTATCAGATATTATATAAAACTTGTTACCTTTATGACTGATTTTTAAAAATCATCCCGTTTGTACCTGCGCTTAATCCTCTATCAATTTTTCTGTTACTTCCAACTAATCAATTGATAACCAATATACTAATTATTTCTATCGATTATGTCGACAGATTTATAACTAAAGAATCTTCTAAGGTAACTAGAGTTGATTATTTTTAAAGTCGCTAAGATCTATGAAACAAATAGCTTGCCAAATTCTCGACTTTTAGCCATTAACGTACAGTCAAAATACCGACTACTGTTAATTGCGACATATATTTCAGAAAACTGTCACGATCGGCACTGCTGTGTAGTACGAATTCCAAGTAATTATCCTAATGGCAACAATGGGAAACATGTGAGAAAGTATTACAAGTTACAAGGTATATACCATGGAAACAATCCAACGGAGAAGAGCCCAACGCGGGAGCCGTGAACATTTCTTAAAGCTTTCGGAATCTGAAAGCGGTTCGTTGGACTTTCTCGAGAATTTGTACGGCGAGAATAAAAGAATCGTAAGGTGCAACCCGAAACAGTTGGAGCCGCGTAAAACACAAGCTAAACAGTTCTTGTTCCCGGCACGATAAAACGTAACTCACGCGACACCAGGAAGGTAGTAATTGTTCCTCGTATTTCTTCGAGCGGTCCAACTCTTTTGAAATTTTCATCGCGAATACGCGACTACCGAACGAACGAAGTAGCTGTCATAAGTCGAAATTATTTTTCCCGTGGAACGACCGGATATGACCGAGTTTAACAAGATGTCATACTGGAATTACTCGTGACAATTAGCGACCAACTCAAATATGTACGTCGCAAGTAGATTTGATTATTGATCGACTTTAAGCGTATTTGGTTATTTAAAAATTATTGTAAGTCTGTAAATAAGTAACGTACAAATATATGAACAAATAGATATACACGATCCTTACTTCAGACAACAATATACTGGCGATAATGGCAACTTGTTAAAGAATAACTTGATCGTTTAAACGCAATGAGAATGAATAGTACAAGAACATCGCATACTAAACCATGCTTCCCAGGTTATAATCATTTCTACGGTGCAGAACAGTTTTAAGTGGCCGAAATGACTACCCTTCCGACCTGATGTAAAACCACTGACGCGTAATTACTAATTTTTATGACGGTTGATAACGTCTGTTCATCTACATCTCTGGAGAATACTCGAGCATTTTAGCGGACATATTGTGTTCGTTAAAACGAACGAGGAATGTTTAATTAGCACGACTCTAGATAAAGCAATTATTTCTTGGTTTTATTTCTGGCAATTAACGAGATGTAGAAAGCTAGCAAATTAAGGTAGGTACTATGCGCTTTTGAAAAATAATTTTGACACTTTGCCGGTGTTGTTGCTGCGACGTTTATTATTCTGTCGTAGAGTCATCGTGGAATGGTAAACCCAGAATTATAGTAACTATTACAGTTTTTCATAGAACGATATTAAAAGTCGATATACTTTTGGAATTATTTTCCTTGATTATGGAATATTAAATAGATCACAATGAGTCGTACATCGGAGGGTGATTTTTACCTCTTAAGCTCGAAAAGAATACGCATCTAATATTTTCGGCTTCTCGTCGCTTAAACAAAATCTCATCGAAATTGGACTTGGTGATTTTTCTTTGTCAGTCGACTCACGCGTCGAAGGATTAAAAACGCCTAAAAGAGAAAAGAATAGGTCGAGTTTAAATTCTCTCGACGTAACGTGACGTAACGCCACGTATCGCGTGTTTCAACAAGAAATTTTCAATTGCTCGGCAAGTCTCCACGGCACGAGACGATAAGACACGTTTACAGCCCCTTTTCGCGAATCTATTCGTTTCTCTTGATTAAAGGAATAATCCCTGGGGGGTGGAAGTAGAGGACGCAACTCGTCCCATGTTCTTTAACATGGTCGCTCGAGGCCTCGCGGAACGAACCGAACAGGGAAAAGTTTTCGCGGAAACGAAACGGAGAACGAAGTGGAGGAACGGGGAAAGGGACGCGAGCTGTGAACGGGAAAAAGAAAGGGAAGGAACAGATAGCGAATAGCGAGCAGACGGGACGGGCATGGTTGTGCCGGACGGCATTTTAATAGGTTCGCAGGGTTCGAGCGAAAAAGTTGCAAAACAAAATAAATCGGCGTTGCGACAGGTCGGCCCGCTCTTTCTCCGCTATTTTTCTCTCTCGTTTTCTCTCTCCTTTTCTCTCTCGTTTTCTCCCTGTCTCCAGGCACGGTTACGGGGCGCAGGTCATGCATATTCACGTGTGGCATTCGTACGCATGGAATTAAGCGGCCGGGGAATTAAAGCGCTTTTCGGCGGGAGGTAGTCCAGGAGCCTTTTCTCCCCCTTCTACCCCTGAGCTCCAGGTGATTACGCGGGGATTTTTCGAGGGACGGCATTTCTATGGCGGCGCGGTAAGTACAGCTGCAAGAGGCTACGCCGCTAGCGCGACGATTCGACTCGTATTATTTCCCGAGACAAATTAGACTCTCGCGTCCTGGACAACGCGACTCTCTCGTTTTTTCTACTTTCCTTTTGCTCCTGTCTTTTACCGCGACTCACGCGTTTTTCACAAAACACTGTGACTAGTGATCGAATACGAAACACTTGGAACCTGTATACGTACACGAACACGAAGAAAATGAAACGCGAATCGAAGAGTAGAAGAAGCGTTCGAATTTAGAAAATATCTTGGATATCTTGATAAATTTAGAGAGTATTTGTGACGTTCGTCCAGACGATTTTGTGGTAGTCGATGATACTCGTGGCTTGTTTATGCAGACATCGTGGTGTTGAGACGATATGGTTGTTGATTCTGATACGTTTATAACGTGTGGACTGTCGAGTAGATTGTCGAGGAAGATTACTGAAAATGTAGAATAAGGGATTTGAGTGGTAACTGTACGATAGAATGCTGATATACGTTCGACCGGAAAATGGACAGCTTCCGTAGATGCTCTGTTTCTATTATAATTAACTAAACTTGGGTCTACTAGAATTTTGAAACTTTTCCTAAGACGATAGGTACCTTTGGATAGAACTTTTGCATAGGACTTATGTTTCTTACAGTAAAACGTAAATTTTCTAGGTAAGGAAAAGAAGACGTATTTTGTCAATGTTAAAGGATTTCTCGAGTCGTTTCAAAAAATTGCAGCACTCCTGCGCCAGTTACAAGCGTAGAGTAGAGGCAGCGAGATCGGCATAAATATTCATGTCGTCCCTAGTAAAGGCAACAACAAATGCTCTGTCGCGTGCGAAAGCGATGCTGTTACGGCTAAAAAGTCCGCATCGTGCGCGCTGTACCTATCCCAGATATTTGTAAAACAGGACAAGTAAAAAGAAGAAACAAAAAGGAAAACCTAGCAAAAAGAAGAAACAAGAAGAGTCTGTATTAAATGAGGTTGGGGACGAATTGACAAATTAATCTCATAATTACGGGCGACATGTGATGACAATTGCTCAGACGAATTTCAGCGAACAATTTTTACGCTGCGCTCGTTGGAAATCCCAACGACAGCGAGGCTTCAGTCGGTGCTAATTTGTTGCCTGTTGTACGGCAGCTCTTTCACACAGCGATACGTGTACCGCGTATAATGGATACTGATTGTATCGGTACTAATGAATAGAGTATAGTAAGGAAAGGTTATTTGAGCCATTTAAGCTTCAACGTGTTAAAATCCAATCTTGAACTTTGCACGGAATAATCAAACTTGTTGTATGTACCTATGTTACTAGATTAAGATTAATGTTTAATGTAAGGACGAAAGGAAATATCGTATACTCTAGGTCCAGCCAGGAAAAATATCGGAAACGGGAAAATGATTCGGATAAGCCTACGTTAGGGTTATTAGATCCACGTGGAGTTAATAATGGAAATATTCGAAGAATCATGGAAATACGTTGTAAGATAATTACAAGAGATGGTAGATTTTGAAGTTTTAATGAGAACAATTATGAAGTACGGCGATGTATGAATACGTTTAGTCGAACGAAATTTTAGTCGGTGCCCTGAATTTGCTGGTTGAATTTGCCTTTCTGGATGTGATCTTGTATCGTACGTATAAACAAACAGTCGTAGGTAACAGAAAGAATCGGTAGGTTTCTATTTCTGTCATGTGAACTCCAATTGTGCAAATTACTCATCGCGCAAGTTTATACAAACCGTGTTTTATCATATTTTATTGTCTCGATATCGCGTACAGCATCATCGTAAAATACACGTTTTCGTGCGAACACCTGGATATTTTCGTGGAAAGAGCCACGACAAAGTAAGAAGAAGAAGAAAAGGTCGCAGAGAGGATGTCGAGAAATCGCCATGAGGAAGACGAAGCGTCTGAAATAAGGCTCGAAACCTTAAACCTTCGGGAATCTCCGGCATCGTGCAACTATCACGTCTGCCAACCAGCCCGTGCACCTTACCCCGACTCACCCTTTTGCTATCCCTGTGTGCCACACAGTCGGCTACCCCTTTCTCCGCCGTCTCCGTCGCCGCCGTCGCCGCCGTCGCGTCGTTTTCATCTCTCCTTTCACCCTGCGCCCTCGTCTCACCGTATGAGAGATCCCCTCGCCCTTTCGTCGGTCCTGTCTCACCCTTCCATTCGACCGACCGCCCGTCTAGCCGCCCTTCCAACCCCTGCACCGTGGTGTGCGCCGAGCGCCACCCCCGATCGCGTCCCGACGAAACTCCTCGCCACTCCAGACGACAGCGGCTCTGGTAACGGAGACTCCTCGAAACGTCGAACGAGCGCCCGTTACGAGCGCTTTTCTCCTCGTGCGGATGCGATCGACGCCCGGCTCGCTGACGAAGTGTGCAAAGTCGAGCCGAAGGACCTCGTAGCTGGAGAGATCGATCGATGGTTCCGCGGCTCGTTCCAACGATCCTCAAGGGCGGACTGTTTGCAGGCACACGCGAGTTACCAAGAACGATGACTGACCTTTTCAGACTGACTCGAAACTATTATTTTCGAAATAGGCACATCTTTGACATTTTCCTCGTGACAGCCGGTTACAATCAGTAGTCGTGTTTGACGAGGGGAGGATTTTGTCGAATTACCGTTGCATTCTCTTGCGGTATTTTGTGAAAAATTTCTTACGTAGAGTCTGGAGACGCTGTATAATTATGTTTCGTATACCAGTTATTAGCATATTGAGATTTAAGATTGGTTAATCTTGTCATCTACTACATCAGGCGTTATAATCATTCGTAAGTCATAATTTCGATTACCAAGAGATTTACCATCGTCTATTACTTAGCAGCGATCTTCGATTAAATCAAGTTGAGGTTTCAATCGCACGATGTTTCGTTTATATTTAAGTATATTGATATATATCGTCATCGATGTAGAATTAGAAGGTTACAGTACCGCGGACGTTGTAACTATTACCGTAATTTCGTTCTCAAGTAACGGACGAGGTCAAACACCTTAATAATGTTCGATTAAGCCGATTTCACGTTGAAACAGTTTTTTTTATACATTGACATACATATGCATGTATATAATCAATGAAATGTGGAATTAAGATCTTAAAATATTTCACATGCTACGAATCTATATAATTTTCAAATAGCACATAATGCTGTAATTGTAATAAGTCAATTCGAATTTAGATATTTTATCTTGCCATTTAACCGTAAGAATTAAAGGTTAACGTGTCAAATTAGTCATCCACCAAGAAAGAAGATTCTCTTTTAACGGTCTACGAGTCTGTCTATTTTATTATTCAAACCTGACACATAAAAGATACCCAGTTAATGAAAAGAATTTATGAGAGCAACATCTTTCAGGCGACCACGAACGACTACATCCAAAAATAAGAATGCATTCATTGTGATTTATAGTCTGCGTCGCGCGTCAATGTTGGATGATTATGGATGGTGTTAAACGGCAGCTCCTGACGGCAGCAGATGTGGTTCGAGCGGTCTACCCCGCAGTGCAAGAGGGAGAAAGAGGAGGGGACCGTCTAAACCTGCGACCATGACATTGAAACGTTACGTCGGGCATCCCCCTCACGACGGTCGACGGATGGACAGGCAGACGAACAGATCGAAATCTGCCTTCGCAGTCCTTCGTCCCTTCTCATGCGATTCTCCTTTTTCTTCGATGATTCAGCCCCGGGCCCTCATAGACTTGCATTAAATATTCATCGATAATAAAAGACTCATTGGCAATGTGATATTGTAAAAAACCAGATACGACGCGCGTCTTTTTTAATTAAAAACCAGTTGCAAAATAATTATTACATTCTGTATTGGAGATATCGTTAACGGAGAATGTCACATTAATGCAAGGATGGACCTTAATTCTGAATGTATAAAATTTCCTATAAAAAGGTATTTCCCTCGTAACTTCCATAAAATTTGTCTTACGCTTCTTTTCCTAAAATTAATAATAACTTTCATAAAGAGCGTGCTTGGATACGGTATAATAAGGACAAAAAATTTTCCTCATAATCTTCATAAAATTCTTTTTACGATTAAAATTAATGGTAATCGTCCTAAAGAACACAGTATATATACTTTCCCAGTGGCATTGAATCATTCCACGATCAAGTTCATTAAACGTTTCTCTCTTAAGAAGGTAGCTCCCCGAAATTTCAATTGTACAGACACGATATCGCAGGGATTTTAGGGAACGTTTTGCACGGAATTCTATCTACGAAGTCTCAGTGGGACGCGTATTTATACCCACGGTAGCATGAAAGATTCAAGCGTCACAGAGAATGCACGGCGGTTGGGCGAAGTGGATGTCGAGTTTTCGGTCGGCGGAACGATCAAGGTGTTCGAGAATGCGGGCTCGGCTCACCGAACAAAAGTGTATCCTTCTGGACGATCGGGAGACCGAAACTGACGGGTTTGTAGAGACTGAGATCCGATATATGTCATGCGGCAATTTTAACCGGACAATCGCGCCATCGCGTTATATTCCATCCTGATCGCGGGAATGTTCACTTTCGTATGCGAAAAGGGGGAGGAACAATGGCGTAAGTAGCATGCACGACCGCGCAAACAGACAGACGGCCCTGCGGGAAATTGCATTGCACACATCGGATGGACACATGGAATCGTAACCTCTCCTTCTCGTTCTATCGCTTGTCGCGCTCTCTGTTCGATCGTCTGTTGTTCCCCGAGCGCGTCAGGGCCCCGATGTCCTCCTTCCTGCCCACTTACGATCGTCAACCGGCCACCTGTCCCTGCGTATCCTGTCCACCCGTCTGTCCGTTCCTCCATCCGTTCGCCAAGCACCCAACGTTTCACGCTTCCGCGAGAGTCCAAGTGGCAACGCTTGTTCCCGAAGAACAGCTCGCAAATAGAATGGAATTTCCAGGGAACCTATGCAACATGGAGCCACATACGGCTTGACCGAGTGCTATTCCGTTTGATGGGACTTGATTGAAAAGAGTTGTACGTAGTCGGGCAACGGTTCTTGTTTCTTCATGGGGAACAACAGAGTACGAAGCCTGCGTAAGTTGAAGTGGTTGGATTGTGACGTGAAATGAGAGATACTCGAGGTAAAACTTTGACTGATTAACAAACTCCCATTGTTCGGGTTATTCAAGGTAGTTGGTAAAGAGGGAGAGTTGATCAACTACGACCAAGAATATTCCATGTGAAAAGAAAAGATTTACTCAGTAACATTTCCGGAAAGGAACGTACAAAGTCGATCGACAGCGACTGGAACTGTCGTTTCGTATTACATCGGACAGGATTCTCGTTTCTTTCTTGTTGTACAGTTCCTGTTAGACCAAGACGAGTGTGACAGTTTCCCCCGGACGCGACGCTTCGAATTCGTGTAAGCTCCTTTTTTTGCGATCTTGTCTCTCGTTCTCGACGCTTCCGCGTGATTGCCGATGAAGACGGCAAGGTTGCAGTCGATACTAGGAATCGGCACGTCTTTAACGAGGAAAACTACATCTTCTTCTTTGGCGTAGGAAACGAGAAGCCACGTAAGGCGACGGTAAACGACGAGCAGCCGGTAGGACGGACTTGACTATAAGGAGGCAAAGAAGATGGCAGACGCCCGCTCGTCTAGACCCGCTTCGACTCGACTCAACTCTCAACTCTCTGCAGTCACTCGATAAAAAACAGTCCGCCGCTTTCCTGGCCATCCGATGCATTGGCGTACCACGTTAGGGTTTCTTTCTCTAGTCTCAGTCATCGTTATTCCACCCCAGTTGATCGAACCAAGTCGATGGTTAATCTTCTTCTCGCTCTGCTTACTTTGTAGCTGTTTCTTATATGCGCGTCTCTATCGAAACGTTTCTATGCGTTAAAGAAACGGTACTGCAGCTACATAACAAGAAACGACAGGAATATTTTTTATCGATTTGAATAACATAACGAAGAATATACGTAACAAAGATCCAGCGCTAACCACCGGTGAACACCTGACTAGAAATAACTTATCGGTAGTGAAGAGGGAGAAGCCCGCATGAATTATGGAACCGCATCGGCAATTACCGACACGTCGTGCATGCGTTTACAGCTAATCGAAACGAGTTTCGGAGGAACGAGTTTACCCGTTTAACGAGGACTGTCAGATGGAAATCGAATTCACAAGGCGTGGACTGGCAGCCCACGCGTGGAGTCGGGTCGCGCCGCCGCGCCGTACCGTCGCGACATCCTTTTTTGTTTTACGCACGTAATCAGAACATGTGCGCACATTGAGCGTCATCGATGCAGGTGCACAGTGAAACGGTGCGCGCCAAGCGGACATATACCCTGACCTTACCCGAAAGGCCAACCTGTCGACCACGATCGTGCCAGCTGCAGTCTCTCCGTCTGGCTCGGTCTGGGCTCGTCGATGTCGACCGTTTCCCAGCTCTCGACGCCAATGCAGAAATTACCCCCTGCGACCCCCTGGACCGTCTGAGCGGTGTCTAGCCATCGCCCCCTACCTCGAACCGTCGGAACCCTCGCCCCCGTTGCGCCCTACCTCTTTCTCCCTCTTTCACATCCCTTCTCCACTCTCTCCTCTCTTTCTCTCTTTTCTCCGCTGCTTTCCCTCTTGCTCCACCGTATCCGACTGCCCCACCCATCCTCGTCTCTACTGCTCCTACCCCCGTCCCGCGATCTCCGTCGACCTTCTCTCCCCGGTTGGCGGGGGTGCAGTCTAGCCAGCGACTATAGTCTCCGCTTCGCTATGGTATGTAGCTCGACCAGGTTCACGCGATGCATCCTATCATCGCATCGCCAAGGAGTGTAGGAGTCGGCAGCCGAAAACCTATCGACAAGACATTGTTGTTGGATGGAGAAGGAAAATTTTTGCCTTTCTCCGGTGCTCGACTAACATTGTTCGGGAGAATCAGCGCGACGAGGAAACGACGATTGGCGGACGTGACGATGGAAGCAGGACTACTCGACGATTTTCGATATCAAGTTCACGATTTCCACTTGGAAATGGATTGCCTGCCTGCTGTCTGACTTTCACCGTAGACGTTGAACAGCGGACGGGGATCGAACGTAGGATCCTTTTCAAGTCTTGCAGAGATCGATACTACGAGGGGGTAGTGATTATGGAACGTTGTATCTTCAATCAAGTTAGGGGTTATGACGAAGAAGAACGACGTTCTCGAAGCTAGATTGCGGCAGCTATTAAAAGACTGCGGTGGAAGTCAAGGTTGCGGTGCAATCGATAGCTTGAAGTTCAAGGAATATCGTTGGATTGAATTTCTTCTCATAGAAATTTTTGATGGTTTGATAGGAAATGATTCTATAAGATTCACTTGTAGGATGTAATTCTGTATTTAATTTAACAACTCCTTTATTTCTTTTAACAGTCTTCCATTTTCTAGTAAAAATATTCCTCAAAATTTTCAAATACTAAATGAACCTACTTATGTAGTGGTTGAGTAATTGCTTTTTTTAATTATCTCTGTAAAGGTTAGAAGCATACGTTTCAATATTAAAAAACGACATAAATGGTGTCTGATAAGTGTAACGAATTTTGATAAAACATATTAATGTTGTAGATGCTAAGACAATGCTATACCGTATACAAATTCTATGGAATAGCGTGCACGTGACGAACCTACGTAAACTAAATTCGTTCGACCGAGAATCCTGATGGTTCGCACGGTTGTTCACCACATGAAAGTACACGTCTTAAACGCATAAAGATAATGGCGTATACACAGAGTATACGGTACAATGACGAATACTGTCCGGTTGTTCCAAGTGACTAGCGTAAATAATACTTTCTGTCCGATGCGTTCGACTGATCACGAGTGGTGAATTCCATGGGGATCCAAAAATGCGTGCAAAAGGCTCCCTAGCACTTTCTAGATGCCCCCTCTTCGTTGCGTGACTCAAGACGATTAGGTCTGGCTTGGGAACACAAGAGTTTAGTCTCGCTTTGATTGGGGTAGGTCCCAAACGTATAGTCGACGACATAATAAGTCTACCACCAGCAGGACTTGCTACCAACGTAGCAAGGTCAGTGATAGGGGACCTACGTTAATTAACGTCTTGCCGTTAAACCGTCCCGATAGGTCTCTAGAGATCGAGGCCTGATGACCATCATAAAGCAACGATCGAACTCCGTTGGGAAAATCATAGCGTTACATGGAGCTTACAGTAGTGTGTATATTGCAAACGATTAATTTTGTCGCGTACATGATAAATAACTGTTTGACACAATTAGTTAAATGAAAATCGATATTACAAAAATAACATCATGACAATTTTCTATCGGACCGTTTCTCACTGGTCAATTTCTCTATTTCTCTATATAAATACACGACTAATGTTTAATTCCCAAAAAACAAATTATTTGCTTCCATACATTAATTAGTTACAAGATGATAATGCAAGGAATAGCAAATTCCAAGTTAAATTTCAGAAATGATATTTATACTATCATTACCTTCTTCTTCTGCTTTCTAATTTGTGGAGTTGGCGAGTATGGCCTGTGAGTGGCTCAACAGTTAAAAAATATACAAAGTTATTTACGATTGTAAATAGAGTTTATAGTCACGATCGCTAAAATAGTTGAAAAATATGATTATCTCTTATACGAAGTCGTATTACCGAGTGAAAATATTTATTCGGATACAGCGTGACTTCTGTTCTGTCTGGCAGAGAAAACACAAAAGTAGTTACCATTCCGTATTCCCTTCGTGCTTTGCAATCTTCAAAAAATGGCAGAAAGGGTTTCCTACCCCGCGTACTTAAACGAGAATTTCCAAATTTAATAATACCGTTCTAATCAAAGAAATGTTTAAAACTAAATTAATAAACGAAATTTACACCATTATAAACATATGTATACTACTCGAAATTTCAATTTTATAAAATGACAGAAAATTGTCTACACTGCTAGATTACAATTATCCTCGTGCTTGAATGAAAACTTTCAAATCCAACAAGTCTGCTCTTATTAAAGAAATATTAAAAATTATATATGTAGAAAATTATATATGATTAACCGAAATTATATAATTACGTTATTATAAATCCTTATTACTATATAAATTCCAATTTTGTAAAGTTAATTATTTTTCTAAAAATAATGAAGTATCGATAATACAAATAAAATATTATTACCTGATGAATTATTAAGAAAGCTACAAATTCGTATTGTCAGATTTTAGCATCGTGCTTCCGTACTTGCAGTCGAAGCCTACGTACGTCGGGCGAGACGGTGTCGTAGGTCAGTAATCGATAAAAACCTATTTTTCTCGTGCGTGATGCAGTGACGATGGGTCGCGTTCGTATTGCTGTCCGTAAATGTATAATTTGTCGCCTCACACGAATAGCGTCATCAAGGAAATTGTTTTGTTGCGTATATTGTCGTGGAAGATCAATAGGTTGGAAGAGAAAAAAGTGTATGGGTCGTTTACGAATGAGTTATTGAAAAGAGCGAAAAAGAAACGTGCGTATGTACATAGAGAAACCACGAAATATCCAATGGGGACAAAAAAAGCTTTACAAAGTATATAAATACATACGTATGTAATATGAGAATGTTACGCGTCTGTAGTATAAGGATCGTCGCGTGAAAAATGAAGCAGGAAAGTCGAAACATCGTGTCTTTTATACGTATACACAACGATGTGCCACATAACCTAACTTCGTTTCGATTACGAGGCCGATGAAACGCTGAGCGTGATTTTTTTTATTTTTCGTTTTTTGAAAATCCTTGTAACTCTTGTATTTGTGTGACTGGTACGTCGGTATGATGTAATTCACGCACTGCATCCATAGAAACGTGAGCGTGCGTTTCTATCGTGAGTAGCAACTGTGCGTGCACGCGTGTCCCGGACGTACCGACGCGTGAGTATGTACGCACGGACGAAAACATGCCGTTGCCAGAAATAACCATGTATGAGTCAACTGCTGAGTCTAAATAGGAGGTTCGCTACATTTAGAGCTCGTATCTTGATTATACATGGTCTACACCATGACAAATAACCTAGAAAATGCGTACCTATCGAAAGAGTTTGATTACGACGGCGCGTCGTAAGGCTATTGTAGCGAATTCGTGTTCTGGTTGACAGGATTCTGACGAATTGTCGTTTTGACGAATGAAACATTTGAAGACCGAAATGCAACGCTTGTATCGCTGTTCATAAGTATGAAGACACGATTTAATTTAATACAAAATATAATTGCCTGTTAGAAACAAGACTGATCAACTCTGCTTGTTAGTAATTTTTTAATTTCCCCACGATAAAGTTAATATCCAATTCTCAAGAAACAAGTACATATATACATACGTCCGTAAATCCACTCGTTGCAGAAGATAACGTAGATAATGGTAAATTCTGAGGTAAGAGAAGCGTGTAGATCGAGATGTGAAACAAAATCCTGAGTCAAGTAACAACAGCAAATATAACAGAGAAGTGAATAACAAATTTCAGAATTTGTTATAGAAACAATAGAGAAATGGTCAAAACACCAGAATCACTGTAACTATAACTCGAAGTATGGAATCGTTGATCGCAAGGATCTGTCATAACAATCTCGAGACTAAGAGCATAAACTTTACGCTACCAGCGTGCATCTTTTGTGTTATAATTCATTCGCGTGTTGTAATTCAACGAGAAGTACGCTGTCCACCAACAGGAAAGAGTTTAGCAGAAATGTTTTATTCATCTGTTTAATCAACAATTAAGATTAAGATACATCTCGTGCCACATCAAAGGTGTAATATCAAGTAGGTGCCCTTGAAGTACTAGCGTGATTTGATTTCCATCTTTCTTTTTCGCTCGTTAAAACGTGCGGCTTCCAGCGACTCTCGAGTGTTACTTGATTTTGTAAAAAAGAAATGCCATAATAAATATGTACAAAGAAGTGTGAGGAAGGGATGGTAGAATAGTAAAGCAGGGTAAAAGCTATCGTTGACTGCACTTGTAATTCAAATTTTCTGTTCCGGAGCGCAAGATGCGTCAATGTTGGCGAAAAGACAGAGCGAGAGAGAAAGAGAAATAACTTAATTAACTGGTTCCGGTGTGCGCGAGAATCGTTCGTAAAATCCGTAAAGCGAGAAAAAGATACAGAGCGGTGAGCTTATTCAACTCCGTAAAACTGTTTACGCAAAGAAGTATTTTCATAAGCAACACCTCGCTTAGCGAAAAAAGAAGTCATTGCGGCTAAATGCGGCGTGAAAGCGACACACGGACGCTAGTCTCTGATTTTTCAGGGACACGTTTGATCTCGTCACTCGGAGATTAACCTATCTCTGACGTATCTACCAGTGGTTACCAACGTGAATATAAATATATATACATAGCTAACGGTGTCGCGCGACACACGCGTAACCCTCACAAGCTGACCGGCACGTGTCGAGACAAGGCGGTTAGTTGAAAGCGTCGGACAGAAAGGCAGACAGAAAAGAGAAAGACGGGTAGAACCGGAGAATAAAGGGCCGAGGGGTGGGGTTAGAATTATACGTGCCCCGAGGAAAACTCAATTCGCGGCCACTTTGACGCACCCTCCATCTGGGTGGATCGTCGGATAGGCGCTGATACAAATCCACAAGATATATTCCTTCTTCTTCCTTCTCCTCTCTATAACCATAGTCTGTGCCCTTTCCTTTTCTCTCTCTCATCAGAGCACATAGCCGTAGTAGTTTATCCTGCTTTCTACCCCACTGGTGTACACCCGTGCACGTGCAGATACTCATTCGTACACACCGACAGGCCTCGCAGACACGTGCGTGGACCGGCAACAATTCCTAACCAAAAAGCCGGAGTCACCCTCGCCTCTTCCCCTCTTGCCCCTCGCACGGGAGTGTCTGGCTGCGACCGTCATCGGCGGGGCATCGAGATGCGGGGAGGTAAGAGGGGAAAACACCCGGCACAGTGGCGAGCGGCAAGAGAGGAGTGGGAACACAGACCGACAGTGGCACAGGGGGGAAGCTACGTACTCGTGACGTTGCGTCTAGACGCCCCCTCCACCTCAACCCGAAACGACGTCCACACAACGAGCGCCGAGCCAGCGCAGCGCCGAGGAACATCTCTCGGTTTTCTCCGCCTCTCGTGTACGTAAATTGCCGAGCACCGAACTCAGTGTTTTATTCTCGCGGCGCTAGATGTCGCTCCCGTTGACTGAATTAACTAGCGCGACCGCGGATTTTCAAAGTGCGCGGGTTTTTCTGTATTCGTATGGTTTACCTGCGTTACGCACAAGCAGTGCCGTTTCAGTTAATTTGAATTTCTTTGCATTTTTGTAGTGATTCTTGGTTTGAGAAAGTGACAGTGTCCGGTGTATTCTGCGGTGGCTACGTTGATGATTATTTTGGAAGAACGATGACGGCTTTTCGTTTTGGAATGCGAGCCTCCGTGTAAGACGACTGGTAAGGTTAAAATTTTTATCTCCGTTGCATCGTTGCATATATTAGTACTGGATGCTTTATCGTGAATGCAACGTTTAACGATATCGATGACAGATTAATTTTATTATTCTTATCGCGTTTTATCGTGATTCATGATTCATCCGAGCAAACGGTGCATACAAGCGTTTTATCAGGGATCATGGCTCGTGAGTCAGGAAAGGTTAGGCGGGATTTAAGAGCGGCGTATCCTTAAGTTTACGTTCTTACGCATGCGTTTAAATTAGGAATGGCATTTAAGGCCATTCGTGAACTTTATTATCGTTTAATCGCGACGGTATACACACATACGCGCTTTTAATCGCGTACACGCGTATATAAGCATTAAACACGCATACGCGCATGGACGTGCAAAGACACGAGAGAGTAGATGTGCATCGTTGAATTTTTATGGACTGAGGGGAGCGATGCGAGACAGACGTTTCATGGCCTTGAAGATCCGCGGCCAGCGATAGGGGCATAGTTCTTTTGTGAAAAATAATTTTAGTCGTGAACCGTCGTTTCCACCGGCAAACGCGCAAGCTAATTAATTTTCTACGGATCGTATGCCGTGTTTGACGCGGGAAACCGAGGACCGGATTTCTAAATCTACCTTTAGAACCATAACATTGAATTTTATCATGGGAATTTCAGAAGACGGCCTACTGAAAGATTATAGAATTCATTTTAGGCTATTTGGAGAAGCGGTTAAAAGCAGATAACTTATGGGTAATTGTTATTTGTCTGGACTGAAAACCTTTGCATGAAACTGATAACTTGTCCTAGATCTAAATCGAGCGGGACTCTTTTGCACAATAATTTTTAATATACATATATATAATATTAGCGAATTGGCAATAGAAATAATAAAAATTGTCACATGATCGTTAACCCATAACCCATAACTCTTAATGATCATTCATGAAACCAATTAGGTATTGAGCTACAAATGTAGAAGTATGAAATAATTATGTAGTTTATTTGTGTGAGGAAGTTCAAGGGTTCATATTATGTTTACTTAAATTAGTTCATAAACGTAAGACACTGTTCAAAGCTACATTTTTACAATCTACATACATACTATATCGATTTTTCTCATCACTCATGGAAGAATATATGGCCATAGCTAAAAAAAAAGAAAGTACGGTATGCACTCTGCACATGAGAACATCTATCACTCAAAAAATATGATCAGAGAGAAAAATATCTCTCACTAAATTGTGTTATACCGCAATCCACCACCGCCACTTATGAAGGAGTTATAGCTCATCTCAGACTACCCTGTATAATATACAACGAGGAATAAGATTATTATTTATTAAGTATAGGTAATATAGGCAATTAAACAGGGTAATATACGAGGTGTTCCAAATAGATTGGTCAAAGATTTTCCTATAGGTTGTGTATATTGAAACAAGAAAGAAAGTTTACGCAGGTGTTACATATATCCTAAAATTCATCTGTATCAAACAATAATTTATTTTGCCATTAGCATATTTTCATCAAATATCATTCTATAAATTTATATGATATACATATATATATGTATAAATATAATATTATAATAATATAATCACGTTTTTTAAGCGAGGCAATCTATGACAATGAAAACAATTCGAATATTTTATTACGAATCTATTCTCTTTAGCTTTAATATCAGTTTATCGACCCAAATATTACATATCTACTTATCAAATCTTTTTTCCATTGACGTATAAAATATCTACTCAAATTTTTCTCCAAACATCTTGAATCACTCTGTATAACATCAAGAAACTATAATAGGGCTGAAATTCATTCTTCGCGCCTATAAAATTTGTCATAGTTTGATATCCTCGAATCGCTGATACTTCCTAATAAAAAATATATGTATTGTACTTTATTACATCTTTACGGTACGAATTGAAAGTATAGACATAACACGTGTGCAACGAAATCAAAAGAAAAAGCGAGCCGCCGACTACCGTGAAAATTATTCAACCCGTTGAATGGCGCACGTCGGTTCCTGCATTCCTTCGTTCACGTGTACGGCGCGGCGAAGGCGGCCGCGCAAATAAAGCGTCGACTCGCCTTCTGTCGGCGACAATGGCAATAACAATTGAATCCGCGGCGAGTGGTAACTGCACGTGTTTATGACGATCTCGGCTTACGCTCGTAAAGAGTGGTTAGCCTCTAAAGGCTGAGGCATCCGACCGACCTCCTCGTACGTTTTGTTTTAATAAATAAAACGAAGCCGATTGTGTTCACTTCTTCGGCTCTTTCCCTCTAATCCTATTTCTCGCACGTGTTCCCAATTTCTTTCTCTTATTTCTTTCTTCCCCAATTTTTCTCTCCTTTCTTGAATTTCCTCCGCCTCTTTTTTCTTAATTCTATTCCACGCGCGTGATTTCCATTTCTTTCTCTTATTTGCTTCTTCCCCAATTTTCCTGTCCTTTCTTGAATTACACAACGTGACAATCCGTGTTCATTTTGATGTTTTATTTCGACACATATGAGAGTTTATAGCAATTTCGTTTCTGTTACATATCTCCATTATTTTCAGGGATATTATGTCGGCAATGTCGCGCGATATTATTTCTAAAAGTTACCTGGTTACGAGAAAGATATACGTGTAATAGTTTTGTTCGAACTGGCGAACATTTCTCAATTTTTAATTCGTCCAACTCGGTATATCGTATAAGTATCATCTTCGCTCGAATACCAGATATACGCAGCGAACTTGTTAATGAAAACGAACGCGATTTAAGGGGTATTTATCCGAATGGAAAAAGATCCTACGTTGGCTATTAAAGGTACGCGTAAGCGGAGGGCTGCGTTCACCGCAAACAGAACTTACGCAAGCGAACTCGCTTGAAATGCGGGCTCCTGCAGCAAGTACGAGGGAAACTATTTAAAGGTCACGCATATACATACATATTTCGTAGAGTGACGCGGCGATGCAGCTGCACGAACCGACCACGTAAAAATATGCGAGCGTTTGCTCGCGCGCTCGTTTCGCGCCACTGGATCGTTCCGCTCCGCGTGCATTGTCTCTGTCGTTGATGTTTATACCTGTGACAATCCAACCAGTGCACAAACTGTTTCTATTGCAATCAAAAATTTGTCGCTTCTCAATTTTATATAAGATTTATAATAATCCAGCGTTACCCTATCATAAAGGAGGGTAAATTGTTGTTGAAAGTAAGAGTTGAGGGGTTTTTTGAAAAAATGATCTGTAAGTACATAACAAACACATTTAGTGTTTTACAAGTTAGCACTTGAAAACAAGATAATCGATGCTATCGAGTTTTTCTATAAATTTAAGAAGAACCGTATTTTATTAATTACAAGACTCGATGAAAGTTATGTTCGAGGCTAGCTGGTTGTCGCGTGTTGAAACAAAATTTTAGTTGGCGTCTGATAGACTGTACACTCCTGTTCGTTAAATCCATTTACTTAAATGAGAACTTGTAATATAAGTGTCAAAGTGTATAATAAGTGTCAAATTGTAAAGTGCGTTCTTCAGGAGTTGCGTGTTCTTCTTATCAGAGAAGAATTGAAAATTTCAGTAATAATGTCTGTTTTAACACATTGATTATATCGAAACGTGAAAAAAGAAGAAACACGTCAATTACGTCAGTAGTATTATCTTCCTAAAAATAATTGAAATGACGGACCATATGAGTTGTGTCATCAATGTGTTAGATTTGTATAAGATTAAAACATTACGAATCTTTATTGTCAGCATCGTAAATGAAAATTCCATACTTTCTAATGAATTTTCGTATAGCAAATCATTGGTAAGATATCCTTCAAAGAGAAGATACAAGATACGGAGAAATCCACGCAAGATTCCAGAGTTTAAGTAGAATAAGGTCGGTACGTAACAGACGAAGAACTAAACATAGTAGAAAAGATCGATGGAGGCAAAGGGATGTCGCACGAGTTTCCTCGAGTTGTCTGGACTACGGTAGTGCCTGTGGTAGGGTTGTTTTGATGATTTTGTGTAAACTTGTTGTTGAGAGAGAGGAATTTGGCGGTTTAGGGGATTAAGGAGCTAACTGGTGTGCAGAAACACGGAAAACGAGCGGGTAGTGGGAATGAGGCTTAGGGCACAGCAGCGAGAGAACGTTGCGAAGGAGGGAGCCATCAAATTCGTCCTTTTTTGATTAATTTTAGTCGCCGACCGACAGCCATGTTTTGAAAATCGTCCCCATTCTTAGCTTTCCGTGTATATAACTCGTGCAACTCTTAAGTGCGTTTCGTTGGTTCTAGACCGAATACGAAAACAACTTTCTCTATTGTTCGTGATGACGGGTAAATATAGTGCGTCTAACGAGCCGTGTCAGAGCAGATAAACAAAATATTTGTGTGCATACCACGTGGCAGCTACGAACGGAAGTACGAACGCCAATGGCTGGCAAATGTCGGTTAACGTTAACCTATTCAAGACCAAGCAATCAATGGTCTGTTATAACGTTATAAATACACCGATTCCTTTAAATATCATGAAATATAAGTAGAAGAAATAGTAATGAAAAAATATAAAGGAAACCCTTGAAATTCTCTTTCATTATTCTGACGTTAAAAATCAGAATTTGATATCGTGAATTGATTGAAAAAAATTGCAAATTAAATATTGTGTTAACGCGAACGTTAACTATTGTGAATGAATATTCTTCTCCGGAATCATCTCATGAATATTTCAATATTTATTTTTTCTTGTTCCCAATAAAACCATCCCTGTAGAGATTAAACTGGTTTTGTAGTTTTGTATGCTACGTTATGTACAACGATGACATAAGCGTGATTACACACTGAAATAATTCAATTAATGCTGGGAAAATTTGATACTGTCTTGAAGTCGTAAATGATTATTATGTGCATTTATTTACTTACTCGACTTCTTATAGAATAGTATAGATTGTCTATAGAAATATCGGTTTGCTGTCGTTATTTCTTGAATACCTTTTTTCACTAACTAAAGACTCATTCGTTAATGTTCTTTTCATTCAATTTGGCGCCTTGTCTTATAACATACAATATCAAGTCATATCCGTGGTAAAGATTTTCATTTTGATTCAGTAGAAAGAGTTGTATTTGTACGTAGCAAAATTTGACTTGCAGATAACACGGTTTCAATTCCAATTCTTCAGATTGAACATTATTAAATAATTTATGTACAATATTCCAATATCATATCACTATTATCTACTACAATATTACAGTAATGGATAATTAACGCTTAATTAAGCAGCTATTAAACAAATTATAATTTATCAGATATTATTTTCTAATAAACGAGTTAATAAATAATTCGTTCAAATTTGAACAAGTATCTCACTTTTTGCAGTAGCAAAAGAAGAAAGTAGATCAAAGCGTTATAGTCACCCGATGATCTCGATAGTCATCTCCATCTTGGTCTCCCTCTGCAGCCGAGTTTAATTTGAATGAAACTGTCGGCTAGACACACGGTTTCGATTAATGAGAATCCGCATCGAGCATCCGCAGCGAGTGAGTCTTCGTACGCAGAGTTGTACACACGATCTTCCTCGAGATGTTTTCCTTTCGCTGTCCACGGATGCCTGACTTTAAACCGAGAAGCTTATTATCATTTGCTACCAGTTATAATAGAAGCGAGGAGGACGCGACCAGAATCGTTTCAGCGTCTCGTTGATCATCACGCGAGGGAAAAAATTTAACCAGATGGTTTTTGTTTAGTCTGGAATCGGCTTGGCCTGCTAACGCGGCTATCTAGTTCGGTCTCGACAGGGAGAGAAACGCAGCGGGTGCGATAACTTTGTCGAGGGCGCGTTGTGGAGTCAAAGTTCATTAAAACCTCCCACGAGGGAGATCCAGATCTTTAATTCTTAGAAATCCTCCTTACTTTCGTTACGACCAAAACTATTTTTGCATCTTGTAATATCTGCCAAGACTTTTCGTCTCGGTTAATACTCTTACTCAGGCCCATACAAATTCCTATAAATGTTACACTCTACGACTGTTCTACTGTCATGGTTTGTCCAGGCTTGTTCTGTAGAACTATATTATTGGGTTGGCAACTAAGTGATTGCGGATTTTGTCAATAGGTGGTCTTAGCACATAATTCAGTTTTTTGCTGGCAAAAATCTGAAGTTTTATGAACATGGAATTACGACACTGCCTGAAAGATCATGTCATCGACAAAAACGGACAATAGCCAATTGAAGAAAGTTATATTTTTAAGCAAAAATTTGGAATTTCCTTTCTTATTTAAAAAACCCAATACAATACAAAGTACCTAGGTACATGTCTGCTTGGTCTTACGGCATACGTATGTCATCACTTTTGATGAAATTTATGTCTGTGTAGTTTACGAATTTTGCTTCTGTTGTGTTAAATATGTATATATATATATAGCTTTCTTCGCATTGTTTTTTATTTATGGAGCGAAACCAGTAGCATGTTTTCGTAAAATATTAGAGTGTTATACGTCTTATTAGGTACCTTTGATATCTCTACAAAATAACAGTTGTTAATCCAGCTTTTTGCTAATCGATCGTTTATTTATTGCACCACGCCAGCTTAGTTAACCATTATTACTTTTTCCATATTTTTCTATAAATCTACTATATTTTAATTAAATCACAATTAATTTCATAACACTTGTTAAATACCACTTCGCATTACGGTTCAATGTTCAAATTATAACCGAAAGTCTCGACGCGTAAAGAACTCAATCACGGAGAACCGAATTTATTCTCAAAAAAGAAAACAAAAGGATGATAAAGGATGCCGTTTGTAAATCTGATGGAAGCTGAAGGAAGGAAAAGGACACATATATGTATAACGTTGACCGATTTGCCTGCATTGGTGAAAAAAATTTGTCTTTTCCGCGGTCGAGAATGAGGCATCGTTTGTCTGTCTCGCCCGTGAAAGAAACGAAGAATCCTAAGAAAAATAAAAGGTGGAAGAGAGTGTAAAGTAGAACGATGTAGCGTGTATCGGTCTGAAAAGGAGCGTCGTGGGCAAATTTGCTTCTCGTTCACCTCCTACGAGCGTAATGCCCCGGCGGGGAATTAAGCAACGAGACGATAGTCAATCATGAATATACAAAGCCGGGTAACCGGGAGCGGCGTTGGCATAAAACGTGATTAAAATTAACTCGACAATAACCAGTCCACATTAACAATTTATATTTCGTTGTTGCCCGGTCGCAGGCCGTGCCACTCGAGCGCTCGCCGATTCGCATTGTGCATTTTCCACGAACGTCGCGATTCCGTCGCAACAATTGCAGAAACACACGAGAAGCACATTGTTCTTCGAATAATGTGTGAATAATGCATCTACTGGTTTCGTTTTTTTTTTCTAAATATAGCGTTTCTGAAATTTGACGAAATACCTGAAAGAGAGGAGAATAAGATTCTGTCTTTAAGAAAATGTTAAGCTTATTTACTAGGAAACACAGTAGAATTCTATTTATAAGGATTCCATTTATTGGAAAAGAATTGTATAATTAAGCTATGAATGTTTATGCAAATTCGCTATATATTCTTACTATATGTGCATGTTCTTCGCTCTTTCTTCTTACTATTTTCCCTTACTATCTTCCAATTATAGAGCCTTTTAAATACACATTATCTTCCAACAAAGAAAATTAGCACCTGTATCTACGTCTGATCTACAGACTACAGACGTGGATCGGACGATCTAGTCCAGGAATATTCTACTTCGGCGCGCAACTTACACCCTCTACATGTCTACAGTCTACAGTCTACAGTCTACAGTCCATAGTCTACAGTCTACAATCTGCAATCTACAGTCTGCAGTCTATAATGCATCTAAAAACGAATTCCCCAATTGAATAGTCTATAACTCAAGCAGCATAAAAACGATGTACCTATAATACAATTCATAAGTTGCCGCGGCCTGTAATTATCGTGACAAATGATCGTTTAATTGCAAAGGCGGTGTTAACAATTTCCATGGACCGCCTACAGGATTCTTCGTGACGAACGGTCGATAAGGGTGTTAACTGCATGTCCTGTGATTGAAGGAGTGTCTTGTGCATCGTGATCGAAACGTGTCATGAACAAGAGAAGGAGAGATCAGAGAACGACAGAGAACAAGAGGATCTATAGTAACGCAACAACGTCTTTGTCAGGCGTTCGCGCATTCTTCGTGAGCCCGACAATTACATTCCACGCATCGCTTTGAGCTGTGCCCAACCCGCCGCGCCGCGCGCCGCCGCCGTATTCTGCCCGGCCACACATCGACACGATTTGCTCCTGGAAAATTTCAATACGCTTTACAAGGTGGCGGACAGTCGCTAGCGAGATCAAAGGGATCGTGGACATATTTCGCGTTTCGCTTGTATCACGCCGCTGTCAGGGAATTTGCCCTTCGCTCGTCCCCTGCTCTCGCCTTTGATTCCACAAAAGAAATTTCGTGCTGGGCTTGTTGTCGACGCGACGCCTCAGCTTCTCCGCTCTTTCTTCCTCTTCCGTGGTGGAAAATTGGTTAACCGTGTGGGAATTACGCGTCCACTGCGTCGCTTTCTATGGGACACTTCGTCGACGTGACGTTTCGTTTCATCTTGTAATTATGAATTACTTTGCAAATGTATGAATGTTTACGAGCATTTATGATACATTTTAGCTAAGTTTGAGACAGGAAGTGGGTTTTAGAATGACTGAAGAGATCGCCACGGAGATACTTGCTGCACGATTGGATTAGTGCTACTAGCGGAACTTCAAAAGCCGCTATTGCGACCGATATTAATAACACGATAAATTATATGTTATCTGCCTATCATATTCTATCATACGTGCATATATTCTACAATTAAATTGTAAAGGAGAAGTTTCTAATCTATAATTTGTAACTTGTCAGTTTGACAATATTATTAACGTAATGACAGTGTGGCGATTTAAAAATTCTTTTACAATCAAATATCTAGAAATATCTTACGGCTCGTTAAATATTAATTTTTGCGAAAATACCTAAGCAATAGCTACGAACAATTTGTTCTAAGAATCGGTTTGTCCGATCACTCGTTGACCAGGCCGCGTGATAGTCACGGGGTCGTTGCACCATTGTTTACGCGTATAATGTTATTGTTGCTGTATCTCTGGTTGTCGGTTGATGTAATGGAACAATGACGTGCTTATACGCGGCAAACACGCCAACGATCCACAGTTATGCACGTCTGCTGCACTATCGCTTGCATATGAGCTTGCAAAGATTCAATGTCACATTATTGTCAGAGGATATACGTATTATTATTCAAAAGATCGAGTCGTCGTGTCAGGGCTCTGGCATACAACGAAGAAAGATGGAAACGTGATTTAACCTCGTCAGGCTGTCTATCTCCTCGCGTAATACTGCTCTTATGAGTTAAATCCTTGCTTTGTCCAAGTACATACGTTCACCTAGGATCGTTCTTTCAACTAGAAATATAAATTTGTATCAATTATTATCAATCATATCGATCAAAGCGTAAGCATGTACATTGTATATGGTATAGATAGTCGTCTGTATGGTTAAAAGGATTAATATAGCGATATACATTTTGAAAAAGCTTCACTACGCTAAAAATCATCCTAATAAATGATAACTTTACTTCAGTGCTACAATGTACACTGATATATTTGTATATTAATAGCGCGGCATTGCATCGCAGGATGCGACGTCCCCATTCTCGAGATTATCGCGTGGAAGCGTTAATTACCATTGGAACCGTGTCGTGGGAACGATTCATCCGAAAGGATTACGGATGCACACGAAATTCGTGACAAAGCGCGAAGTCACGACCTACTTCTGCAGCTTATCGCAAGAAACTACGGTTTATGCGGGAATTACGAGCCGGCATGTATTCATCTACTCTATTCAGGTGGCACAAATAAATATGACGTCACTTAACAAGCCGAACGCCGCTTCTCGCGCAAATAAGCGTCTCTATTATTAGTTTTCTAACGTGGTGTTTCTCGTTTGAGGCGTCAAGTGGCTTGCACAAGAGTCGAATGCACACGCCGATTCTTTGTTTCGCTCCGCTATGCCTGCGTGTGTCCTCGCGCCAACTCATAAACGACTCTCACGGTCGCCGTTTTTCCAGATAACGCTTCGATTCTTCTTCCTTTTTCTCCTCGTCCCTTTCTTCCTTCCTTCTTGCTTCGCTGTCGATTCAGCAGCCACACCACAATCTCTTCTTTTTGTCTGGCCGCTTTCTTCGCGCCCTTTTTTCGTTTACCCCCACCCTCGCTCGCTTTTTTTCTCCACAGCCACTCGTGTTGCATCGACTCGTCGAGTCGAGCCGAGAAAGAAAGAGAGCTGGAGAAAAAGAGAGAAAAAATGGTAAAGAGATTTTGGACGAGTGCATCGAGCAAGGTATGAGGAGAAAGGGGTGGAGGATGAGACGGTGAAAGGGAAGGGGTTGGTACGACATTGGTCGCGCAACCTGTCTGCTCGCTCATAGCCTCAGAGAGTGGTACATAGTATAGCGGTGACGCTGCTCTGGTATGGGGATTGGAGCGCAATGGGGAGGGGAAGGGGTGAGCTACAGAGTGGAGAGAGGTGGTGGAAGTCGGGGGACTCCCGTCTAGACTAACCCCCGGTTCACCCCCGGCAGACAAGCCAACCAAACTGTTCGAGTGAACTGCTCCGCGCTCCTACTGCTCCGTACACCCCCTTAAAAAGTTAAAATACTCTGTCCTCGCGCCTCTGCCGACCTATCCCTCTGTCCCAACCACCGTTGCCAACCCAAACCACCTCCGACTTGTGGCCCCACACCTCTCTATCTTTCGACTTCTCCAGATTTTATTATTACCATTTCTAGTAGGCACCTTCTCTTTCGTTTCTACCTCTTTTTCGTTTTCTTTTATTCTGCTCGGTGTTTCTTCGACCTGCCTCACCCTTTCAATCTGGTCTTCATCCAGCGTCGACGTAACGAGGGCCGTGAAGCATCGTTTAAATTGTTTCCGAAGGAAATACAGTGCATCTGCTCGCTATCTGCCATCATCTCCTCTGTCTGTCTGCCTGATGCTATCGGTGAATCTTCCATTCACCGATGAACTCTGTCCCTCTGTTTGTGTGCGTCTGATCGAGGGAGGAAAATTCGGCCTCCACTGCACTCTTTTGTGCCTGTAAAACGTCTCTCGAAACGTTTCATGTAAACGTCTATACTCGGCTTCTACTTTCAAGGTTAAGTTAGAGCACCTTACTATTTTTAACACACGCGTACTTCTTTTATTCCGTATACTTTACTTTGCTAGGATTCTCAATTCATGATCGCGCGTGTGATAACGTTTCACCGTGTGAGATGCAACGAAGAAAGTAGACAATCGCTGCGAAACGCTTGTCTGCTGAAATTCTGATCCCTTTTCACCGTATCGTTCGAATGATTAATCGTCCATCTCGTTGTCACGATTACGCTCATTGACGCTCGACAATCCTGTTATGCACGACCATCATCGAGATACAATCGTATCGCATCGTGGACGTACATACAAGTATACAGAGGAGGGGAATCTGCGAAGTCTACGAAGGACGATAGAGTCGGTGCTCGTTTAGAAACTGCTGCCCACTTTTGTATCCGCACGGTGTGGCGTGCGACGGGACACAGGGATCGTGGCGATGGCGTGGTGATGCGGTGGTGGGTTCTGTGTGGGAGGTAGAAGGGGTGAGGGCAAAGAGAGAGGGGGGTCGGCTGCGTGCAACCAGGGAGCGGAGACCGCGGCGCGGCGTTGCATTTAAACGACGATAAGTCTCGAAGCTTTGAAGACATCGCATCGGTCGGCTTGGCTATGAGAGGGGCAAGAGGGGGGTTCAACGACCCGTTGACAGCCAGACAGGCGGACGCAGGCCAGACCAGTGCATCAGCCTGGTCGAACGAGTGGAGAAAGAAGGATAGAGAAACACGGTGGTAGGAGAATGTGGCAGAGGAGCCACAACGGGCGGGGAGGTAGGGGACGAGTATATCGCCGTTATTATCGCCATCGACTTTTATCGCCAGACGATAACTCTCGACTCCTGGCGGTTACCTAGCTGCTCTGACGATGCTTTTTTCTCATTCTTCTTTTTCTCGTTCTCCCGCTCTCTTCTGGCCTTCGCGCCGCTTACTCGCGCCCTACCCCCATTCCTTTTTCCCGCTTCTTGCTTCTCCCTTGCCGTCATTGCCGGCAACGTGGTTAACGCGGGAGAGAACGATCCACCGACTGGTCCGGTCGCGGCAAATGCCCTTTGACGGCTTATCGCTCTTCTCTTCTCGGCGATAATCGCATAATTCTTTTTCTCTCATCCTTGTTTTTTATTCCCCCTTCCGCTGTTTTTTCCTCTTTTGCATCTTCCTTTTTTTCTTTTCCTCCGTTATCTTTTATCTTCGCCTCGCCCCCTTGTCCGGCGATAGAAAACGCGATTTTTTTCTCGATTCGTAAAAACCTGGCTAAACGACGTATATGCTTGTGTACGTGGTCGGCATGTATATTTAGAATTGGTCATTTTTGCGCTGATGAGCGATCGAATGGGTCATGGTTACGACCATCGGTTTCTTTCCACCTACTTTGGTGTCGTTCTTTTAGTTTGGTCACGTGGAAGTAGTTGAAATTGCACATATGTCTTGTAATTACAGTATATATATATATATATACTGTAATTAATATTGTAAAGTGCGACGTTACTCTGACGTTGAGAAAGAAATTCTCTGAATTTCTTTAATATGAATACGACTTTAATTGTACAATTAGCTGTATTTGTATTCTTATATATTCTAATTGGCTTAAGTGGATATGCACCTACATGTATCGTTATTTCCATCATACGAGCTGCAATCTTTTTTGCCAGAGGCTTCTTGTCGGAATTTTTTGATAGCTATGCATTTTCAAAACCTATTTCAATAATTCAAATTCCAAGATCAATACTTCTTCAGCAATGATCGAAGATACTAACTGTGCAGCATAAACGTAAACCTCGATGATTAAATCTGTCACAGACGAGAAGTGCATGATCTTGATCGCGTTGCTGCTACGCAATGTTAATACAATTTGAACGAAGAGCAAAGCTTGAGCCGTATCTTCGGCCATAGATCGTCGGAATGCGAAATTTTGCAATCAGAAGGAAGAATTGGACGGAACGCGTATGTGCACCGTGCGTGTTGGTCGGTCGACGGCGTCGAACCGATGAAGATGAAGAATGAAGCCCTTTCCAAGCGATTTGATCGGATTCCGTGTTTGATCGTCGATAATCCAATTTGCCCTCGACGCCCGCTGAGCTATCGTATACGATACCAAACGCGAAGGGACGAAGGGGGCAGGGGCACATGTATTTTTCAACGAGCGTGCACCGTCTGCTTCGTACAGTCGAATAGATGTCCCTTGTCAGACGTGGAGCCGTTCAATTTTCTGGAATCGTGCATATACCGTCGCGCCGCAGAGACTGCCAATGAAAACGAGAGAGGAGAAAGGTATTTTTGCATCGTGAAATGCTTTTTTTTATCTTTTTCCTTTTTTTCCAGGCAAAGGGGAAATCGCATTTCTTCGGGGTATATCCGTTTTCTGGGACCGATGATAAGTTTCTTTCTTCCACGTTCAATATCTTGTTGGCTATTCGCTCATAAGAAACGATCAGACCCTTCAAGTGTATATATGTGTTTAGAAGGATCAACGAGGTTCGATAGTATTGGAATTTTTCGCTCGTTGGAATACGAATGGCAATTATAATGGTTATTGTCGTAGGGTCGAATGGAAGTTAATTACTTTTGTTTGCGATCTTCTTAATAAACTAAAATTTCAATTTGCTTTTTATTTTACTAATGAAACTTTATTCCTGATGATCTCCTGTGTCTTTTATGCAACCATAAGTACTTGGATAAGTCGAAGATGAATTTAGTTTGCGACAGTGTCTGGACAGTTTGCGACCAAATTCTATACGAGTGACGCAAACTTAATTCAATAAAGAAATCAAGGTGAAATATATAAGGCAAAAGATCTATCCGCATTTGCGCGTATAATATAGTTTACGAGAAATCATTTAAATATCCAAAAACGCTCCGTTTTGATTCTATAGAAATATAGAAAATTTCGAATTGGTCGTTTTAATTAAGAATGTCAATTACACACTCGGTGTTCTCTGCATTAATCGGTATCTAATGGATGTTTCAATTCAAGGACGTTTTGTATTCCTTCCATCGACTGTACGAAGCAAGAAACATGGTGGATGATCGACAAACCGGACGATTTCACGCGAGCCCGTAATTCGCGTGGCGTCTACTCGTAAAGAGGAAGATTCAACAGGTGTACCAGCGATGCGCGAGAAATTGCACTCGCAGAAAGGAAAAAAGGTAGGCGGTGGTCGGATGACGCGCACAAAGAGCGACGCGTTATTTGTCCGCGCCAAGTCGCAACGCTTCGAAAGAGCTTGTCGCGTTACAAACATTCCAGTTATTAACAGATAACAACGGCGCACGAGTACCTGCTACTCGCGCAAGGGTGGAAAGAGCTATCGTTGGGTCTCTGGCACGAGTAGTCAGGTGAAAAACACCAAAGTCGATCGATAGGATCATTCAAGTTTAACGAACATTTGCTATATTGTAATTACCTACGTATGTGTAGTATCGTGGACGAGGGGCCTTGGGGATGTAGCGTAGATTGTAAATAAGCGGTTGCTGAGTATGTGCGTAGTGAGGCCAAGACAAAAGACAAGAAGTTGCTAGGGGACGATAAACGAATTGAGAGCAGAATGAGTTGAGAAGCCGAAGAGTGCGGATTGCGTCGTCGATATAGTGTTGTCAGCGTTGTTGAGAGAGAGTTGAATTTGAATTTGTGTTGACGAGAGTTGTTAATTAATTATCTAGTTGTTTTTCATTATAATCCGTTGTTGCGATTAGTTCATGTTAAATAACTACTGTTTTCTGTCTAATTAACATCTGTTTAATCCTTTTATCGTAAATAAATTAATTATAATAATTCACGATACTACGTATGAATATAATCTCTCGATAGTTAAATAGTGTGAAGCTACGGAACAAGAAAAACGAGAAACCTGCAAAGTATGACTCTATGCGAAATGGTCATATTTTATGTAATAGACTATAGCTAATTAAATTCTTATTCTTCCATAGAATAACTAAATTCAAACTTTTTATCGTTCTAATCATTTCACAGCTATGAACAGTTAAACCGTGCAAGCCAAACTTGCCTATTTATTCTAACATCTGTATATTCCATTTGTTTCTATTTTACAATCTCCTTCACTTACTTCGATGAAAGTAGTACTGCCTAAAATCAGGAGTAGTCAGTAGTCATGCACTCGTCCCTTATTCTCTGATCCCAAGCCAATCTCGTCATACATCTTTGGCATTCGAGACCTCTAGTTCCTCTCGCAATGAACGATCTTACAGTCTTCGTTCTTACAAAAGTTACGATTATCAAAGAAGAATTAAAAGCTACGAAAAGCTATTTAGTTACCCAAGCAAGTGAATCCCATGAAGAATCATAAGGACTTTCACTGTTATCTGCTAACAAATTACTCTCAAGCCATCGAGTTCCACGACATTCATCGTTCAGGATCGCGAACTTGAATAAAAATCCTGTCCCGTACGAGTGTCGAGCGCAAGTTTTTCGTGTAGATCCCGAGCCACGTGTTCGATATGGGTGAATCGAAGGGCTAGCAGGATCGATGCTGGTCGCGTATAAATTTCATCCGGCTGTTTAATTGAATATTTAAGCGAGAGGCCGCGGCTGATTTCGCATAATCGGCCGGTTTATTGACTTCGAAAGAAACAACTTTCGAGAGGGAGTATATATATATATATATACATACGTTTGATTCGTCACGAAGTATATTCCCTTTCGTGGCGGTGGTCGGTTTCTCTTTTAGTCTGCACCTTTTTTCAGTTCTGGCCATCCTCTCCTCTGCGCATTTTTCCTTTTTGGCTTCCGCTAGCCAACCACCCCACGTAAATATATTCGTATACAAGGCCCGTCCTCATGTTCCACGCATGAAGTACGAAGCGATACGACGTGGTGCGTGACGTTTGCGATCAGTGGGTTCGGGAACGGCAGGTGTAACTGTAAAAAACAGCCGCAAAAATTCAGGCTGCTCTCTCGAGGAGAGAAGAAGCCCTTGCTTGCCTGCAGCCTCAGCTTTCTCATCCAGTTTCATCGTCCTCCGTCTTCTACTTTCGGTTCTTCCTTTTCGCTCTCGTCCCTTACACGCCCTCGGCTACCTTCTGGTATTTGATGGAATAATAACAGGGCGAAGATTCGTGATGCGCCACGGCTCGTTTCCAATGCGGTATGACGCGTCCGACCAGATACGACAGGTTGCACGAAACCAGACTAAATGACGGATCATTAATAAAAGAAACGTAGGCTATTGGAAAGACCTGTTCGTTGAGTAATTTTAGGACATTGTTTGAGTCCCTTTTTTTACATCGTGCAAGAATTCGCCAATTTCCTGAGTTCGTGAAATATTTAGAACTAACCTTCTTCGGTCCACGGTGTATCTTTTTATACTTTGTAGGCAAATTAGGCCGTTGAATACCAGTTTTTGTAGCGTTCTAGGCTTTTCAACGATTTAACAAATTTCTCTGGTATTCTTCGATATCTGGTTTTAAATATTTTTGAATGAAAATAGAAAGGTAGGAATAACTGTAGGTTAAGAATTACGTTTTATAAGAGATTCGTCTTGTTGGTGAAAGTTTGTACCGAAAACCTATATTCCCTAGACTGAATGTCTTCTGGACGTTTCCCAAGGTTCATAGAGATTCGAAGGACGCTCGTTCCGCTGAAGAGAACTACCTTTAAGCGTATTCCTCTCGCGCGCGACGATCAAGGCTGCGCTGGCCCTGCGTTCTCAGACAAGACGGCGCGTTTTGTAGAAACACGATCGCGAGAGTATGGATAGCTGTGGGATGGTGGGCTTCTTTGGACAATGCGCGGACACAGGCAGGCGGTCTGTAGATCGGGGCCGACTGACGGAGCAGAACGTAGCTCGCGGCCGGTTTGATGAAAAAGAAGTCATGCACGTAAGCGGGTCGAATCGCTCTAAAGCAGACGGGCTATACGGTGTAGATCGAGTATGCGATGCATTTATGCGTCATGTGGCCTCAAGGATTTTTTCGGAAATCCAGGGAGGATATTCAGACAATATAGAACCGCTGAGGATTCGTTCCAAAGGTAGAGGAACTATATATCGATATGTATCGATTTGCACATGTAATTATTTTTTTTCAAGTACAAAGTACGATAGGTGTTAAGAACATGGAAGATGGTTCAAAGTTTGGTTAGATAGTGGTGGAACTTTAGGTCTTTTTTGACACTGAGACATTTTATAGACACAGAGTGTTGATTTAACTATTGATTTTTCTTCAAACGTAGAAAGAGTTTGGAGAAGACGTATAGCGGTTCAAAATTTGTTTCGATGCAAGGACGAACTCTCGGTACAAATCCTGCGATCTACATACGTGTACGTATAGTCAAAAAGCCGATCAAGAGTTTTCTAAGCCACGAAAAATGAAAATAAACGGCAGAACTCGCGCATTATTCCAACCATGTTTCGCTTTATTACTTATAAAATATATTCTCCGATGAAAGTGTGGTAACTACGAGTACCAGCAGAGGACAGGGTCGAAATGGATAGACGAGGAAAGAAGCGAGCAAAGAGGGCGAGAAATAAGTAAAGTTTCACTCGCTCGTGAAAGAAAAAGGGAAAAAGAGAAAAAATGTACAGAGCAAAGGGGTCAGGCAACGCAAGGAAAGAGACGAGCAGGCTCGAAGAAAAGAGAAAAAGAGGGAGAGAGGAGGCCACGGGCTTGGAAAATGAGAGAGGAAACAGGCCGGTGAATGGCAATGGCCTGAAGTGTACTAGAAGAGCGGACCAGAGAGAAGAAGGAGAAAACAGGAGGAGGGAGGGGAGAGAAGAAGAAGGGAAAGAATGAAGAAAAAGGGAGAGAAAGAAAGAGAGCATAGGCCTGTGTAGCAGGCCATCACAATGTGTTCTGGTTGCTTCGGTCTGTCCGTTCGTTCCTGTGCACGTCCGTACGTCTGTCCGTTGTCTGCCCTGGCACTCCAACCGAGTGTATAGCCGTCTGGCCCCGGTGGAGGGTCTCTGACCGATTATCACTTGGTCTTTATGCTCTTTGAGGTTCTTTTAAACGTCTGTCCCGTTTCTCTGCTTCACCTCCTCTTACTACGTTTGTTCCTTCTCATCGCGCCTCGCATCTCATCATAGTCTTTCTCCCCCTGCCCTTCCATCCTTTCTTCTTCTCCTCCCTTGCGCTTTGTCCACATTCTTTTCGTCGCCACGAAATTCTCTACCCCCTTCACGGTGTTTCTTCGTATCTCACGATCCACCAATCTGTTCTCAGCTTCTCTTAATTCTTTCCCCTTTCTTCGGTGAAAAATCTTTTCGTTTGCCTACACTGGCGCGAGCCTTCTTTCGGTTTTCTTCGTGGAAATATTGGTTGGTAGCGACGAACTTGTCAGCATAGGTTGGTTGGTAAAATGATTTTGACAGATACAGTATCATTTAGGATCGAGAGACTCGTAACAGGAAAACGACGCTTGTTAAATTTGTCGAATTTTTATTACGAGCAACGATCTATAATTTATATCATTTACTTATCGTTGAATGAAAATTAAACGACCTTCGTGAAAGCTCGTCGATCGTTTAATACGACGAATATCTCATTATAAAAAATTGAAATCTATCGGGAGGAAATTAAAGATGATGCAGCGAATCCTTCAATTATTCAAGCGATTTCCATCGACTTTTAAAGTCGTTCGGATAATTATGAACGGTAGTGTGCGTGTTCGTTGTGAAAGAATTTACGGGGAAAACATTTCATTGGTTTTTGATAGCCACTACCGATATGCTTAATCTGCAGTCGACGAAAATATTGGCGCTTCGTTAGCCGCGAATCCAACGATTTACGTGACTATCGACGCGACTCCTCGTCTCACGAAGGGATAAGAGGATTACAAGCGAGAAGGATTACGGTGAAAAACAACGCGAAGCGAATCGCACTGGGGCCGTTTATCGGAATTCGCCTTGCATCTAGTACCTTCTCTTTAAACGCCATTCTTGGACAGAATCGTGTAGCCAACAGTTTACTGTTGTATAGTCCCCAACAAGCAATCGTTTCTTGTAAAATATAAATAACACACACGTTGATCATATTTGAAGACATACGTTTTGCTAAATTGTATCATTATAACGGGCGTTAAAATTTGGAAAATAAATCATAGAATAAGCAACTTGATTCAAATTTTTGAAACTTCTTTTCTTCAATACAAAATTCCGTATCTTTCAAACAAATTCCCCTTTTTAACTTAAAAAACTTTAATCTTTTTATTCGAAAAAGGTTCGAACATCTGGCCAAAGTATTACTTGTATAATAAGTTAGGGACCGTAATACGTAAGAATTTCTTCAAGTCCTTTTAAAGCCCCAAAACAATAAGAAATCAGGCCAGGGATTCGAAGAATTCCATAATGCTGACCCTGCTAGTGAAAAATAGGCGCAGGATTAAGGAAAAATCCAAAAGGTTTAACCATGAAATCCCGATTGTAACAGCGTGAGCTCCGGTAATCCAACTTGTCTGACCGTGTAAGTGACGGGCAAAAGGTCGGCGGAGGTTTATGGTAACGGTAAACGGGGTGCTCCTCGGTATGCCTTTCTTTAAATACCATAGTATAGTTCTCGAGTGATCGTCCCAGTTCCACGAACTCGGTGTCCGGTTCCAAGTATGTATATCCGTGGAATGTCGCTGTTCAAGCGGTCCGTAAAACTTGCATTTTTGCATTTCCTTCCCTTCCTCTCTCCATCCTCTGCCATTCCACCTCTGAATGTTCGTATCTCAATGCGCCTATCAACCTACGCGCTTCGCCTTTCGCCAACGAGATTTCATTCTCGGATCGACGTTCTTCAGGGCCAATGACTAGCAACGACCGTGTTCAACCGATCTTTCTCGTTATGCGAGCACTCTCTGTTTACGGTACGCTGGCTCGAGATCGAAGACCCCTTATCTTGCAAATAGATAAGGCTTATTCATCGTGCAGGACAAAGCTAACAACTGCGCGAGACGTTTGGCGAGAGTCTGCGACGATGATGACGAGGCCGAGTCACATGGTTAAGACGGAGAACGATACGAGAGGTGGATTGCGAAGAATGGTAAACACGGAAGCCTGAACAAGCACTCGGTTAAATCTTTACCATTTTATGGCGTATATGAGACGATTCGCGGATTGCACGATCGAATATGTTAGGGGATCATCGGAGAACCGAAGCTTTCCTGTTACGTGTTTGTCCAGTTATAGGATATTTCTTCATTCGATTTTACGAATATTTTATATTTCGATCTATGCTTCTTATTTATGAGAAAATACATTAACTCTTCTCTAGGTATTCAGTGTAATAACCAAATATAGTTGACAAACATGTTTACGTATTGATGATTTGAATTATCCGTACCTGTCTACTACATAAATTCCATTAAGATCAACAGATTTGGAATGTTCTCTTCTCACATCGCAAAATCTCCTATGAAGTTTCAATTTGTATTGTCAAAATTCAAATAAATATTGTTCTACATGACGAAGTATTAAAATCGGTCGACTGTAGTATTTCAAGCTTTTGCGTCCTTTTCTCTGAATAAGGAGCAGCGTTCGATAACGTCGATATCGCCATGTAACTAAGGGGTTGGGAAGGCCAAGTAAGACACGGAACTGGTTTCCGCCATCGAGACAGAAACTCGAGAATGGATATCGCACCGCTTCTGACATTCCACGATTAATCTTTCCGATGAATTATTATCACCGACCAAGCGTGTATCAATTTCTCGCTTCAGATCAATATATATCTATAGCTTTCAATTTCTTTTATCGCTGCTTTTTTTCAGCTTTCAAAAATGTCAAATATTACATTGAAATTTTCTTTTGCAAGCGATTGGATTTTGAAGCAAAGATTAGGAGTAGCGTATCAAAATTTGCTTGTACGAGCGGCATGTTCTCTATGTTACGTCTGCTGCGCAGTGCTTGAGAGCGAAAGGGTGACACAACGGAACGTGCTGGGTGTGATGTGCCAAATATGCATAGGTTCATCTGTATTGGAGGATCTCGGGTTCTGCTGCCCGATTGTCTAGGGGACATTGTTGGTGCGTGCCATGGATCGCAGTGGTCAATGTACTATCAATGGGTTCTTGTTAGCATAAGATCCACGTGGTTCTACGATGTTTTCTCTTAATTTCATAATTTCATAAATCTTCAATAATTTCATGATTTCTCGACAATTTTTCAAAGGACACGAATTTTATTATAAGCGTGGTTATAATAAAATAAGGACTTGTAAGGAATTTTAAGGATGTTATGTTGTTGCATCTGTATAAAGTTGGTATACTTTTGTTACAGCATTCGTTCTATCGAAAATTTTCAAGCTATTAGGAGAAAAATTATTTGAAGGAACTACATATTAGAAAGAAATGTTGTTTTCTATGATATTACACTGAAGCGATACGTTACTAAGTACAAGTTTCACTCGTAACGTAGATTACGTTTATCATGAAAAAAAGTTCTTATAGCTTCATCATGAATCATTACACTGGAGCTAATCTTAGCGAATAGAATAATTAATAAGCTCCTCGGATTATGAATTAACTAACATAATTCGATCAGATGAGCGTAAAAACAGTGCGCAATTTATTAGTATACCATCTGTTGTCGTTGCTCATTTACAAAACGAGATTCCACCGAGATCTTTCTCAAGTTTGAAAGCCTATTTCCAAATGACACTAATCAATCGTATCAATCAATGTATCTATCTAGTAGAATCATCCGCCAAATCAAGGTATATGCTTCGTAACTAAATTTCCTCAAACTAAAAGAAACTGACCCTGACGAACTATCACGGCAAGATCAAAGAAGGTGTAATATAACGAGAGAGAACACGATTCGTTCGATTGAGTAGCGAGTAATCGGGTCGTTGGGTTGACTCGCGCTAGCGACTGCCAAGAAACCAGACGATTTTCGCGACAGCACTCGTCAACTATGACTGCGACGGCGACTGCGGCGACGACAGCAGATGTGTGACGATAGTGTGGTGGTGGCGGTAGCGGTAGCGGTGTTGGAACCGGCGGCGGCTGCGGCGGCTGTGGCGGTGGTAGCCGTGACGGCGGTAGTGGTGACAGTAGCGATGGCGGCGATATGGAGAATCGAAAGAGGCTGCAACGGTGAGGAAAGAAAGAAAGAGAGGGTGTCCCGTGCGAAAGAAAGGGTTAGAGAGCGATGAGATGGAAGAGAATAAGAGAGAGGAGAAAGAGAAGAGAAACAAGACGGATGTGTAGGGAGGAGTAAAGGTAGTAAGTACACACTACACATAGAGGTGAGGGACAGGCGCGCGAGACGCGGCAGAAACTCGAGGGACGGAAAGGGGCGAAAAGCGACGAGCGCCACCGAGACGAGACGAGGCGCGACGAGGAAAGACGATGAAGGCCGACGGGGGTCGCGCACCGCGGCGCTGAACGCAGTGCCATCCGATAGGCAGCACCGTTTGCTCCACGGATCTTCGGCTCGCTCGGCTTCGAGCTTCGGTCGTTCGCTGCGTACGATCCACACGCTCGATCCGCCGCTTCTCCTTCCTTTTTCGTTCGTCTTGGCGTGGCTGCCGTGGCGTCCATGCCGAGAAAGGAAAAGCCAGCATCGACACGCTGCGCACGGTGGAAAACACGGGGCCGCCGCGAAGACGCGTGCACTGGTCGTGTGTGTCGTTGCCGCGCGTAGTTTTACGTGTACTGCGTATACGTCTGATCGTGCTCGTGAACAGAGGTGCCCCCACTTCTCGTCCCAAACGGCGAACGCGCGGTGGTCAACACGGTGCGTGTGCTTGTCTCCTTCCTTTTTCTCGCACTCTTAGCCTCTTTTTTTTTTTACTTTACATCCTTTCTCGCTTCTTTTCGTCTTTTGACTTTCGCCTAGCGCACGTTGTTGTTGTTGTCTTTCTTTTCGGCGATTCTCTCAGTCTCTGTTCTTTTCGTTTTCTTCTCCCTCTTACTCTGTTTTCTTTTTTTTCGTTTTGTTCTGCTTTTTTCTACCATCGATCGATATTGTCTTTAATCGTTCACTGTGCCATGTGATTCCACTGAACCACACTTCACACAACCATAGCAAACGGCAACGTGCGTGATAGAATTTCCTGCGAGGGGATACACGAGTTTTCATCGTGTACGCAAAAGGTATAGGTATACTCATTCTCGGAACGCAAGAGAGACCCAGCATGGCCGCCCAGCACAAGACGAGTCAGAGTCAGAGTTCCTTACCGGTGTCCACACTATAACGGCAGCACGCTCTCTGTCTCCTTTCCTCTCTTCCTCCCTTTTGCTCTCTCTCTCTCTCTCTCTCTCTCTGTTTCTACCCGCCTTCTCCCGCCGTGTTTCAAAGCGTACACACTTGCGCTTCATCCTCTTTCCTCTTATACGTGTATATACAGACTCGTCGCAATCTGTCTTCGTTTTTGCACAACGTTGTTGCTCTCGTTGCGTCGCTTTCTCGCTTTCTCGCTTTCTACTCCACGCTTTTCCCTCGCAGTTCGTTCCTACGTCTGTCCACGTCTCTTCGTTTCGCGCATACCCTCCACTCAAGTCGTGTTTTTCTCACTCTTCCTTGCGGGCTGGCCGGTTTCTCTTTCGCTCCCTTTCTCTCCCGGTTTCTGCATCTCTCTTTCGTTCTTGTCCCCTGATCGCGCCTTTCATTCGAAAATAGAACGTCACCGCGCGTGCCGCGCACATTTTTCCTCATGAAAACAGCGAATTCCCACTCGCTGACACGCGCGCGCGAGACACAAGCGAGCGCTCGTGTCGTGTTCTAACCTCACTTTCCGCGAAAAATTCTGCGGATTGATCGATATCCAACCCATTAACACGTGTATATAAACTAGTTAAAACTTTTGTCCAGTGTTTCGCAACATGTAATTCACTTAAAATCCTATAGAAATAAAGAAACTTCCATTAACATTTTAATCATACCATTTAGTATCATGCACACATGGCATGCAGTTTTTTTTTTCATTTGATCAATCATAATTAATCAGATGATTTAATGGAGGTGCTATTTATTGCTCTCAAGAAAAAATTATTACACCTACTTAGGTGGCGTGTTTAATTGCTGTTGCGATCTGATACACGAAACATGTGGTGCATCGATGGTCGATTTTTAGCCAAGTTTGGCAAGTGTCAGACGCATAAGAGGCGATGTAATATTTTTATCGCGGCTAATAGACCGTAATAGTTGGGTTACTGGCTTTTCATTTATCGTCTGTTGGCTTTGTTGCGGTGTCAGACGGAGGCAGACGTCCGACGATATTCTGGCGGGAGAGACTCGTAAAAATAGTGTCTTCACCATTTCCTCCCTTCGACTCCCGCGACTATAATTAGCACTATTCGCCGTTTTCTGCGTAAACAAACATTCGCTGCTTTGTGTTGTGGCAGCCTCTTTTATCGTCGCTCGTGTGATTTCCTGTTCGATAAAGTACGTCGAACAAATACCAGGGAAAAACACACGGCTATCTACGGCAGTCACACCGGTGTGTCGTTGGCTAATGTCGACGGTCTATCGATGCTACACGAGTTTTGCATTAGGAAAGTGTAGACAGTAGAAACAAGACCACTCTGTTCTCGAACCACCGCGTCCCTTTTCCTCCTTCGTGATTCTACGTTGGCGTATTTCTAGGAGACGTTTGCCTGTAGCAGAGAGGTGGACTGAACTATTCATGTCCGACGACCGTTCATAAAAATAGGATTTTAGTGATTTCTCTCTACGATGCTCCGCTTAATGGTGCCTAGCGTGCTTGGTAAATATGTACATTTTCCGGACATTCTTCCGTCGATTCTCTCCTTTCATCGATATTTAGTAATATTCGCGCGTTTTACCGCTAATGCATCGAAATTGCATAATGCATCCGATTTTTTGGATTTTTGTAAGGCATCGTACAATGACCAGTGACGCGATATATAGTTATAATAGATATATAATTTAATATGTACGAAAACCAGAGATTTTCTTTTACAAAAGAGCAATTTTAAAATTCAATATGTTGTCAACCAATGTCAGCTCGAATATATTTTCGATAATATTTTCGCGCTTGATTTTGGGATTAAATACATATTTGCTTTCTGTCAGCCTTGAACATATAAAAGAAAATATTAATGACGTTACTCGTGCAGACGAATATTAATTAAGTTAAGAAGTAGAGTTCCAAATCCCGTGCGACTTTACAAATCAGGGCACGGTTGAACTAATGTCATGAATGAAATTGTACAAGTTACAAATTACAGCTTATCAACACTAATAGATTCTCTCGCATAACAGCGTCAAGTTTGATACGAATGAAACAGATGAATGGCTTCGGGTAGTTTTTACAAATTATGTACACGTCAGCTAATTATCATATTTTCTGTAAAATTGTAAAATTACAAAATAAATGTTTCTAAACTATAACTCGTAACTTGTCTCTTAATTCATTATTATTAGTAGATTATTTTATAAGTTATTGCGTATCAGCTGGATCGCATAACTTTCCGCACCAGCTCGTTGTATGACGTCGCCTCAAACGAACGTGATATCAATCGTTATCGTTGTTTTTCTTTTTATCAACAACATCGTGAATACTGATTAGCGTTTATCTCGACTGTTGCCGACTATGCATCCGGAATAATTACTTCTCGCGCGGCCATTATATTTATTCGCGTTTACCGCCAAGGGGCACGATATTCTCCGTGTAAAGGGCCACAGGGAACAGAGTTCACCGATCCTCCACATAAATAATAAATCCACGCGATGCGAGGTAGATCTCGACAAGCAGCACTCGAAATCTCGAGTGCACGTTCCGCGGGGCAACATTTTCATTTTTATGCTGTATGTGCGTGCTTGTACGAGAACTCGTCTTACAGAAAACCAAGGGAAGGGAGGGACGCGTTTCACGTGTGTTGGACATCGTCTCGTTATATTGTATCTTGTATGGTCGGTTGCACGCGCGAGCAAAACCGTAGAGTCAAAAGAGGGATGTAAAGGGGAAACGAAACGAGGGTACGAAACGAATGAGTCGACATCCGTTCGTCAACTATTTCTTTACTCGTATTTTACCAAGTTATAGAAGTCACGGCTTCGTAGATCAGAATGACACAGTGCATGCTGCACGCCACTGTTTCTTTTTATCACGCGTTCGTCTACTCTTGTTTATAACCGACGTTATCGTTTGATACCGTTGTGTGTTCCATGCCTTTGTTCCAGCGATCTTTAGCGTTAGAGTCCCGATTTTCGATGTATGCGTACAGGGTGTCTTGTGCAAATCAGAGAATTTGATTTTCAATGTTTCGATTAAAGGTATCGAGTGACGTTGAGTGTAACCGACGAAATGTAGCTAAAATACTTATTTTAAGAGCGACGATGATTTTTTTGTTAGGGACGTTTAAGAGAAATTTTTAATTATCTTCTTGATGGGTCTTATTCTATGTTGTTATCGAATAATTCGTAAGAGTAGGGATGATGTCACGGTTCGTATTCCAAGATTCCTGTTTTTTTTTTTTTTTCATAATTTTAACGAAAATTTGTAAATGAATGTTTCTAGATGCTTAAAAAATAATAAAGATTTTAACGTAGAATTTTCTGCGCTATCTGTAATATCTAGTCGCTTATACTACCTTCGCACTTCGAAATTATTTCTTTCATTTTATCTGAACGCATAATCGAAACACCCAATTGTACTTTCATATCAGACGAAGCAAAGCGTATCTGTATAGACAGACTTTTGAGCTCGTTTCACCGCGTTCCATTGATTGAATTTATTACGTACCTACCTCCTTTGTTTTTTCTTGACGCAAATTGCAGCTGTTCATATCACACATGTACGAGTGGGTACACGTATCGGAAACAAATGATAACAAACCTGCTGCCAATTATTCGCTTTTTTTTCAATCCATAGCTTCGTCAAAAGACTTTTAAATTCATTAATACGTACTATAATATGTATTCGAATAATTTCTTTGATCCTTAATTAGAGACGTGCGTATCTTTGCTATAATCAGAAATTCCTTTTCTTTAATCGAGCTACCGATCAACTCCATAAATTGAAAAGTACAGACGACTGATGATATTAGAAATACCGGTTTTCCAACTTACCTGACAGTTAAGCGATATAAATAAAGTTATTCGAATTGAGTCATTTGTTTCTTGAGGATCGAACATCAGTTCGCGTACTTACGTATATACCATACGAACCCAAGAAATTAACAAGTATTAGAGTTGATTAATTTGACTTTTAACAAGATCAATTAACAAATCGTGCGGAACTAATGTCTTGTAATAACAAATCTATATTACTATTTGTTACAGATACGTCGTAATTCCTCGATTTTACGAAAATTCGTTGGATCGGAACTCGCGAGTGCGGTGAAGGAACGAACAATACAGAGAATGCCAGGGCGGGCAGCGGAGGCGCGTGTACTCGCGAATGCTCGTCCGGCGATCGTTCGCGACAACGATCGGCACGACTCGCGATGATGGCGGAGCGCGATCGCGTAGCAGCGATATCGTCGGTGGAGTTGGCGCGACGCGGATACCTCGGTAGAAACGTTCGACACGCGACGGGATAAATGCGAGACCGAAATCTCGTGGGTGAACCAGTTGTCGCGGCGACGAAGAAGAAGAAGAAGAAAAAGAGACACCTGGAGTCGGGTCGATACAAACGGAGCCCGAGCTGGTTCCGGATAAAGGTGAGAGCAGGTGTTTTACTAAGGAGGAACGATAATAGGAGGTTGGATGTAGATCAGAAGGAGGAGGAAGAAGAAGAGGCGGAGGAGGGGTCGAGGAATTTTGGAGTGGATAGCGAGACGACGAATCTCGAGGAAAAGGAAGAAAAAACGAGAAGAAGAAGGTGTATTGGAAATATTGCGATTCAAAGGATCCACTGTAGACAAGAGCGGCCTATAACCAGCTGGACTGGACGGCCTCGCGAGTTTTCGTTGTAAGGCCGGGAGTTGTGGGGGTCACCACGGGGGCGGGGGTGGGTTTGCCCCTGCTTCTTCTGGTCGTCGGTGTTCTTGGTAATCAAACGTGCACGACGACGGCTGCGCCGGTGGTTTCCGATCCGCACGTGTCCCTCGACGCTACGCCTCCTCGTCTTTTGCCTCGATCAACGGATCGTTCATCGTCGTCGTCGTCATCATCATCATCATCAATATTGTCATCATCGTCGTTCCCGTCTTCCTTTCGAAGAGCCATTTACAAGGGTCGATTTTCCAATCACCATCCGGAGAACCCAACCTACGAGAGCGCCTCGAAGGGAGAACTGGATTATCACGAGGTATCGTTGCTACCGGGCGAACGAGAAGGCCCGAACGGTCTCGACGGGGATCGGTTACTCTCTGCCTGGGAACGAACGAGAATCGATACCATCGGAAGGAAGGATCCTTCTTCCCCTGTAGTAACGGGCGGAAGAGGAGGCGAAGAAAGCGAAGGAGGCGGAAAAGGAGGAAGAGGAGGAGGAGGAGGTCTGGCTCACGAGAGGACCAAGTCGAGACGGCGACAGGTCGCCGCAGTGAGCCTGCTCGATGATCGAGGATCATCCTCTTTAAGCTCCGTCGAACCGTACCAATTGGCTACGAGATTTTTTCGTCCTCGTAACACGGAACCATCTTCGATTCGTATCGACGGAGTGGAACCAGAAATTCGTCGAGGCGGTATTATCTTTACCGCGAGCGAAACAACTGGCAGTGACTCAACGTTATCATCGTTGGCTTTCGAGGACGCTGTCGGTGATACCTTATCGAACGAAAATCGTTCGACGACCACGGGAACAACAACAACAACGACAACGACGACGACGACGACGACAACGACGACGACGACGACGACGACGACGACGACAACGACGACGACGACGACGACGAAGACGGCGACGTTAACAAGAAGAACAGCAAAAACGGCGACTACGGTAACTACGGTACTACCAGTCCCTTGGACTAACACGTCGTTTCGTTTGGTTCATCGAACTGTGCCTAGATTATCGGACGACGACAGTGTAAATTCGAGTAAATCCGCCGGTAGACGCAACAGGAAGGCTAAAGACGAAGAAAAAGTGGTAGAGGTAGATATCTCGTCTCGTAAAGACGACGGGGATAGGTTCGCGTTCGCGGGGGACCATAGCAGTGGTGAGGTCAAAGGTGGTGGTGGTGGTGTCGTCGAGTGGGCCACAACAGTCGCCAGGCCGATGTCAGCGTGGTCGTATCCTGAAGATGAGGAGCCGGGAGCTGGAAACGTAAGGACACGCTCGAGGCCGAAAGAGGCGGCGAGCGAGGACAAGGAGGCCGAGAGTGGTGAAGAACAGGTCAAGGTCACGGTAACAGAAGCCAAAGGCTCATCGTCTACGTCTACTACGGCAAGGACCACGAACACGTCGCCGACGACCACACAGTTACCACCACCAAGTCAAGATACCTCTATGGAAGGACGTGAGTACCACGAAATCTATTCTTCTTCTTGTTCTTCTTCTTCTTCCCCTCTTTTCTTTGCGTCTCTACGTCTCGTTCCGACCACCAAAGAGAGTTTCCGACCCGTGGTCGGCTCGGCTCGTCTCTTTCTGTCGGAGGCTACACGCGAGCCGCGTGTCTCTCGCGTTGCTTCTTTTGCCGTGCCTCTCCCCATGGACATGTTTACAGGAACCGAAGCTCCACGCAGGACCCTTGGTCAGGTTATTTTTAACTATTCTAACCGTGCGGCCACTTTCTCCTCGCCCTCTCCCTTCGCCCTCCGAGTCTTTCTACCTCGCGTTCGTCTCCGTGATGTCTCGTGCCGCTTGCGTTCGCGCGTCTTACTATGACCTCGTGTTCTACTCGTTCTGTGTCCTTTCGTTTTAGGTCTTAGACTGTGGTTACGATGAATGCGTATTCCGACGAATTGACGTTCTGACCCGATGAACTCAATACGACGATGTATTAGGTTGTTTTACAAGTTTTTTTCGTTTTCTAAGAAAATAATACATGCGCAACGTCTTTTCTATTATATTATTTCATCGAACCATGCGTGATCCATTTTGTCTCAATGGAACAGTAAAATAATATAAAACAAGTAATGTCGCGTATCTGTTATTTCCTTATGAAACGAAAGAAACTTTTAAGACAACATAATAATTAAATGTATAATAATAATAATAATATAATATGTATAATAAATAGATTTTGAACGAGCGTGTGCATTGCGGCCTTCGAACGTTCCATTCGTCGAAACATCGAGTTGATTCGAGTACGCATCCACTGTAGCCATACGCGTGGAAAAGATCGTTGTTTGTTTGTATAGTGACTACTTTTTCGCTATCCTTTTGATGAGTTTTGCCTTTTCGACCTTTTCGTTCGTTTCAACCCTTTGAAGGAAGTACGGGATGCAGGGCGGGATAAAAAGAGAGCACATCCTGTAAACATGTTTCTCTTCTCATTTTGGAGCAGCGTATTATGTACTTTTGCTTTTGATCTTGTTCGATGATATCGAAAAGTAGTACCTGTACTACCATAACTCCTATTGCTGACATATTATATATATTATTTTTTATTACAAATATCGAAATCACGCAACTTTTGCACATAGCAATTTGATAATAACTTATAATTTATAATAAATTATAAGTTGTACCATATATATAGAATTAATAGTAAATAGGAAACAACGAAGAAACAATTAGCCGAAACTGACGAGGTGTCTAACTATTTCTCAACCGCTATAATATTTAAGAATTATTCGATCGTACAAATTAATTATGATTCATCCTCGGTATAAATTACCTAAAGTTACCTATAAACACCAATTGCTTGTTTAATCAAAAGTTACTCCAACTTACTGTTAGAACCTGCTAATAACAACGGTTACTCCAAACGATATGATGTAAATAATGGTTCACGTTCATTGTATTAAAATACAAACTTAACTCGAAGCATCGTTGGCGAAAGGAAGGAAGGATTCGAGTATAAAAGCGTGCGAAGCCTACCTCGATGAAGAAGAGAGTGGAAGAAGACGAAGAAGAGGTGGAAGAAGAAGGGAAGCTCGCCGTGAGAGACGTGCGCATCTCGTGTGTTTTTGATTACGCTTGCACGACCGTACGCCGGCTGCGTACGACGTACGGCTCGTGACTTCGCGTATGAATCAGCCAGCTATTCTTTTCGCGCACTGACCGACCGCCGACTTCGTTTCTTCTCTCAGCATGCTCGTCTCACTCTCTTACCTTGTCGCACACATCGGCCCGCTTTTATCGCGTTCTTGTCCATCCGAGAGAATGGGACGAGCGAACAACACGGCCGAATCCACGGCGATATCATGCCGTTTTCTTCGCCACCTCCCCTTTTTGCCCTTCTGCGTCGCCCTTCGCCACGACCAACTTTGTACCTTCCTCGTCAATCTTCCTATACGCTTCGTTCCGCGTAAACCTACCATCTGGGAAAACGGCTCTCAGCTCGATGGATGCGCGATCCTTGCTCTAGGATCAGCCTTGAATTTTTTCTCCAGTCTCTCAGATCTTGGGATTTGGATGGTTTTTCTTGGATATATTAGGTCGTCCGAAAAGTTTCCTTCGTTTTATGAGAAAATAATGTATGCATAACATTTTTCGTTTTATATTATTTTATCGAATTACGTATGATCCATTTTGTCCTATGAAAATAAGGATCACAACGTTCGACAGATTAGGTTTCATGTTTGTATAAAGATGCGTTGTTGTAAAAGACGTGTCTGTATAAGAAAGACACTTTTCCGACAACCTAATGTTATAGTTTGCATTATCGGCTTTGTAAATGACCGTTGTTTTTTTTAGCAGTTTTTAATAGGAATCTTGGGAATTATTCTTCTGTAAATTATTTCTTAATAGGAGTATCGAGAACTTAAGAGATTTTTATTGTGTTGAGATTGTTGAATCGTGGAAGACCTACTTATCTGTACGTATATTGTGTATCGAGAATTTTCACGTCATCGTTGTATCATACACATCTTCGCTCTGTACTACAGATCTTAGAGCAACCTCGACGACTTTTTCGTTGCATACTTTTCCATAGATAATTTGTTACTAATTAAGAATAAAACGTAATACTTGTGAAGCGTAAAATTCCAGCTTGCTATTATTGTATGCAAAAACATATATAGAACGATACAAACGAAATTGTATCTAATTAGAGATTTCACTCTCAGAGTATTACGATATTACTCGAAGTAGTTTGAACATTCCTGTACATTCATAAGTAATGTTTCTATGTTTACACATATTCGCTCTAGTTATAAATATCTAACGTTTCTTCGTTACAATTATTTATACAGATACGTACGTACATAGCCTACTCAGCGATTAAATTCCATTGTGTACAAAATCGTTTTAATCTAAAACAGAATGACTCGTTCTAATATATTGAGAATCTCAACCGAAGATATACAATGACAACAGACGTATTGAGATCGTTTGGAGTCAATGAACAAACAAATCTAATCAATGATCGTGTCAACGAGATCGAGCACTCATTAACGTCGAAATTCACGAATACACACAGGCCAAGTACAAAGAAAGATCCGCTTTTTGGGGAAGCGTCGCGGTGTTTTATAGGCGTCGCGTCGCCGTTGTTTGCAATAACATCGGGATATCTGTATTTGGCGAATGCCGCTTTAAAAGCGTTGATAAAGCCGCGGAACCGACCGGTGGTTTATTTTAGATTATAATGTTGCATATCGCTGTGTGTAATCTCGATAAATAGCTCGTTAATTCCGCTTGATCATAATAAGATAACCGCGCGTTGGCAACGCGCCAAAAATTTCGACATTCCCAGATTCTGCCCGGTCCCTTGTCTCTCCGGCTCTTTCTTTCTTTCTTTTTTTTTTCTTTCTTTCTCTTTACTATCTTCCGACCCTCCCTCTGGTGCCTCTTCCATTTTTTCGCGTCCGACGATTCATTGCTTCTTCTAATTAACGCACCCTCGTACCAAAGATTCATGCTTCTTTGAAGTCAGCTATATCGCTTTCTTTAAATTCATCGTAGTTAAAATCCACGTTCTCTCTGATTTTATAAACTTTCGTGCTACCTTCTTCCCCGTTTTTCTCGTTTTTCCAATAATATCGATAAGCGGCGTGACGAACAGTGGCTACGAATGTTCACAGATACGTTCGTAAGAAATTTAACAATATGACCATCGTACTTGGAATTCGTCGTTTAAAAGCGCAGATTGATCGATTGAACGCATAAGAGTAGGATATATTTGTCTTAGATCGAGCTTCGTTGAATATTACACTAAATGTTATATAAAAGCGTAGGAGCGTTAGCGTAGAAGAATTTGTGGGAAATTTAACAATGCGAGGATCTGTCGCTGTTCGTGTCGGCTGGTTTATCGTATTTATGGAAAAGAAGAATCATAGAGTTTATAGAAGAGTTCAATGACTTGGAATACATATATACTTTTTAATCTTAAATTTATGAGAGGATTTTAGAAATTTTAGTAACAAAAAGCAATGGCGCGGCAATAATCGACAATTTTTCTTGCTTTTTCTCTCGAGATGAATTTCTCTTTCGACGATGAACGCAATATAATGTACGATCTATCATGCGATACATTCGAATTTAAAGAATAATTCAGAATTGTATTTTTTAATTTAGGAATATTTAAAGTTATGCTCATGAATTTACATAAAAAATCAGAGCCTGGTGGTTGGTTTTGGAATTGATCGGATGGAACGTAAAATTTTGCCTTTGTTTCTCGTTCTCGTGTTGATTTCCGTGTCTAATTCCGCATTCCAGGAACAGTCGGTTAGTCCAATTGTAATTTAGCTGAATGAAGGTCAGAAGATCGCGTTGCTCGAGTTTATTACATTAAGACAGCCGTGATCGTTGTGTCTGTTTAATAGACCTAATTTACCGTGTGCGTGTTGTAAATGAAATCTTTACTCTGATCTATCTATCTCCCGATGAATATAGGTAACACTATCGTCGGTATACAACGTTGCAAATATACACTTTGTGATAGTGTGTTTCGTGATTAATTTGATTAACCCAATATTTTCTATCTCGCTCCATTCTTTTCTTTCGTAATAGATGAAACATATTCCTTTATATTCTGTTTCCATTTAATCTTTCACTCTTGACATCATTGCAAGGTAAATTATTTATTTGTAACTTTCCTGTAGGATAAATAACAAATTTATACAAATATTCCATTCTCATCTAGACTCGTACAAGAACTCTTTACAAATCGAGTGAATCTTACCTGTAATTCTACTACTGTAAATTACTGTAATTACCTGTACAGTAACTACTGTAATGTCTACTTGACGAAAGTAACATTCTATTTCACAATTCTAAATATGTACGTGTGTATGCAGTCATACGACCATTGTACGTATGGCACTGTGTTCTGAGAACAACAGAGTTCAGTACTACAGAAAGTGGCATACACTGTCGATCGTAAGTGTTAAGACACCTGCTGATATTTACGCTGATATCTATTAAATTCCTTCCGTATCTATAATTTTTCGTTCACGCAATACGAGTCGACGTGGAGACGATGATTGAACCAGCAAGGGCGCTAATTACAATTTCGTTCGATAAATGAAATTGATACAAGTATATTTTCTTTCATTTGGATGTATTTTACGATCAATTCTCATTGAGAATTATAAGTAAATTTTTCTGGCGTGATACAATGTCATGATAAACAAGTGTTTATCGCGTGTTCGATTCTAATTGAATCTAGTGTCAGGTAATGGAGTAACTAGAGGGTTTGGGTGGTTGTTAACTCTTCTGCTGTATCTATTACTGAATTTCCATATTTCTTCTTTAACTATGAGTATCTTGAGGTGGCGATCTATTGTTTCCTTGCTAACGTACCAAAGTGCATCTGTTAAGAATCTTAGAGTTTTCGATCGGAATCGTTGAAGAATTTGGTACAAGTATCTTGACTTCATTTTAATTTATCGCTTTGTAGGACACATAAGCGAAGTTTTCCCCAATGTCTTGAACAATAAACATCTGCAACCAGTACTCTGTCACCATCGAACAGAGAAGATTGAACATTTTGCTGCGCAATCGTTCCACCGAAGATGACTGGCTGTTGCTTGTTGCGGAAATATGTATGCGAAATTCATCGTGTGAAAACGCGGGTTGCACGCGAACGTACGGTCTCCGGGTGTATTCCGATGTCGTTACTTAACGTGTTTATTTCGGTGAGCTTCTGTAACCCTCGAGGCGTTTTTTTTACGAGCTAATTCGTGATCTGGATAGTTCCCAAAGGCGAGTTCTGGTGAGCGTGGCGATACCGGGTACCCGGTATAAGAGGAATGACTAAATGGTCTGACTAACCGGTCAGGTATTCCAAAACCCGACCTTATTTTCACCGCTATAGAGAAGTGACACGTGAGTGACAAGGAGGGCAGGTAGTTTTCGTGGTAGTTTGCGTGGAGACGCGTACGAATTCCAGCCCGGTATTTTAGTGGTTTTCATCGCGCGACGCGACGCGCGGATCCCAAGGGACGGGTATACAGATTTCCCGTTCGAAACGATAAATTTACCGCCGCGGCAACTTTATTTTAAACGTTTCGCGCTATTCTCGCGCCGTTGAATTCGTCAAGATACACGTTGTGAGTTTAGCCATCACGCGACGATCCTCAACTCCAATTATACGTACCGAACCGTATATGTGTACGACTATAACGTAACGTTACTTTTTTAACCCATGGTATACCAGGATAAGCATCCTCAACGACCCAAATATTTGTTTTTTTGGTCTTTGTATCATATACGAGACGATTACGAAATATCGCAAGACATTCGGAAATCTACGAAGGAGTAATAATAATACGAGAGATCAAAATGTTCCAAAAAGAATTCTCAACAAACGTTCTCAAAGAGTTCTAAAACAGATGAACGTATCTTTGCATCGTGTTTAAATTATTTTATCGACTAGTCAAAGATTTAATTCGCCCACTTTGCTCGCGTTAATTCTTCCTTCTTATTGTAAAATCGAGCGACGAAAAGTTGCAACGTAACTGATCTTGATCGATTCGTGCCAGATAATCTGTGACGGAGGCTGCGTTACGCGTGCACTGTGCACGCACGATCTTTAACGACGATCTCCTGGAATAGAAGGAGAGAGAGGAACCTTTAGGCCGTGAAACAATAGATTGGCAAAGCCGGGTAGACACGATGATTATCTTTACGACTTTGTAATAGTATAATGACGTGTTATTAGGCGGACAAATTGGTTCTAATAATTACAACCGTCTGAAAGTTTGGTTCCCATTCCCACGCTGAAGCAACCGAGCCTCGGCCTCCATCGTCTCCCGTATACGGTCACGCGAAAATATGCAAACTGTCCCAGGAATTTCACGTGCGATCCCGCGGCGCGTTGCGAAACGCGAGCACCGCCTTTTTCCCGCCCACTGATGCAGATTTATTTGCGCTTTCGTTCCGCGGTAATTATTCACCGGGGGTCCTTTCTCGGGGTCGTTCTCTTTCCAAAGCTAAAGTGCACACCGCGTAAACTGTATCGTTAAAGACAGTAATGTAGATTTGATTTATGGCCACGGACCCGGACCATGCTATTTTTAAGATCACGAGATTCGCGCGATCTTTCGACCCCGTTACTTTCATTGAGGTTTCTCACTTTGTAATCTACGAATCTTAATCCCTAAACCATCATCATCGAACTTGACATCTTCCTCCTACTCTGGATGACGATGGATGTCTTACGGGCATCTCGTTGAGATTTTGTCGCGCGCCATTTACGCGTGAAACTCGATGAAAAGTATAAATTGCTATTTTGAAACTGCGAATTTGGAACTGTCAAAGCGTTGAAAGAACGTGGACGGTTTTCCGATTTGAACGTAGAAGTTGTCAGCGTCTCTTAGGGTTTGCATGGTTTGTCATAGATTTCGTGTCGTACATAAGGAACCCTCTCCTGTTTCTTTATCAAGTTTGAGCAAATTCTGCTGCTTGTCGTTAAGTCAGAAAAATGCTACGAATTTGGTATTACGTTATACGAAAGTAATTGAAACCAAATTTCCCTGACTCACCTGTAAGCCAACGATACGAATCGGGGGGTTGATAAAGCTGCAAATCTAAGATTCGACCAAAGATCGAAACCATCGGTCCAAAATACTTGAAAAATCCGGACGTCGTAGTTTCGTGACGGACGACTGAAGGGTTAAACATTTTCGCTGTGGTTGAAACGTGACGGCTGGCGCGAGAGCACGGCCGGGTGAAACCCCTCGATCGAGCTGTGGCTCTCGACAAATGCCTCGCGGATTCGTAATTTTTGTTCTCCCCTCGTCGAGAAGGGAGAATAAGAAAGCGAACGGGGGCGAGAGACTGTTGGCGAGAGAAGGAAGGAGTCCTGTAAAAGTGTAAAGAAGATGGAACAAGTGAGCGAGAAAGGGAGAAGCGGGTGGCACAAAGGCGACCTGGTACAACGAACAGAATCGTGGAGAGAAGGTTGGAAAGAGAAAAGATCGGGAGGTGGAAAAAGTGACTGAAATGTTAGAGAGAGAGAGAGAGAGAGAGATAGATAGAGAGAAAAGGTGGAAGAGAGAAAGAGAAAGAGTAGGTAACTCTCCTGCGGAAAGGAGCACTCCTGCGATGAGAAGAAACGAAGAGATGGGCTGGAGAGAAACAAGAAAAGGGTTAACGTCCTTTCGTTCGCTCCTTCTTCTCTCTCCTCTCTCTACTCTCATCCTCGTTTCTTCCTCCTTTTTTCTCCCTTTCTCTGTCGTCCATTCTCCTTCGAATCTCTCTCGTCAGCACACCCTTTCCTTTCTCTGCTCTCTGCCTGTCTGCCTCTCTGTCTTGGCTCTTTACCTCTTTCACTATCCCTCTCACCACCATCTCGTTTCTTCTCTTCGCCCTTCTTCAGCTTCGAACACGCACACTCCGCGGCTCGTTCACGCGGGTTTCTACTTCGTACTGTCTCTCCCTCTCTTGTATTCCCTGGTTCCCCGCCATTTATTATTCATCGGCAAGGAAAATTTATATACGTCTTACCGCTCGCCGTCATACTTAATTCTCGATTTACGATTCCGCGGCTCTCACCTTTTTTTTTTCTTCGTCTTCTTGGTCGTTTTTCTTTTTGTCGGCGCTGCATGTCTGATGTCGGCGTACTTCTTCGCTTGGCTTCACTCCCTGTCCCTTTTCCCCCTCTCTCACACACATTCTCTCTCTTTCTCTCTTTCTTTCATTCTGGATTGTGCGAGACCAACTTTTGTTCCTTCTGCTTCTTCTTCTTCTTCTTCTTCTTCTTCTTCTTCTTCTTCTTTGGCTGTTCTTTCCGATTTCTTTTCTTTCTCGTCGTACGCCTAAATTTCCCTCGACGACCGACGACGCTTGATAATGGCCCCTCGTTGCGACCCACGGCTCCGTTCATCTTTAAAAGTGAATTATGAACTGAATTATGAACTGGATACTTGGCCTTGTTTTAACCATTCTCCTCGGTTAACTATTTTCGCTTTTATTAGCGAAAGTCGAAATTAAAGACTTCGGGGGCGAGCGAGATTAAAGCTTTCTCAAGCGAGTACAATGTAATTTTCTTCTCGGATCTGTTCAGTTCTTTTTACAATTATGCACGTGTATGTGTGTTTTCAGCGAATAAGAATACGCAGGTTGTTCGCGATGGTAAATCGAGAAACAGATGATTCTACGTAAAATAATAAAGTGAAAACGTAGAAAAAGAATTCTTCATACACGTGAAACGTTGATTCTGAGAAATTCATTCTGACTTTGGCTCTATAAGGATTTTATAAATCTGGTGTTCTCTCATATAAAGGTGTGTTCTCTTTTACCTAATTTATTCAAAACTTTTCCAATGAAATTTAAGACAGGACAATGTAGTCCTTAACTTTGTGTATCTCTCGTAACCCTTTCGAATAGCCTTCACAAATTCTTACACTTCACGATTAGACGTTATATTCCACGAATAAAAAATTTTGACCTATCAATCATTTTCCCAATAATTTGATCTAATTATCGCGCCTTCCACAAAATCGCAATGCGCTTTAATTCCAGTTCTAATACCTGCGAGGATCTAAACGTGTATACATATAAGCCAATACGTCGCTAATGAAAAAATACTAAAAAAATGCTAAATTGAAGCTGTCTTGAGTCATCGTCGGAACCAATTCTTCCGTTTCACCGAATACGCACCAATACCAAACTCGACAACCAAAACCAGTTGCAACAGTCATTTATTTGCAACACATAACTGCATAAACTGTGCGATCTAAATTATTCAGTGCAAATAACGTGCTGGCTGTGATACATCATACTCTTCCCCGCTGATATTTAATTCATACTTGGAAATTGCACCGAACGAAAGAGGTGTGCGTGTGTATGTACAGGTACATCGTGTCTCTAATTTGTCCGCGTCGATAAACCGGATCGAGCGTGAAAACGACGAGCACCAGTTACATCCAGTTATATCAATCAATCTGGAAGACAGAGACCGCTGGTTACACGACCTTTGTGCTCTCTAGTTGCAACGCCTAATATAAAATTTACCCTCCCTGCGTGTATGCAATGACACGCTTCTTCTCATTTTGCACACCCGGGGCTCCACCCGTGATTTATTTCGTTAGGGCGTGATATTTCCAACCGGTGAAAGTATCTTTGAATTCGTCTAATAGATTTAGGGCAAGCATGATTCTAAGGGTAGCTCGACGTAGGTATAGGTCAACGACAGAGGGGTGCGAAAGGGCTTTGGTCGCTATGGAAACCCTGGCGCAGCGCGTTGACTGTGGGGTGCCTCAAGTTTTTTATGGGCTGGACGATTGTCGGAGGGGTCGAGACTCTAAAAATCGTTACACAGACCTAGATACTCGCCTCTCCTCGATTTAGCCTGCCGCGGTCGAAGGAACACTGGCTTCTCTTCTAGCGCTTGCAAACTTCTCCCGATTAAATCTTTGCTGAATCGTTAAAAGAAAAGATTTTATCGTTACTTTCAGGCGAAACGTTCCAAGGATTGAGATTTATACAGCTCGAAGCCGTAGGAAATTGCGTAACCTAGAGATCTTTGTGATAGACAGGGCTAGGTTTTCAGGTAGTAAGATAAAGAGATTCGCGACTCGGACAGATAGATCGATTCGCTGAAAAGAAAACAAGTAAATGTTTTAATTACTTCAGACGAAGATGGTCCAATATTGGAATTTTTATCGATAAAATTTGTAGCGGAAAAGAGCCTGGATAGTATGGGGATCTTCGAAATCGATAGTGTAAGGATAAGAGATGTCACAAGGAAATTGTAGTAAGCAGCATTGTTGTATTTTTTGTTGTACGCAATCATAAAGATAAGTATATATACAAATAAAACAATACAGCACCGCGTGACAGTGAACAATACGGAGCAGGACCTCTTTCACCTCTGTGGCCTACTCTTCTTTTCAGCAACGCACAGTACCTATCTAATGAAGAATTCCGCGCTTTCGTCGACTATATTCGTCCAACGAGATATTCATCGTCTTGGAAATAAAAATTTTCCACGTTTTGCAACGTACGTCGAAGCTATGGAAACCATAGTAACGTACAAGTCTGTGGAATAGACAGGAATAACTTTAAGGGTAGTAGAATCAAGGACAAAGGGGATTCACGACCTGAACAGCTCGATTGATCAGTCTAACCGACCAATTAATCCAATTTGTCAAGCCACACTGCCAATTCTGTAACTAAATCGATCCTTTTTTCTTCCTCAGCTTCTTTTGAAACAAGAGTCACCATGTTCTAAAACATCTAAGAAAATCTTCCAACGAGAATAGACGCAAGCGTACGTAATCTTCTAATACGCTGTTAATTACACGGCCAACTTGTAAAACAATAAATACACAGCGAGATATTCGAATATCGGAAAGGAACGCTACGAGCTTTAGCGAATTGGAGATTAAAAGCGGAACAGATGACGGAAACGAAAGTAGTAAAATAGTATCATCGGGTATGGGGGCAGGCAGCAGCTGCATCCAAGTCTCCGATACTCGTGGTGTTTTCGTCACGGACGGAAAATAGCGAAGTTACGGGCGACACGCAACGACGCTTTTTCCCATTTTATTCGTAGGGTGGCAATGCACTTGAAGCTCGCCGCTGCAAATTCGCAGCCCTTCGTCGCTTTACGTTTCACGTTTCTTCTTCGTCTTTCCCTCCAGGGAGCTGGAAGGGATATACAGGGTGGTCTGGTAACTGACGATACAAGGGATGATACCTCGTGAAAAATTAAGTTGATAATGTAGGATGAAATGTTGTCATACGAAACTTGCTATTTACTGTCATATTAGGTCGTCCGAAAAGTTTCTTTCGTTTTATAAGGAAATAATGGACGCGCAATATTTTCCGTTTTATATTATTTTATCGAATTACGTACTATCCATTTTGTTCTATCAAAATAAAGATCACAACGTTCGACAGATTAGGTTTCGCGTTTGTATAAAGATGCATCGTTGTAAAAGACGTGTCTGTAAAAGAAAGACACTTTCCGGACAATCTAATACTTCTCACGGGTTCGTACTATTCCGTACTGATCTGCCTCGTCGTATTTGACCGAAGATTTATTTTATTTCATGCATCAGCGTGAAAACTATTCAAAATGCCTACTATAATATTCCATACAAACGAACTGTATGAATTAAATCAATGTATTACATCGTAGTCCTGGTAGTTGGGCTATTCGCATTTCTATTCTTCCGAAAACAAAAACAACGGTTGCTATCACATTAGCCCATCGATATTTCTCTTTGTCGTTAGAATACTCGATCTAATAAAATTAACCATAAACTCTGCCGAGTTAAGATCTACAGCTAAAATTTCTTAAAACCTCGTTCTACGTTTTCTTCTTATTTTTTTTACGGAGAATCCCTTCTTGTCTGATTCTACCATCAGACACCCTGTATACGAGGGATATTGCCGAGGCACCGCTACAGAGAGACCGATCGCAGATCGTAGAAACCGTCGCGCGCTCGTATTTGCCCTCGGTGCTGGAAGAAAGGACGAGAGGAAAACGACGTCGGGGTTTGGTACCCTTCACTCTCTCTCCCTCTCTCTCTCTCTCTTCGTGCTAGAAAGGATGAGGATGGGATCGAGAAGGGTGGGCAAGAAGAAGGGGTGTAAAAGGGACGTGGAAGAGCGAAAGTGAGAGAGAGATAGATAAATAGAGAGAGAGAAAGAGAGAGGGAGAGAGAAACAACGAGAAGGGAGATGGGAAGTTGGTTCGTGCTATAAAGTATTGACTGACTGTTGTACAGCGAACTATATGTACCGGCCCTATAATACCGGCAGACTCCACTCGGCCCTCGCCTCCAGCCAGGAGGAATAATGCGACTTCCGGAACCAAGGAAATACCTTTCAGCCATGCCGAACGAGAATCCGGCCGAAAGGAAAAATAAAAAGAGCCAACCGGAGAGTTAGAGCGCTCTCTCGTTCGTTAATATACGTAATCTCGTTGGATACGCTTGGATATTTGCGTTCGTGTACGCGGGTTTGCTCGTGTATTGGATACGTTAGGTTGAGAGACGGTGGGAAGATGAGCTACCGGTTAATTCGGACACCTTGTTTGTCACTGCACGCGATTATCGTGCGCGTGTGGAGGATGAAGAGGTGTAGTTGATAAATGGCCGGAAAAAGTTGAGAAGATCTTTTCGAGTACTGGTTCTTCAGAGTCCACAGTGGATTAAACGTTTGCGGCTTCTCGGATATTTTTGCTGTTTCAAGCTAGTTCTTTACGATCTTACGTTTGGTCATTTTTCCGTGATATCTCGTAGTTTGTCTTTATTTCGGTATTTATTTGATTTTTTTTGTTTTCCTACTTATCTGATGCGATGTATTTATATGAAAGAGATTCGTATTAAGGGACAAATGTTTATTTAGACGTTTAATTCATGATTTATCATTCGTGGTTAAGTTTATTTTTCTATATTGAATTTTCGATTAATATTGTTAACGCGTTAAACTGTACGCAACGTATACCGATTGGAAAATTTTCATAATTGTACGATGTATTTGTTGTATTAGGTTGTCCGAAAAGTTTCTTTCGTTTCGTAAGGTGATAACAGATAAACAATTTCTGTTTTACATTATTTTATCGAATTACGTGTGATCCATTTCGTTCTATTTCTATTGTTACGTTCCTGCATAATTCAATAAACTAATATAAAACAAAAAACATTGCGCGTCTATTATTTCCTTATAAAACGAAAGAAACCTTTCGGACAATCTGATACATTTTAGATTCAGGCTATTCTTAGATCCATTGCGTAGACAAATGTAAGTCGAAACGAAAGACAACTTTCAGTGAAACTCGACGAACGTCGTAAAGAAATAACTTAATTATCCGGATATACATTTTCTAGACGAATGTAACTATTCGCAAGATAAATTAGAAACGTGTGGTTGTCCAGGTATTATGATTAATTAAGAATCCTCAAGTAGCTTGGTTAATGGGTAACACGCGATAGAGGGCAAACTAGGTGTACGAGAAGTCATTTTTCCTAATCATTCGCTAAAGGATTACCGCGGAGTTGGCACGTTACGGTATTTCTTTGAGAATAATAATTCCCGAGAGAATTGATGGTCGTGCGTGATGAGCAAGCTGGGTGCTTCTACCTACGTTATAGCGTGAGATATCACAACGTTGCTGTCTCTATTCCGAATTAATGCGATAAACTCACGCTGCGAATACGATTGACTTACCACGGATATAGGAAAAACCAAACTCGATGATGTATGGTGTTTACCGTGCTGCGGTGCAAAATCAAGCTGATGAAAGTTGTAACGTAACCATTATTAAATATAACTACATCTGCGATTCCTTCGTATCTCTTTCTTTAACGTTTTACCTCATTGTCATTTATCAGAGAAACATTTTTCGAACAACGTACACGTAAACGTCACGTGCGTATGTATATCGTTTTCACCGATGAAAAATGAAACAGAGAAGAACGCTGCTATACGTTCAAACAAATTTACCAACATTTGTAGCTTTCTTCCATCCGAAAAGAAGCTCTTCGTTTCACAAAGTTGCTTAAAGTTAGAAACACATAACGAGGTTACTGATCCATCGTATCACATACATTTTCAAAGTACAAAAGATCAATACAAATACAGAACAATCGAGTCTAATACAAAACAACACACGTTGGATATCTTCTTTTTTATTCGAAATCGATCGACGATTCTATCGTGATCGATGTCTCAAGAAATCTCCTACATCGTCGAAACTGAGAAACACGTGGATAATTGTACGGAATTCCAACGATAGACGAAACGTTCCTTGCGAGTCGTCTCGATGCGACAGTCCGGAAATTCAAATCTCGTTGGCATTAATTGTCGATTTATGTAAATGTTAATTACCGCGCTATATCTAGAAAAAGTGCGAGTGGAAAGAACTCGGGTGATTTCGCTAGCTGGTTGTTCGATCTAATGGCGTTAGGTGCGTGTACGTAGTCGCTGACGCGTGTACGCAAAGCGAAACAGGATGTTCGGCCTAATTACCGCCTTTTATCAATAGGGATTCTTCCGCGTGGCCGTCTAATGGAGTGTCTAGGCTGTAATCTGTAGTGGGAAGCACGTGACACAATTTCGAAGCCGGGTTCGTCGACCCTACCATTCTGGTGTTGCGTCATTGTCGCTGACGTTCTACGCGCTGAAGCGACGTGTCGGCCCTGTCTGCCTTCGAATTTATGACGTTGTGATCCACACGCCGCGCCGCGCCACATTAAGGTTCACGTTCACACGCAACGAAACACACGAGTTTCATGGTGTGACGTGACGAGGAGCACGCGTTACCATTTCGAAAGCTCCCTAGTCGTTTAATGAAATTTTTAGTGCCGAATCGTTCGACGTGGACTTTGGAATTCCACGAATTTCTTACGATCTATTTTTATTGTTATGGCGGGGGACAGGCAGATTCTGAAACGTTGTCTTTGATATTTTCAAGAGTTGAGATTTTTTTATTTGACGTTGGATTTGCTGACTGGAAAATTAGGAAAATTGATTTTTAACTAAAGAGCGTGTATTTTAATTCTATACATCGATGCGTGTTTGTTTATTGGAAAAGATGATTTTAATAATCTGTCGCTATTTCTGTGGAATTTTTTTATTTACTAACTCTGCCGATTTTCATGTTCCGTCGTAAATGGAATATTTCTTGATAGCTTCAATTTCTCTACTTTTAGGCCTTGTCGATTATTCCTGGATTATTTAATTCTTTGTTCCTGTTATGGTTGAAGGAAGGTGGTCTTTCATAGGATTCTTTGAAATTCCACTTTTGAAATTTCTTTTGCATCGTTTTTAAAAATCTGCAGAAATTCTGAAATATTCATCGATCTTTCTATTACATCATATTACAATGTAATCTCGCGTTAAGTTAAATACTTGGCATTTTTTTCGATAAAAGTAAAAGTTACGGAAGAGTGAGGAGAATTCAAAGATAGATATCTTGTATCGTCAATGACCTACTTCGCAAACGGAGAGTCGATATAATACGTCGTACGGAAAATCTACTATTTTCTATCGAATAAATTATTCTATTCATAACAAAAATTAATGAAATTTAATTCGTCGCTCTTGTACTTATCCTACATGTTTTCTGCGTAGAATATCGATATTTTCTGCTACATTTTTAATAATCGATTCTGTCAGCCTATAGGTCTATTACCTCTTTTCTTCGAGCAATTACAAACACAACTTATTAAGCACTTTTTCCATTAAGTCGTCCCGGTCTGCAGATAGAATTCCCAAGATTAATCAATCAACTTGTGAATTAATCCCCTGACACAGATCGTTCGGAGCTACGTCGAAAGTGACAGTGATATAGATAAAAAAACTAAAGGAACAACTTTCGTGAAAATGTATAACCCCAATTTATGCTTACACCATTTCGTATCATTGTCAAGCAAATGTTATTACTGTCGCGAGTTTAAATTATTAAAGCTCAACGTGACTCGATAATTGTCTTGTCGACTTACGTATCTATACCTTTTAAATCTTATTTCAATTATAATTCCTGATTTAATTTGCTTCATTTAATTCACTTTCGTATACCGTGTTAGTATATCATTATATTATTTAGATACGATAACGAGATTCATGCTACGTACGCTATCGTTATATTAATTTTTTATCCTTCTATCAATTTGCCAACAAACACGAAATTAAATTTCGGAAATGAGGGACACACGAGTGCTATGTTTAACCAACATTGTAATTAATACACGTTACAATATATCGCACCACGATAATTAATAGGTGTCTTTTGCTCGTTGGCAAACGAAATTTGAATTACGGTGTCAAAATTCAGGAAGAAAATTCAAGTACTCCGGTCGCACGAACGTGAAGCAAAAATATCCGGGAAATGGCGATTAGTTTGCAAACCCTTAATTAACCAGGCACGCGTCGCGTCGTTTCCACGCGTCCCATTAACCAGGCAAGTTTGTGTGTGTGTGTATGTGTGTGTGTGCGTGCAGTTGAAAACACCCTGATGCGCTGACACCGATGCCGCGTCAGACCCTTCTCCCTTTGATTTAATCCGTTCTCCCTGTCCCCTCTTTATCCTACTAGCGCGTGAGTGAGGGGCGAATACAGCGAAAAAGGGTAGGAAAGAGACAGAGAAAGGGTGCATCGAGCAGAGTAGGAAAATGGTACCAAGTGCAGAGTACTGGGCCATCGACCAGTAGTCATCCGCGGCTGTCCTATGTCCGATAGTCTCTTGGCTGTTTTCCACTGACGACACGTGGGGATATGTATAATAAAGCTATATAAATACTTGTAAAAACTTGTGGACACACGACGTTATTATAATATTGGTAAAATTGAAAGGAAATCTGAAAATGTACATACAAATTGCAAGATATTTATTAGAAATATAATTTTAGCATAAAAGTAGTATACAGTGAATAGGGAAATAGTTGCGTAATATATTAGGTTGTCTGAAAAGTTTCTTTCCTTTCATAAGGTGATAACAGATGAACAACAATTTCTGTTTTACATTATTTTATTGAATTACGTGTGATCCATTTCGTCCTATTTCTATTATTACGTTCGTGAATAATTCAATAAATTAATATAAAATAAAAAACATCGTGCGTCTATTATTCCCTTATAAAACGAAAGAAACTTTTCGAACAACCTAATAATAAGTTTAATTATAGAATAAAATAATATAATAGAATAGTTGCTCGAACCTGTACGTAATTAGTGTTTCAGACGATTCCACTAAATATTGTGGTTAATTATAAAATATAAAACTTACAAATAATTCTACGTACTATCTTAAGACATCGATCATTTTTATTTCTGAACCCTATAGAGACATAAACTTTCTCAACCTCCCGTAGAATTACAGCTTTAGTTCACCGCAATACGGAATAAATAATACGGAAACGCTCATCGATTTGCCTCTGCTTGCATATATTTTATTAGGTTGTCCGGAAAGTGTCTTTCTTTCACCATCTTTTTTTTTCACAACAATGTACCTCCGTACAAACGTGAAACCAAGTCTGTGAAATGTCGCGGTGTTTATCTCAACAGAACAAATTGGTCGTACGTAATTCGACAAAATAATATAAAACAAAAAACTATTATTTCCTCATAAAACGAAAGAAACTTTACGGCCAACCTAATATATTCGATTCTTCATATAGCGGTTCGCCTAATCGAATCGAGTGCAATTATAATTCGAAAACGAAACGTCGCATTTACGCTGTCGATGAAATGCACAATGTTCCAGCGATGGGTCCACTACGGAAGATCCTGTCGAACGTTTAGAATTCCTCGAACGGTGCAATTAGCGAAACTGGGAAATCTCGTTCGCCATGACGAGGCCAGCGGATTAAATCAATGCACTGCACTGTAACGAACACTTCTAAATCGTTTGTAATACTCGTGGCTGTCATTCGTCCCCGTAATCACGAGTATTCGCCGTGCTCTTTGTTACTAGCCACGCGGTACTCCAACTCGTATTCCCCTGGCTATCGTGAAAAGAACGACACGGGAATCAAACGTCATCTCAACGCTTGTTCTCCCCTGGTTTTTGCGTTTTGTGTGCGTCTCTCTCGCGTGATCCGGAACATCGATTTTGCTCGCAGTTCTGCGCACGGTTCTTTCGAATCGCTTCGAGGATCCGTGCGTTGATCCGAGACAATCTTCGATCGTCGTCGATCGTTAACCCCTTGAGTAGACAGTATCCGGCATAAATAACATTATACTATTAGATGCAAAAATATAATTCAATACCACAGTACGTTATTGTAGAATCTTTACTACAATTAGTTTATTTACAATAAATGGATTAAACAGACGTTGATTAAACAGGAAACGATGGTCGTTTAACGTGAACTAATCGCAATAACGTATTATAATTAAGACGACTAGATAGTTAATTTGCAACTCTTCACCACGGATCCTACGTTCTCTCGACAACGCAATTTGCACTCTCTGACTTCTCAACTCACAATAACTGTTAACCCCTTGGCCTACACGCTATCTGCCGATCGCGCGAGCCATAATAAGCAAGAAGATCGGTCGCGAGCCGTGCCATTCATCTGTTCAGCCGAACTGGCGCAAGATGTATACTACAAAAGGAATTGTGAAATAACAAACAACGTTTGAGGACAAATAGTGTTTTTAAGACGTCTAGGGCGTAATCATGATCAATTGATCAGTTAACAAAAACGATTTATTAATTTCAAAGTGAATGAATTTGTGCTTATGGGACAAATTCTTTACCACGAGTCAGACTCGTGGGTTCCGTTTATGGCACAAATTCTTTACCACGAGTCTGACTCGTGGTTTTCGCTTATGGCACAAATCCCTTACCACGAGTCTCGGTCGTGGTTATAGGCCAAGGGGTTAATTCGTTTTTGTCCCTTAGCAACTCCTTGTCTTTCGTCTTAGCCCCACCACATGTTCCGCAACCGCTTGTTTATAATTCGTCTGACACCCCCCAGGCTCCTCGTCCACGATACTACATTATCATAACACTGTTACTATTAGTTGCTGTTTCCGTTACTATTAGGTTGTCCCAAAAGTGAAAAGTATTTCACTACCTGCACGCAGTTGCTTCCTTCAGTCGTCCTCTAGCTATCGTAGGATACGTTTCGTTTGCGTCGAAACAGAAAATATTGCGCGTCTATTACTATTTCCTTATGAAACGAAAGAAACTCTTGGGACAACCTAATACGTATACATAGGACGAGCCGATTCGAAATAAACAAACGATCAATTTGGAATTTCTTAAGAACAAAGCTCGTTTATTACTGGAACGCGTCATCCGAGGATCGGTTGTACGCAAACTTCGCAGATGCTTAATTTTTCAATTGATCGTACATTTGACTGCTGATAACGAGATGCCACGTTGACGTCGCGACCTATTTGCTTGCGGAGGTTTTCGAAGGCGTTAGAAAGGTCGACGAGTTCTAAGAAACAAAATTTCGGTCACAGCGCAAGGCTACGCGACTTCCACTCAGCAATGTAATAATTAATGTTCTTACACGATCGTAGAGAAACGCCCAGTATAATTCTACACGTCATAACCAAACGTGACGATTCAGTGGCGATGAAATAATTCAACTCGGCTGGTGGTGTGCACCTACATATGTACAAACCGTATGCAGTAGCAACCGTTTCGGAGGGAAGAGGCAGACTAAACAAAAATAACCTCTCGCTGCGTGCACGTTGCCGCGGTGGCTGCCTGTACCACCGGGAAAAGAGGGTGACATAAACATATTTCTAGTACGTACGAAGAAATTCAACGTATCTCACTGGTAAATGTATTACGAACGAGCCGAAGTCACTTCGAGACGCGTTATCGCGGAGCGGCTGGCTGCTCGCTCTGTTATCGTATCTTCCGGAGCTCGATTAGGGCAACTCTCTTACTCTTTTCGCGCAAGTACATCTCCGTACGCTTGTACGCTGATTGTCGACCGACCTCGTTTCGTTTTGCTTTCTTTTCGTTGCTCGTTTACGCGTGAAACGCTTAAGCGCGACGTAGATTCGTCAACGCGACGGTGATACAAGCAGACGGTTGATGAGTTGCTGTTGTTGGTATAGTTGCTGAACTTGTGTACGTGACTCGAGAAATTTTCTCTGTGTTTTGCGAAGATATCGTTTTAGTTAAGTTAATTATAGTAATGATCGAGAAACGCTGAGAGTATTTCCAAGATATGTAACAATCGTCGAGAAGGTGTGACGATGAAAACTCGCAAATTAGCGGAAATTCACAGATCCGAAGATTCAATAATATAAATATTGAAATATTCAAAGGTTCAAGGTTTAAGCGTTCCACGATTTTAATATTCGAGTGTTTAGATGTAAATTCAAAATTGGAAGATAAACTGGAGAAATTAATTATTTCGAAACCTTGAAACTTTAAAAGACGCAACATAGGAAAGAGTATATCTAGTGATCGAAAATTATATATATGGGAAAGTTTAATAACAATATCTAAACTTTTAACGAGATTATATATCGTACGTTTACAAAAACGTAAAAATTATTGTTCGTTTTAAGGATCATAAACGAAATATCCATATGTATTAGATTGTCCGAAAAGTGTCTTTCTTTTACGGACCCGTCTTTTACAACGATGCATATTTATACAAACACGAAACCTAATCTGTCGAACGTTGTGATCTTTATTCTGACAGAACAAAGTGTTCCCTTATAAAACGAAAGAAATTTTTCGAACGACCTAATATATATCGGTTTAAGCGCTTTGCTTTACTGAAACATTTCCCGTGCGAAAGATTTGTCTCGCGGTAAAATTCGAAACGCGTGTCGTTGGTGATTTGGTTGTTCTTTAGAATTTACTACGCATTCTCTATTGTTATACACAACCGATGTGTTATGCGATTTAGTCGAACGTGCGGACGATCCGAAGGTGCAATCGAATTCTTGGCTACGTTCTGGGGTCGAGCTATCAGCCACTGTCACGAGCACGTCGCCACAGCCAAACGATCGTCGAGGGAATGTGGAAAATGTAACGCTAGCTAAATTAGTTAACGGCTGCAAATGCGATGATCGTTTGGGGAATCGAAGTACAGGCTGCAAGTCGAACAATTACGAGGAAGCATTGTGTTATCGAAATTGCGCGTGAAATCATATTTTTGTTTTAATATTCGCAGAATATAGGTTGTCTCGTTGCTTCAGAATCAATGAATTTAGTTTGGTATATGCGATGGAAATATTATTACGTGGATGTGGATGTGATTTATGCATTCATCGAATATTTATCCAAGTGTACAAAAAATACACAGAGTGTATATGTAATATATAAAAATGAAACGAAATATCCAAAAAGTAAAACGATCGTTGTTTCCAATATCTTACAGTATTTTTCTATAATATCCTATTAAATTCTTATTTTCAATCTTTGCAAATCGCATCTTTTTAAATCGTCGAATACGATCTATGAATCTCTGCGCATAAAATGAAGAAACGATACAACGTATCAAAATAGTAAATCGAGTAAAACGTATCAAACGAGTAAATTTCCTCTGAAGTATATAACGGGACCGGCAAACAAACGTTCAGGTTGACAATTATATTTTGGTACAACTGCGAGCCTCTACTGTCTCTAATTTGAATGCGCTCTCGTCCAACATCGACATCGTCGCGTGTTTCTTCGCCACGTCTGTTTCCCTTCCAAAGACGTTTGTGTACGTGTACACTAGCGTGCACGATAAAGACACACGCGTGGCGAGAATGCACCCGGCAAAATGCCCGTCTGTATACAATGCGTCGAATGTCTGGCCAGCGTCTGGCCGGGATCCTTGAATGAACGCCTATTTTTAAAAGGGCGCACAAACGGATAAACAAGCGGACCAGCAGAGGCGATCATCCCTGCTACGAAATGGAATTCGAATGCTGCTGGTCGCGCGGGCCGTCGTACGTGTCTGTCGTCGAGCGCCACATCGATGCTACATCGGCCACGTTAGCGGTCATCTTACGATCGATGACATTCCGATGCTTCGACGAAGTTGTTTAAATCGGGAGCGGAGACAATTTCGACGGATATCGATCCATGATTTTCGATCTTATGCTTCGTTTTCTATTTATATCTTATATTTATCGGCATACTAATTGTAAAATGAGACGCTTTCTAGTAAGAGAAATTTTTCATTTTTCTATTGCTATCAACGGCCATAAATATATGGCCAATGATAGTCACGCACGGACTGTGAATGCTCGTGTAAATTGACATGTTTTTGGACATACGAGTTGAAAAGACGAAATATTATTACAGTTTTGTAAGGAAATAATAGACGCGCAATGTCTTTTGTTTTATATTAGTTTATTGAATTATGCACGAACGTAATAGTAGAAATATAACGAAATGGATGATACTTAATTCAATAAAATAATGTAAAACAGAAATTGTTGTTCATCTATTATCACCTTACGAAACGAAAGAAACTTTTCGGACAGCCTAATAATTAGACACTTGACGTTTAAGTCATTGGTATTTATTTTGCATATTTTATATGTATATTTCAGTTAATCGCGTTTAACTTGTTTAATTAAAAAAATGATAAAAAGTAGAGTCGATCAATTTGGTTTCGCAGGGCAAAGCAACTGCAATTTAGCATCCAGTTCGTTATACTTTTATTTCAAAGGGGAAAACTCGAAACGCGTTAGGTATGACAACTACGTCTCGTTACGTCGCGTCGAGGTGAGGGACTAAAAAAACGTGGCAGACGATGACGAATGAATAAAATATCCGAGCGTGTATGCTGTAACGATGCTACGTAAGATAGCACCAGCCGACACTAATAGCGTGTCTCTTTATCGATAAGTGCTCTGCAGTTACCAGGCAGACAGCAGCTAGACAGAAAAATCCGCGCGACTCTCGTCACGTTGCAACAGCCGATAATATACATCCAAGGTGTTCACGTTCACGTGCTCCATTTCGCTTCCTCTTTCTTTTTCTTTTGTTTTTTCCAAATATTCCTCACGCTATCTCTTAACTAGCTGACTCTATTTACGAGTCATTCGTGTATTTTATTCACGAAGCTGGACGATTTCAACATACGTACGTACGTTGCAATAATTTATGTGTAAAGCGTGCTACTTGGTATATTATAGTGTTCGATATTTTCTCATTGCTTTCTTCATTATAATGTAATACACAACGAGCTTGATTATTCCGTGCAAAGTTAAATTGTAACATGTTGAAGCTTAACGCTAACCTTGCCAAACCCGGTCAAACGATATTTAATTGCCCGGTTTCCATATTTAATTAAAAAATTGTACGTTCGTCGTTATTTCTTTCGTTCGTCCAACTTCACGTAGATTCTTCTATCAACGAGAACCGACAAATTGGTCAATCAGATAAGACAAGCATTAGAATATTACAAGTAATACAAGTATTGCTGACTTTGTCGTTGGGTGGTAATGACAAAATCCGTAATCATTTAGTTGCCAATCCAATACATAAAGTTAGACGAACAAAAGAATGCTAAGGTTAGTGTTCTAATAACGTTTTACATCTTCGATCGTGACAACACATCAAAATAAAACACAATAAAATTCTACTCATCGGGTTTGCTTTCTGTCATCCTCGAACGTTCACGAACATCGAAAACACCATTCGCGAACGTGTCTTTTTAGCGAATACAGGCGACACGGATCTCTAATAGGTAGATCACGCGATATGCTTCGAAAAATCGTCACAGTGTGGCGAAAATCGCTCGTAAGTACCAAGTCGAATGAAAATCACTGCTTATTCGTTGGGATGGGGAGCAACGACCGGTAATCGAGTGCGACGCCGTGACACGGTTCGGCACGCCCGGTGGGCCGTTCGTTGGATCGCGGATCGCGGAAGGAACGCTTTCGATCCCGTTGCCAGCGCGCGTGTCTCGTCGACCGAGGCCACCGTTCACCACCCTCGAGCCCGTGTGTCCTTGCGGGGCTAACGATCGAGATCGAAGGATCCCTCTCGCCAAACCGCTACCGGATAGGTTGCGGCGAAGGAATTTAACAGTGGTGAGTTGTTTACTGTGAAGTAAGGTCGAGTTCCTGGAAACGATTTACATATGTATGTAATTATGGGATAAGATTGATATATTCGTTGAGCATTCTGGATAATTATACAGGTTGAGGTTAGTGACTGTTACCGAGTTTGGATATTTGGCTGTAGCCTTTTCTCGAAGGATTTATTTTATCGGTAAAATAAGAAGTCAATTAGCAGAGGAAGTGGAAATGCGACTACACGTATTTACTTCCGATATTACAATCGTGTATGATCAATTGCGTGTTTTACGAAGTCTTCGATTCACCAACCAGCTACGTAATTATCGTGGTATTCGACACCTTGAGAATCAGAGGATTTTTTCGTTAGTTTGTTACAAGCAGATGGCAGAAACGATCGTAGCAGAGTCCGATCTGTAATCGTAATTTTCCTTTGCATTTCGGTCTATGCAGTTGATCAGTGGTTAACTTCTGGGATTCTCAGAGGCTCGTGTAGTGTACATATTTGAATATATACTCGGTGGAAGACTTATTATTTTCCGATATTTCCGCGAATGTTCCGAATGAACGCTATCGACAGTTGTAAGACTGAAGTTAGATTTACGATTGATTCTTACATTACGTATGATTTACTATTAATAATAACTAAAATGTATTCGTTTAGAAAATAGACTTGATAACGTAAAACGTGATTTATGACCTTATTTGGATCGTCACACGCAGGAGGGAATTTTATTAACGTCAAGCAGAGAACATAGCCTTATCTCCCGAACAATTTAATAAAGACAACATATTCATCAAATTCGCTATCGTGGCGTTCGTGATTCTCCAAGAGTTGGTCCCTGTCTAAGAACGAAATAACGCGTTAATTCTCACCCAGCGTGAACCTAATAATAATAATAATAATAATAACATATCGTTAGCGACGTATACGCGTCACCAGGTTCACGCGACTTTCCGCATCGAGTCCGCGGTTCATCCATCGATTACAATATTAAGTAGCTTCGTCGCTTGATAAATAAATTTGGTTTAAGCAACGCGACCGTACAACTCAACTTGCGTCGCAACATTTCTGCATCTGGTTTCTCTTGCATGAGGCCACGGATTGGATAATCGCGATAATATAAGAGGCTGCTTAACGTTAAGACACGAACGCGATCACCATTCATCAATTCAACTGCCACGTCATGTCGGCGAGAAAAAGTGAAAATTTGAAATTAGCTTTCCACTTATAGGTAGATATATTTAAGGATTGCAAGGATGGAATATGATAAGTGGACGATAAATATTTATGTAGTTTTATATTTTTATTAACATAACCAAAGAAATGGAATCTATAATGGCTACAAAAAGCATTTTTACGTCACTGAATTTATGATAGCGTTCGTTATGTATAGCGAATTGTACGTATGTCATAAATTTCAAATATTTTCATATAAATGCACAAAGTTGGTACTGTGAGAATGAAGCGTAGGATCTGTTGAAAAGATGTTTCATTGCAATGGATAGCTACCTTTTGTAACCATCGTACAAAAAGATTTCTTTCGCTTATTAAATGACGTAACAAATAATTCGCTTCGAGTATTTTTTTATATTTTTGCATATTATGGCGTTGCGCTTAAAAATTTGGATTAGTCACGACTTCTAATTTTATATAGAAATAGTATAATAATAAATAGTATAGTAATAATTTTGTATTGCATAGTGAAACAACTTTAAAGTTCAATACGCTTTCAGCTAAGTCCGTATTATCGTATCAAAGTCATTTCTCTTATTTGATTTAGAAATTAAATCCGATCGCATTATTCTTGAATTTATTTAGCCATCACTTCAATAATACGTGACTCTTCGCAAACAACATTACATTTGCTTTTAATTGCCCGGTTTTATCAGGAAGCATGATTTAATCGTGTGCGTGTACAGCTCACGATGAATCACGAACGAGACATGTGTTCTCTGTCCGTTTCTTTCTCGTTCTTCCTCTTTCTTCCATTCTTTTTTTGTTCGACTCATTTTCATAGGGACACGTAAAGATTTTATGCGATCGCGCATAATGAGAGACCTTTGTAAAATAACGCCATTGGTTGTCTTGCACGCGCGCGTTTTTCTTCGTTTACGAGGTTTTGTCCCGATGAATAAATTTTATTACACACGAAGTTACATGTAATATATGAATTAACTATCGAGATTACTAACTTGTATTTTCACCTGTTGAAATCTTGGAAATTCGATGATAATACTCCTAGCTATTGTCTATGATTTTCTAGATCTGTTTATAGATTTTTCGTTACGATATTTGGAAGATGAGAAAAATCTCTATTCTGATTTCATCTCATTGCCTCGTAAAAATCCGAATTTGTTCATCCAAATGTGTCTAATAATTTTACGAAATATTTTCTTGTAATTTCAGTCCTCGGTATACGTATGTACCTACCAGAATATCCAAAGTAAAATACTTGTTAGGATATTCAACGAACGAAACAAATCCATATTTGGATTCCATCCTCTTTTAAAATTCATAAAAACGTGAAATTGTCAAAAATATTCTACTAGTCTACTGATAATTAAATTATATATTTACATATTTATATATTATTATTATTATATATTTATATATTTGTATCTCGCGATAGAAAATATTATAGAACTCGCGCCAATCATCCGGCGTTTCATCGAACGTTCCTGATCTCTGATTCACACTTATCGCAACGATATTTTGAACGACAATTACTCACGTGCACGTGCCATATCGCGATGCACGATCGACTCGGTTGCGTATAATTTATACGCTGCTGTTAAAGCGTGCAACTTTTTTTCACGGCTCTGTTACGCACGTACGATCCTCTCAGCAGCGAGTCGTCTTCCACGTGCAAGCAGATAATCTTTCGTTTCGTGCCTCGGCGCGTACGACGATGGTCGTCATTGGACAATCCTGCAGCTGAAAAAAATCGAGGTGACATCGATTTCGCGACAATTTTACGATTTTACGAATCGACGTGATTTCACGGAGTCGTGGACGTAAATGGGCATCGTCATCCTGGACACCTTGCGCTCCAGCCTTAATGGACGTTGATTTAAAAATAAGAAGCTTCTCTCGTGCAGCTGCCGTTCGACTCTGGACATCTACTTTACAGGCTACACTCGTTCTTCTTGAAAGCTTTTGCCAACCAAGATCCACGGGTTACATAAAATTCTTTCGCGCCTGGATTTTATTTCGTCGAACCGTATCGTTTTTATGGACGACCGTACGTTATCGAGGAGTTGTATCGTTTTATACCGCAGACAGTAACATTTTTAATAAATTTTCTGGTGAAAGTTTGTCGGATTTCGTAATTTCCTCGTGTTTCTTCGATCGAACAATTTGCAAACTTAGGAGATTTATCGTAACGCGAGATTTTGTACGATGAAGAAGAATTTGCGACGGAAAAAGCGGTATAAATGGCGAAACTATCGAGTAATTCTAGTTACCAACGAAAATAATTTTTGTCGATTCGATCATCTACCGTTAAAGGAGATTTGTCATTATTTTAAACGAAACAAGCAAAACCACTTATCTTGCGTTATAGCAAAGAGTCGGCAAATAATTCTACACGTTACAAGTTTACGCGTTATAAATTTTCCAAGTTCCTGCTGTTTGTATAAATAACGAATCTAAATCTAATTAAAATAAATGTAAACGAGTCCACTGCTCTTTCTACCGTAATTATAACGTCAAACGATCAACGACGACACATATTCGACGCTCATAAACGCGATCGTTTTTCCAATCGAACGTTCTTTCCTAGACTGAATGGAAAAGCCTAGAACGAAGAAGAAAACGAAGAAATACGAAAAATTGGCAAAGCGTAGAGAACGCGCGTCGCCAAGCGCTCGGCGATTATGCAGGAATGAAGCAACGAGGAGAGAGGGCTTTTGCACGTCTAGGACGGTAGACAGGAGGCTAGCCAAGCCCGAGAAAACTCGTTTCACCGATTTTTCTAGGATTCTAGGCGAGGCCGGTTGAATATCCAGCTTCTCGGCCGTTAGTTGTAATCTTCGTAGTTGCGTGTAGCTATTAATAATGCGCATCGCCGTACTGCAAAGAGGATGTCGCACTTGCCGAGCGTTCAGCTCGATTACGTTCGCGTATATTCCCTGCCGTCTACACTCTCCAACACATTGCAGCAAAGAATAATGGAATTTTTAGCGAAATTGTGAATTACGTGTTATCGTCGATTTCTCTAGGGACGCGCGTGACAAGATCGACGTATCCTGCGACGTCCATCCATTTTGAAAAGTATCGTATTACCGATAAACCGGGATCATAAACGTGTTCATCAGAGTTTAAGCTGCATAGCAGCTTTCAGTGGCGATACTCTTGAAATCTGAAGTATTAGGTTGTTCGAGAAGTTTCTTTCGTTTCATAAGGTGATGACGGATGAACAACGATTTTTGTTTTATATTATTTTATTGAATTACGCGTGATCCATTTCGTCCTATTTCTATTATTAAACTAATTAAACGAATATAAAACGGAAAACATCGTGCGTCTATTATTTCTTTATGAAACGAAAGAAACATTTCGGACAACTTAATACTAGCGCGATTCTAGAGTCGCGGATCTTAGAGTTTCGCGATGCTGACAAGGGGCCCGACGTTCTCTGTTATCGTTGTCCGCCGTCGAGGATCGCGTGCACGAGGCCGATGACTCGGGGAGACTCGTAGCCACTCGGACCCACGGTGCCCCGTGGCGCGTGGAATACGATAAGGGTTTTCTAGAAAGATCCAACCACAGAGTGGGTAAGCTAATGAGTCCTCTGGCAAGAGGACTGACAAGGAGACGAAAAGCTTCTTGGAGAAGCTTCTCCGAGATCAAGATCGCCCAACATCGATATACGCGAGTTTGTAATGCGATTCGTGCGAGGTTAAGTGGATGGAGAATAGGAGGCATGTTAACGATATTGAAAATATTCCAACACCTTCGAAATCTTTCACGAGTATAGGTATTGGGCGTGTTATACGAGACATTTTCAAATATCACTTCAAATATTACATTTGCTTTCTGATCTGTCTTTGTATTTTCGCTGAAGGTAGTCCGATTTATCGTTACGTTAATGGAAAAATGAATTTCGAAATTCTTTAACGACAAATAAAATCGATGGGACGCACGAACGAGGAAGATAGGTGATTCTGGTCGTTTCTATTTACGCCAAATCATCTACGGCCTCGTTACGTCGACGATCATTGGGGATTACGTGAATGACGTATTAATCAGCGTTAGGTGGTGCTATCGCTACTCTATGAACGTGAAATGACTGCCAGCCGCAGTGTGCATTTGAACGAACGGTACGGGAAACAGCCTCGAAGATAAGGATTATCGCGAATTATGGGACGTAAAAGCTGCTCGAACGGTCCCTATAGCGTCGTTGAATTTTGCGCGATCGCGCGTTAATGCTTTTCAATTTCTTTGCCATGAACGATATTCTCCTTTCCTTCGAGAAATTCAATACAGATATAATATTTCAAAGGTCGGTGCTTTTCAGGTTACACAAAGTATTCTTTATTCTTAAATAATACTCTAACAATATATGTATAATAAGAATGTGTAATATTCTTTATTACCAAAGTATATTAAGTAAATTGTATTCTTATTTATTGGAGAGAATGTTAGTTACCAAACGTTGAATATTGAACGGAGGTTGAATGATATTAAATTTAAAAAGGATGTAGTCAGGATGTATTCTTTACCCTTAAATAATACTCTAACAATTTATGTATAATAAGAATGTGTAATATTCTTTATTACCAAAGTATATTAAGTAAATTGTATTCTTATTTATTGGAGAAAATGTTAGTTACCAAACGTTGAATATTGAACGGAGGTTGAATGATATTAAATTTAAAAAGGATGTAGTCAGGATGTATTCTTTACTCTTAAATAATACTCTAACAATTTATGTATAATAAGAATGTGTAATATTCTTTATTACCAAAGNTATATTAAGTAAATTATATTCTTATTTATTGGAGAGAATGTTAGTTACCAAACGTTGAATATTGAACGGAGGTTGAATGATATTAAATTTAAAAAGGATGTAGTCAGGATGTATTCTTTACTCTTAAATAATACTCTAACAATTTATGTATAATAAGAATGTGTAATATTCTTTATTACCAAAGTATATTAAGTAAATTGTATTCTTATTTATTGGAGAGAATGTTAGTTACCAAACGTTGAATATTGAACGGAGGTTGAATGATATTAAATTTAAAAAGGATGTAGTCAGGATGTATTCTTTACTCTTAAATAATACTCTAACAATTTATGTATAATAAGAATGTGTAATATTCTTTATTACCAAAGTATATTAAGTAAATTATATTCTTATTTATTGGAGAAAATGTTAGTTACCAAACGTTGAATATTGAACGGAGGTTGAATGATATTAAATTTAAAAAGGATGTAGTCTGTCTTTAGATGATTCTTATTAGGTTGTTCGAGTAAGTTTCTTTCGTTTTATGAGGAAATAATAGACGCACGACGCTTTTTGTTTGATATTATTTTGGTCTTTGGTTTTGGACTTGGTTTCACGTTTGTACGAAGGTGTACTGTTGTAAAAAACACGTTTGCGAAAGAAAGACACTTTTCGGACAACCTAATACATTGAAAAAGTTATCATTCAGCGTTTATTAATTTCCTATGTACGTAATAAAGATATTTTGTATTTTTATACAATTCTACGTAATCACAAGTTGCGGCTCAACTTTGTTTCACTGTACGAATTAACAGTGTATATTCGTTCATTTAATTCGTTGCTTATCATATTTAATATTTAAATATAGTATTCAAATATTATATTGAAATTGTCGTACATCGAAAGATATTCAGACATCGCTCGTCTTAATAATCTCATCTTCGGTTTTTAAAGGACTTGCACTTTTCAGCTTAAAGTTTCTTTCATTTTCAATTGTATCACGTTAAAATACTTTATCATAAACTAAAAAATCCACTCGTCACGTTCTATCCTATAATCTTCACAGTACAATTATCTGTCCGTTGCGACGAGCGCAAACTCTTCGATTCTTCTTGAAATATCGTCAAGTGAAAAAGAAGTTGCAGTCTCGCGAACAGTCCAACAGCATAAAGGATGCGTGCATACGCACGTGGAGCGATTAGGTCGGGAAAGAGGCAGAGAAAGAGAGGAAACTGTGCTGGGCGGGTTATAGAATGGCAAGCTGCGACGTCGGCGAGGCTGTGAGACGCATACGCGCATAGTAGACCTTGAGCCACTATTACCCACTGTTTTGCCATGATGTAATCGTATCTTAGCCTATCCGTGGCTAGCCTAGCCTGTACCTAGAGAACCCAGTGTCGTAAATAATACTCTCGGTACATTCGACGCTTTAGGTACATTGAAATAATTTACGGCTAACCACATTCCGCCGTGTGGCCGCCTCGTGTGCCTATCCTCGTTGCGTACGTAGCACAGACAGTGTGCATCTGCGCGTACACAAAAGAGAGTATGGCGAGAAAGTAACGCGTCTGACAAGGAAATGTCAAGGAACGATAGCTATTTAGGACACGCTATTTTATTTAGCGTAGTTGAAGCGTGAAATAGAATTTCTTCTTATTTAGAGGCGCAGTTTGTTTAATTGCTTAGTACGTTCGATGTTCTTCTACGTTCTATGCAATTGGATTTGTTTAGAAAGGAGAGCCGTACGTTATACGTTGGAATTTATTTGAACTACAAGTTACATTTCTTCGTTTTAGGCTTTGTTCCCTGAAAGAATCGACTCGATATGTTGTTGAAGAGATGGAAACGATCTTCCAGTTTGATGATTGGCGCTATATTTTTCGGGAATAGATTCATTCAGAAACTGCATGGTATAGGAGGTATAAATTCTTCAATTCTATGTCATCGTATTTCAATCATATTTCCTTATATTTCCCGTTATAAAATATGTAGATTTTTATCACAGTTTGATGATATGTAAACGTTTTTAAAACTGCTCATTTGTTTAAATAATATATCGAAGGTTTGAAATTATTTACTAATTTCTTTCCAAATATTTCGATTCAATATAGAGAATAAGTAATAGAATAAAATAATATCACAAGGAAGATTTATCTAAAAAAATATTTTTCTCTCGTGAAATAATTTCTGATAGTTTCACGAGACATCGGATAGTTGGCTGGTAATAAAGAGGACAGGTAAGAGTGGGATGTCGACGAAACTAGGGAAGATTGCGTTGCTATAGGTCAAACTGCACCCCTGTGGGTGGAACACACGTTACGATATGTTTTAATGTCGTATACGTATGGTATATTCACTCAGACGAGAAGAATCTTAGTTTCTCTTTTTCGTAATTACCGTTATAGGTACATTCTACGGTGTTTAGTAACTCATTAACAAGTTCTACAAGACTAGATCGCAAACAATTGGTTAAGTATTTCTAGTACGAGACACGAAGCCGGATCTCTCGTTTGTTGGGCTTGTTGCGACACAATAGAGAATCATAAACGCGCAGATAACATTTTTCGTAATCTTTTAATTTCTCATCATCCTGACATCAAGGAAACTTGCTCTGTTAGTTATCTTCTCTATTTCTTCTACGGCTTCGGGCTGAATACGTTGCTAGTCGACATTGAACCTACACGACTTTGTAGCTGATGAGATCGTATGTATAAGGAGTCAGTTTTATATCTTTTACAATTTAATTGAATAAGAAAGAAATATGAAGCATTAAAAAAAAAGAAATTCCTTTTTAAATATCTTATAAATTCATAAATAATTGATTTATTAATATTTATTCTTAGGTTGCTTTCCCTAGATGTAGATGTGCCAGAACAAATTTATTTGGCTTAAAACCATAAATATCGTGGTTAATAACTTTCTCCTCCGAAGGTAATTCGCCTCGAGTTTTCAAACGTGATATCGTCGGTTTGTTGGAAAGTGAGAAATTAAAAAAATCGTCAGTTTTAATACGTCTGCAAAAATAAACTGTAATAAACTATCTAATAGTTATAGGTAATTATTATAGCGTCTAACAAAAGAAATGTCATAATTCAATAATTTTACATTTTTTAATAACAAGCGACAGTACACACGAAGGATATTTTATTAGTAGCGGAAACTCAAAAGTAACTAAAAAAAAAATTAAAACAAAATGTTTTTTATCATTAAACGATCGAATTATTAGTAATTTTCTATTTCAAACCATCGTCTTGAAAAATCTACTTTTCTTGTCCAATTCCTTCGTATCGCAGATTGCTTTTCACGCTATTCATTGTTGCACTCTCACGTAAAATTTCGTCGGTTGCCTTGCGGTAATTCAAGTCACCTTTGATCCCACAGAATCGCTATTATGCGAATACGCGCCGTAGTATGCGCATATTTACAAAATGTATACTGCGCAAACTGACGATTTAACATACCGAGAAATTCCTATTTCTTTGTTACTTTTTTATCCTTATATTTTCTGTTATAAAATATGTTTCGTTGGCTAGAGATCTCACGGCGATGTCGAAACTACACAGCCTAAGACGTGGCCTTAGGAGAAGTTGCACAAGTTCTGTCTAGACATGTGCGAATGTGAATATGATTGTGCCAGTACACATGATGAATGACAGTGTCTACAAATGACAGAAGCGAGTTTAATAAAATTCATCTACCACGTGTCGTTGTACGCTCACTTCGTTAAATATAATTCATATTGTTCATTTACTCCAATTATTTTATATTCCTGTGCAATTGACAGACCGCGTTAAAAAATTCGCGCTAGAAAATTCCCAACTAAAATGGAAAATACTTGCAACTTAAATACGAACTCATTTTTGGATTACACAATTCAAAACGAACTTGTGTATCACCAATCGTCGTAACGTGCACCAGTCTTTGTGTTCGATCGATTGTACTTACAATATCGTATGTTATATTCGCTTTAATTTTAACTTGCGTTCTATTTCGATGATGCGTATAAGAGGAAAAGTAAAAATATATGAAATTGGTTGATGTCTTGAAATTTTACTTAATCATTTCTGAAAACATGACTCTGAAGAAAAGTATAGCCATGACCGGGTAGCACCGTACGCATGAGCGTGGCAGTCCAAAATAGTTCTGGCATTTTCGCATTGTTTGGTCGACCACGTGGCCGTTTCGTGACGGCCATTCACGAGTACACGATATTATTCACCAGGCGTTTAGAATTGAATGCCTTGCGAAGAACTTAAAAGGGGCCGAGAGGGGTAACATCGATGTAATGCAATGCAATTGGCCTTGCGAGGTGAACGTACTCGCGAATGATCCGATGCATATTGCGCGGCCGCTGCACCGGTACACGACAAAATCATGCTTCGAGGTCTTCGATCTCGTGTCCCTTACGAATTAACGATCCGGCATCGTTAACCTTCATGGAGCCATCGATTATACGACAGTCTATATAGTCTTTAGTATACTATACACGTATATAATTAAGTAAGCGTTATTACTGCACGCTGTTTGAAAAATGTCTGTTCTCTTCGTTTAATGTACTGTCGTACGTCATATTGTTTCATCATTGTTGTACTTTGTGTAACTTGTTTTATCCGATAGAATCAGGGAACTGATTTATGCGATAGAAAAAAATTATAGATGAATTCTTGCGATAACTACTTTATAATTTTTTCTGACTGGTTGTTGAATAAATTTGAAGCTCTCTATTCTCGTAGTACCACCATGATGATCGATAAATAAAATTTCAATGTAATTTGACGAGAAACTAAAGTAACTGAAAGAAATAATTAAATGGAAGAAAATCTACAAGGAAGTATCTGTTTCGTATGTGATAATTCTATTGATTATTTCTACATTCTATGTATATAGATATATGATAGTTCTACTACTGTACGAGCCAAAGAGCGTCTGTAGTTCGAGTACAAAATTATCAACTTTTTGCGAAAAAGTACATAAATTTGGCTCTGTTAAATAACTATGTAACGAGTTAAAAATGTAACGAAATTAACACTGGAACTGCCGATAGTTAACACGAAGCTATTTCTACCAAAACCAGTGAAAATGACTGGTTTTTAAAAAATACCTAATAATAGAATATTTGTATATTTATTGATTTATTACTTTCTTACAGAAGCAATTCCACGTTATGTAGTAGACTTTTGGTATTGTTAATCCATCTGGAATCCCTAAACGAGGGTTGACACATTTATAAAATTGTAGAACCAGTCGTTTTGACTGCTGTGGTATTTCTAGCGTTAGCATCTAGCGATCTAGCGATCGATCCGGAATTTTCCTGACATCTGATATCATCATATTGAATGATACGCAGTAAAAATTTTAAAAACGTGTGGCAAGTTATACAAAACGAGGAAACTGGTTAATTGGGCTCGATAAACACATTGCAGGACTCTTTTACACTTTGACAAGTACCAGTCACTTTCACTGGTATTGGTATAAGTAGCCTCGATACAAAATTATTTTCAGTTTGAATACATAAAGAAGAAAATAAAATTCATTATATTATTCTTTTAGCTATCGTTGCGAAAGTCATTACATAACATGAAGTAGGAATTTTAAAATAAAATTGTAAAACCAGTCAATTTGACTGGTGTGGTAGTGGTTTCTAGCGTTAAAAATAAATTAGCACGAGCATGGATCTATAAATTTCGTCTGATCCCGGGCGAACGCGTTTCCGGAACGATTGGATCGTAAGGATTTATCGATGGAGGATCGCCTTTGGCGATCAGTCGCTTTACAGTACCTGCGTCGTCGTCGACACGGAAAACCGGTAGCTTCCGTAATTGCCTGATGTAAAACCGCTCTATATGTTCCTGTAACAGTCAACATATATCCGGGCTCGTTTCGTTGCACGACCAAGAGAGAAGACACGTTGGTTAATAGACACGCTTGACAGCGGGTTAACACGTAACATTTAGCACGATAACGTTACAGGCGGTCACACGTAGGCCACGGTGCCGTCTTGGCGTTCCACGCTCGTTTCCTCGTCGTGTCTCGAGGCGACGAACGCGAGACGTTCCCGGAAATTGCGATCGGTTTCGAGGTATCAATCACGCTTCTTGTCACTCGCCGTTTTACGTAATCTTATTCCGTCTACGAATGACAACTAATTTCTCTATTTCGTTCATTTATTTATTTATTTATTTATTTATTTATTTCTAGGAATTTGAAGAGTTTTATGGAATAAAGAAATATGAGAATGTTGTAATGAAATGACAGAGTAGTAGGATAAATTTAAAATGGTTAAATTTCACATTATACAAAATGTAAGATTGTAGATCTAGGTATTATTATTACCAGACTATAAAACTGTAATTTGTTTAGTCTTCGTCTTCGACTCTCTTTTTATTTGGCTTTTATTATAAAACCTAAATTTCGGACCAGAAATTAGAGCAAACGTTTAAAATTACGAAATCTGTCGACGCAGTAATTTCCCTTCGCCCCATTCGAAACCCTAGCACGATCACTTTGATTCAACGCATAATCCGTGAAACCGCGAAGCGAACGCTCCCCAAAATCAACTTTAATCATCGTTTTTTTCGACTGCCGCGTCGACGGGGTTGTCGAAACAACAGGTCGAACACCGCAACGAAGGGCTAGGCCGATCCAATACATCGTTCAACCACTACGACTCTCTCTTTTTCTCTTTGTTTCAAAGCTGTCGGTGTTTTTGTTCGGAGGTAGTAGAGCCACAGTAGCCACGGCGCTGTCTCGCCGCCCCTATTGATTTTGAAAATTGAATTTGGGGTGTTGAACGTGTGTTTTCGTTGGACGCGCGTGGAACCGGGTCAATGGGCCTTTGGCCACCCCCGTCTACGTTATTACATCCCCGTTCATACGCCAAGATTACGAGGGAAGAACACGATAAATCACATTCTCCATTTTTCGATTCGTAAAAAAGGTAACAAAATAGAAAAGAGACCCGACACGATCGGTAAGTCGCGGAAACTGAGATTTTCTTTTCCACTATCATTTAGCGTTTTATTTTGCAACACCTACCATAGCGCGGTATATTGCACGTAATTTTATTCGTTCGTTTCTTAAAAGTAATCTCATTCGTGATGTTTAATGTACGGTATAAGTAGATTGTAAAATAATTTCTAAACGAAGATTCCAATAGTTTCGACAAAAAGAAGAGATTCTCGAGCATTAAGAAACTACGAACAAGGATTAAGTAACAGAAAACTATGCGACGTGAAACCGTCATTGCATAAAGCTCGACTTACAATTCCGAGAAGAAACTACACGCTGGCTGACAACGTTCGATAACTTCTTTTGCTTTGGACGAAAGAACAAGAGGGATTCGAAGGATTCGAAGGATTTAGAAACTGAAAGAATGAAACTAGAATTAGGTAATAGAAAACGTGACGTGAAACGCGTCGGCATTACGTAAAGCTCGATTGCATGTGCAATTTTGAAAGAAACATACACCCGCTGTCGCCACGACCAGACACGCTCGTTCTTCTTGGCAAGGAGAAGCTTGCAACACGCGTCTCCGTGTCTGGCTCTGCGTTTTTCTCTTCTCGATCTTCTCTTCTCGTCTCTCCGCTGTCGTTCTCTTAGACATCCTCGTCATTGTAACAACGTTGCTTGAAATTGCACGCGTCGGTGCCGATGCACCAACTGCTACTTGGTGCCCGAGTACCGAGATCTCACAGCACGACGATGCACTTTTGAATCCGCCTCTCATTAGAGGAAGTACCTTCAATTAAGTTCCATTGTCCTTCAAACGAGCCCACGACGAGGCGCGGCGCGGCGTATTTTCCGCGTGCACCGCGCGTATTCAGGAGAATAGGCCGCGTTCCACCACGGTGTCGTGTCTCGAGGATTCGCTTTGTAAAGACTTAAGAGAGAGACGCGAGTATGTACGTGGATTTTTCTTAAGAATCTTGGCAATCTTTTTTCCGTTACGGGTGTTCATGGTTTGCTACGATGCGATATTCGACCGTAATCGAAAGCTGTCGCGTATGTGTTCCTTGAAAAGATCAGTTTTAATCAATTTACCGTTATAGTTTATTCTGTTGGCAATAGCACGCTATTCGCCTGTCATTTGAAAAGCAAGAAATTGGTTGAAAAGTAATCAGGAAAGAAGAAAAGATGATCGTCTTGGATTTCTTGAATTTCTTAATAAACAAAGAACATTTATAGATCTTTCACGTCGAATAAATCTTATTATTTCAAACTCAACTCCTTACAGTATTCGTCTCTTACTTCAATTACACTCTAATGAGAAAATACTAAATGACCATTATGCTACATCCTCGGCGAAAACTTCTTGATCCGCGAATTTATAAAATTACCCGATGCTATTAGAACTTTGAGGCTGACAGACGCGTTAATGAAAGCTCAGAATAATATCTTGTTTTGACGTTTACATAGAAACTTCGTTACGCTCTAAATAGGAAAAAGCAAAAGACGATTCTCCTGTATCTCTCGCAAAAATTTCTTCATCTTCCTACCCGGCTATCCAATCAGCCGATGTAATCAACGTCAAGCGAAATTCTCGATTGTTACGTTAGGAAACGTCTGTCGATTCCACAGATTCGATCGAGACCGTAGCTCATAAATATGCAGAAGTGTGTCTCGCAAGCTGTAAGCTCGTTCGCTTCGGTTAGAGAAACTCGTGGAAGGCACGTAAAGTTAATCGCGCGACCGATTGGGAGGCGGCAGGCCATGAAGTCATGGCGTAAGGATCGAAGCACGATCAAAAGACGAAGAAACAGAGAGGAGAGGAGAGGAGAGGAGAGGAGAGGAGAGGAGAGGAGAGGAGAGGAGAGAGAGAGAGAGGGCTCGTTAAATGGAACACAATCGGCACGTACGTGAACAGAAGAAGAAGAGGAAGAACGTCTTTTCTAAAGATACACTGGATTCCAGGACACATCGGCGACGTATGGCCTTAGCCTAGTTGTGGTAAAGACCACTCGTCGTAGAGAGAGGTTTTAAGTAAATCGTCTAATCGTGACTTCGGTATTTTGTACGTATGAATTCGTATCTCTTCGTTTCTTCGACCGATGAAACCTGCTTCTTGCACAATACACAGTTAAGAGCTGCTGCAGTCGATCGAATACAAATCGGATCCGAGGTAGACGATTGGAAAATGTTTTGGGGATTTTTGTGGGTTCGCGAGATCGGTACGATTATGGCGATATGTTCGGGACCATTTCCCAGTCTGAGATGGTTTTATTTTAGAATTAGTTTCTGGGATTGGTTTGGGCGAGGTTGTTTAAGTTTTTGGCTTCTGAAAGATTGGAACGACTATGGAGGGAAATTTTGGAGGATTCTCGTAATATCATTCGTACGGTTTTTTTTTATTAAAGTCTTTCATTCGTAATTTTGTACGAGAGTAAAATATTCCTATACTTAGAAATTTTAGCGTACGGATAAATAAAAAATCAGCATGAAAGAGAGTAGCCGAGGAACTTGTATTCTTCGAACGCTCGTGTTACGAAGAATTATGGCACACGCATAGTCAGGAACGCGAGAACACGCGCTACTTTATACATAATATGTATGAAACGGCAGAAATTAGCGTTCGAAGCAGACAACTGGGAGTCTCAGGATAGAAGTGTATAACGGTGGACCGTTTCGTTGAGGCGGCTGCCTAGACACTTGACAGACTTGTGGTTTGCACAATAGTAGGAAGCGCTAAAAATAATCCGGCTCGGTTCTACGACGTTCTGGCCTTGGCCAGACTCGCAACCTGGTGCTACCACCTTCTTCTTCTTCTTCTTCTTCTTCTTCTTCTTCTTCTTCTTCTTCTTCTTCTTCTTCTCCTCCTTCTTCTTCTTTCTCTTTTCTTCTTCTTCGCCAGGCCAGTTACTCTTCATCTACCCTGCTTCTTCTTCTCAGACTCGTTTCTCTCGTGGACGACTTATCTTTTTCTTCCTTCTGGCGTTTCATGCACGTACAGAACGTCCACCCACACGTACCAGAACTCTTGTGTAGGCGTTGAATTTCTCTTACGGCTCGTCTTCTCTCGATGGACTCTATCCAATTCTTCTTTTCCGCGTGCAACACGCAACCTTCTGACAGTCCTTCCTGGCGACCTGAATCGTCCTCCTTTGTCACACCAAGATGCTATCGTTCCTATTTTTACTGAAATCGTGCTGTTGTCTTTTCTGATTCTACGTTTTTGTCGCTATTAACACGTACGCTGCGTCTTATTGGTCCTATCGATAATATTGACAGTGCAATTATTGCAATTCTGTTTACGTTGAATCTTTGTCTCTGAACTTTCGAGAACAACGAAATACGCGTTACAATTTAGTATGAATTAATAGCGATATCCAAAGTTTATTTTGAAAATTTATTTGTCAGGTTCATTGTTTAGTTTATCATGTACTTGCATAGAGTATATTATCGTTAGTTGCTAATGAAACGTATTGAGGAAAAGAACGAAGAGAATTTTCTCTAGACAATTGCGCTTGAACCATAACAAAATCTAACCGATCGCGTTGATCAGGACATGAAAGACGTTCTTACAATGAATCAGACAGAATTTGCCATACGGTCACGCAGGAATCCGAATTCGACGTTACGTGAAAACCAAATTCTTTGAAGACTTTGCGAAAACTTACGCGATTCCATACACGTGATTTGCCTGGAAATACTGGGAAAACTGTGGCGTGCAATATTAAATAAGTTTCGGAAACAGGTTCGTAATAAAGCGATATACTGTTGAATCCGCCAGATGTCGAGATAATAAAATTTTATACAAGCTCAGCAAAACGGCGATTCGATAATTTCTTCAAACTTATAAAAATAATTACCACGAATATTTTCAACGTTAACCATTACCTCGACTAACTAACAAGAGATTTATTCAATGATCTATTAAAATTTGCTAAAATCAAATTAAAATTTTCTACTAATTTCTACTATTCGGTTCCTGTTCTAAAAAATTTACGGTGCAACGATATATCAACGTACCGAAGAAAATCCGCCGTTATATCGGATTTCCATGATTTTCTAATATGTTGTAGTTACCGCCGAGCCCTTTTCGCTTTCCAGATATTTGCAAAAAACTATCGGTACCAGTACCGTGAATTTTGCCTGTAATTACGCCCCCGTGACAGCGTATTCGTCAGTATCACACGCTCAAGAAGGCCACACGCTTAAAAACGGCAATAGGGTAGGCTAAACACTTTGCATACTACAATAACCAAATAGTAACGGAATAGACGCCTCTGACACACACCAGACGACAACTTCTCCACAGGAACCAAAAACCACGGTATAAGAACCCTGCAAAATAAGCGCTCGAATCAGTCTGTTAAAATATTTTCACCCAGTTTCTTGCAACACTTTGTAACGTTTTGAACGGTTGGATTTGCGTAGTAAATTCTGTTATCATACATAAAATTCAATTTTTTCACCTTATTCGTGAAACGTTCGAACTGTGATCACCGGCGATCTATCGGTTTTCGCGATTTATTGTGTCTCCGACGTGACATCAGCATCGGTTGCTAACACAGATCTACGCAAACTATTGGGTTGGCAACTAAGTGATTGCGGATTTTATCATTAGCACTTAATGACAAAATCCGCAATCACTTAGTTGCCAACCCAATATAAACGAAAGATAAGAATTAGGTCTGCGAAGCGTTATTTTATTCGGTCGACGATCGGTACTAACGATACGCTGTCACGGATGTACAATTGCATGCAGAATTCACAGTAATGGTAGCTACGATTATTTGCAAATATCTCGGAAATTAATGGAGCGGCAGTTACACGCGTATGAGAAAAATATCGAGATCGTGCCATGAGCAACGTATTAAAAATTCATCGATATCCAGAACATCGACGGTTTTCATAAGATAAATGTCGATTAAAATAAATTCCGAAAATCCTTAACACGTTCGACGCTCAATAAACCGAATAGTTTTTTCATCGGCAAACACGATGATGAACGTGATGGCCATCGGCAAATAAAAAAAATCTGACTTTATAGAGAGAGAGTTATTCTCTAGGGCGTTCGATGTATCTCCATCGAAGTCGAAGAATCTCGCACACTCGTTGATCGCGACGATGGCGTCGCGTCGGGACCTGGGACGTTCAGCGTGGAGAACGTCGGATGACGTATGTCGACGAAATGACAACAACCACCGGCACGGCGCGGCTCGGCGACTCGACGGGTCACGCGGTGATCCACGGCGCATTCTGCACGCTCGGTTGCACGGAGATGCTTATCGGTTCCATTGTTACTCCGTCTCGTTTCCTTCTCTTTGTTCTGCGCGCCTCGTCGAACACCGGTGACGCACTTAATAAATAGATAATTACGTTGCAGAATGCAACTTGCATTGTCCGCGGACCTATTTTTAAACCGCGGAACGCTTCTTTATTTTTCAAAGACGGTCTCTCGGCGGTTCTTCGGTCCGCTATTGTTGTATCGCGTGGGGATGTTGCGTTTGTTGCTCGCTTCTGTCGCCTTCGGTGAGCGGTTGAGAGCCGAGTGAAAATCGAAGCATTGGTAGTTGAATGAAATTGGGTAGTTTTGTATTTGTAGAGAATTTTTGGTAGGTTCGTAACGGAAGAAAGTTTGGAAGTAGAACGAGTTTTAATATACGTGGCTGATTTATTAGTTCTACTTACATAGTTTGGGACTCCAGAGCAGCTGAATGATTCTTGCCATCTTATTTTCATGCATTAAGTTATACAAAATGTTTAAATGTACCGTGACGAAGATATAACGTATGGGAAATGATGTCGTATCGTAAGTAAATTGTAATAGATTCAATGAAAGTTATAATGGTAACTGAAAATGAAAATTTGGAAATGGGAGATGGTTCTATGTTCATCGTGCGTCAAACTAGAAGAATGTATCTTTAAATTCTATATTGTAAAAGAAAATAGAGGCAAACCTCATTATGTAATTAATCGAATTTACAATTATATGCCACTCTATAAACTCGCCACTGTATCCGGAGAACTTTATAATATTTAATAATAACAATTACACGCTATTAAGACAGAAATTTCAAGTACCTCGTCGTCTAATTGCTTGCAAAGAATAACTTAAAGAGATGGATTTTCTCAAAAGATGAGCAAGTATTGGGTGACTTACGAGCAAGGAATCGCGTATCAGAAACATCTTTCTTTTCAAGACTCGTTACCTATTATCTCACGCATATCACGTAATAAAACCCGGCATAAAAAAGACCATTGCCTGCAGAGAGCGTGGCTGGGAACTTGGGATGCAAACGAGTGCACGATTCTCATCAGGAGCGTGCCAGGCTGCATTATCTCGAACCACATCAAGCTTCGAAACGACCGCGTATAAAGATGTCGAGATTGGTACTGGTCCAGGCAGACCCGTTACACAATATTCTTTTATTTTTTAATGCGAGCATATTGTAGCGAATCCTTATATTGGTTTGTATCGTGCACAAGTAGTCTGGACGCTGACAACGCGCTTCATTGTAGATTTTAGCTTTGCACACGCAGATTCTGCGCACATATCGTACTTTATCATAAAACGAAGCTACACGTACTTCTGCCAGCTTTAGCTTTAAATTACCTTACATTTACTGCTTTAATTTACTTTAATTTACTTTATCGTGTGTATATATATACATACAGTATACAATACCGTGCAAGTTTAATCGAATACAGTGAAAGATCTTGTCACATTCTCATTCACCAAAGAACAGCGGCGGACGAAAGAAAACTTGGAATTCGTACCTGTGTATCTAAATGTACGTATTAGCAATTTTTGTATTTTTGTTACCTCGTCGAGGACAGTCATTTTTCTGCAATATTAGCTCTTGTCGATTATGATTTCATTTTCTAAATTTATTTTTTTCATGTACTTACCTTTCGAACTTTCTTTTTCCGTTACTGTACATACTCGATCACGTCAAAGGTTTAACAAAATCGTCGAAGCTCGTGACAGCGTGTCACGGTGCACGATACAACGAGGCTTCTCCTTAGCAAGTAAACTCGCCGTTCCAACGTCCGCGACGATAAAACGATAGAGGTGCTGCTAAGCTCGTTCTCCGGGCCTTGTGCCCTGGCTGCCAGATAAACTAGGAGTCTCGTTAAGATCGACGATACGACGATTTCGACGACAACCACCAGCCGTCTCTCAGAGAAGAGCGATCGTTAAGGATCCCCTAACGAGGAGCCTCGTGCAACCAGAGGACAATAGAGGAGAAAGAGAGAGAAAGAGAGAGAGAGAGAGCCTCGTCCAGCTTCCCTATGCGACGTGTGCACCGTCTGCCCTCATGGATCGTGCAAACGGCACACAGCTACCATCGGTTTTCATCTTACCTACCACCGACCGCGATTCTTCTCTTCCTTGTCTTTCGTTTCATTCTCGTCTCTTGTCAGTGTAAACCCTGTCCCTCATTGGGATCGTATTAACGTGGAAGCTTGAAAACCGCGACACGATTTCTTCCTCGAATAGCAACTCCGTGTCACGATTCGTGTTGGTCTCGTTTCTTACTTTAAAAGGATGAATTTGTGCTCGCGCGCGTGTGTGTTTCAAAGATCAGTTCTCTTCAAAATTGACTTTGGAGAGAATATCAAGATATGTGATTGGATGGAAGCTTTAAATGGTGGAATAGAAAGCTAAAATATCGGAGTAATTGGTAGTTAGATCAAGTTGGATTAGGTGTGTTACAGCTTTTGTATAAAATAAAAATTCCTTTTCCTTCTCTAAACTGATCCAACTTAGAGTTACGTTCTAGAGGTCTCTTTGCAATGACGCGTATGCATAATTTCTCAGTAGCGAATTGAATTTCGTTGAGACCATCCGACGTAGTAAATGGTAAGAACAAACAAAAGAATTCGATATGTGGCCGCGAGTCCGCGCCCTCTTGAAATCCACGAATTCCATCGGTAGCAGCGAGATGGAAAGTCGTCCTTGGTCCGTTAGGTCTCGTGCATCAGCTCCGCGTACAAGAACGGTTCGCAGGTCGAAAGGTTAACCTGGAAATCAACGACGCGTGGAACGTCCTGTTCCCGCCTCGTATTTTCTCCGCTTTCCAACTTCTTCCATCTCACACGCGCGTTCAGTGCCTTGCGAGAGATGGAGATGTCGGTTGTTTAACGGGACCAGACATCAATAATGTAATTAGACACGTGAATCCGCTCGTAGAAAAACAGGACGAGTGGTAGAACATACTACGATCCTCTTGCTCGAGCACGGATCGTTCGTAGATCTTCGCCTGGAGATATTAAGACAGTTACAATTTATAGAAAAAATTATACAAATTTACGGGGTAGATTATGGAAAAGGAGAAAAGTTATTAGAAGGTCGGAAAAGTTAAAAAATCTATATTAGGTTTCTTTTAATATTTAGGACCTTTATCCTCGCGTTCGTTGATTTTTTATAACTCTTTGTTTCTTTCTAGAGACGTTGCGTAGGTAAGAAAGTGTTAAACTTGGATTATACGTGATATGTGTTTTACGGAATACGTGTGTGTATGTCTGACAAACTACGGCAGGGAAATGCCGAGAAAAAGGAAAAACTGACTGCTCCCGGCTACCGACAATTGTGTGTCGTAAAATACGTTTATATTTTTCTTTGGTGTATTTATTTCATTGTAAACAAGGTAATCGTTTCTTGTAAAATACAGAATGTTCTTTGCATATGAAAAATTTCTCTCCCTCCTTCAATTTAAATTTAACAATTAGCAGTGTAACGACTTGTGTCTCTACAAATCGCCAACATATTCGAGACAGTACACACGTTATATATATATGTCTTTAGAAGTTTTGGGAATATTTTAGTCTAGACTTTTTATAATAGCTGTATAATAAAACTTAGAAGTAGTTGTTTATGATTTAATTCGATTATGTTTGCCCGAGATTTATGACAGTAGGCTTGGGCTCGAAGTGACACAACTGGTTGCTAAACGTAGTCATTTGGACTTTTGACAAGTAAGCGCATTTGCTATCCTCATGACCGTGTATTCGTTATTGAACCAAAGATTAGCATTATTAGATTGTCATTAGCATCCCGAGTATCCAATCGTCACGATTAATTGACAAATTCTGTAATAATAAAATATCGTATAATCACCTTGTGAATTTATTATTATATTCATTTAGTGACTAAGTAATCATTGTTATTATAATATAAGCCCTTAGTGAGAACTTATTATTGCGTAGTAAAATTGTTTATTGCTAGTGAATTTTATTATTATTATTGCACACTAAAAAATGGCTAATCCAAATTTTGTTCGTTAAACGCCCCTAACCCCAATGTTAACTCGACATATATATTCTTAAAAAACGATAGATTACGATCAACAACAATCGTTCGTTATGCAGAAATGAATTGTCATCACAAACTACGACTTACATTACATTCGAAACAATCTCACCATTTTCCATACATTTACTATAACTAGATGCTCAGAAAAGGAAGTCGTAGCAAAGAAACTGATTCTTAAAGCAACTTCAATTTGTCATTTGCAATTCCACACATCTATATTATAAATCTAGCCATTCTACGGTCTCGTTAGTACCATTTTAAATCAACAAACATTCGCGAATCACGAAATTCAGAATTCGCTATCATTAACCAGATCTTAACTAGATCTGGAGAACGCACTGCTCCAGTCTTACAAAGAACACGTCCTACGCTGCAGATCGGACGCCAGATTAATTGGCCTGATGTCTTTGCGATCTTCGTTCGTTGGTGTTGCGAACGTTGCATCGCGAAATCGTGAACGATGCAGATCCAGCGAACGATCCAGCGAATTATGACCGGTAAAAGCAGGTATCGTGGCTGTCATCGGCTCTACCCACGTTCTTACTCACTGGAACGTGTATCGCGAAGATCTACATATGTACGTATATAGGATTTTGATTGTTAAGGAACTTTCGAACCACTTTGTTAATGATCATGAAAAAGATACGAGATAAGATTTACTAATATAAAACAGACGTTACGTTGCGCTTTCGAGCCATCTTATTAATCAACTTTGTGTATGATAATACGAAGATACGGTATAATGTTTATTAATATCGTGTAAGAGCGAGTTTGCGAATAAAGAGGAAAACAGGACGACTAATTTATGTTACAACTCTATCTATAAATAAAATATGTAACGAAAAGTCACGAAAGAAAGTCACTTAAAGAAACAGGAAAGAAGCGAGAGTAAGCGTGTCTGACTACGAAGGGTTACGTTCTACTTAAACGACAGATCACGCGAAAACCAATCGACGTGCTTCGGTAACTCTACAAATGGAACGATATTCATTGACTTGATATTTCATAGATAACAATAACGCGATAAAATAAATGTGAGTAGTTCTTCGTTGAGTGTGCAAAGGTTCACAACTTAATTCATAATAATAAATTCATAATTTCCGTATACGCTATATTTTCAGCCAGTAAAATTATTCCATAAGAAAATCCACGAATGTATCGCGTAATACAAACAACGTGTATGATCCTTCGCAGCATCCTCTGTAATCTACCATCAAATACACCACCACAGACTAAGAGAGAGCCGTGTACGACGAAGGAGACGAAACAGCAGCGTAATATCACGAGGCATGAAGCGCGGCTGTGGCTCGACGTTTCGCACGTTATCTCGAGCCTGTCATCTTTACTACGACCGGCTGATCCGTGTTTTAGCGTCGATCGTAATTTCGTCTCGGCTTTGTCAGCGTGAAGGGCGACAGAGAGAAAAAGCAAGCGATAGCGCACTAAGTGCACGCGCGCATTGTCGTCAAGATTCGCGTTTATGAGACACGATGGGATGTATAGAGCCTGGCATTTCGGTGGAAACCCGCGTTCCTGCGTGTTCTTCCAGATATACATATATGCGTGTATCTTGAGCTTTATCTCGCGAACACGAAGGTGCTTGACGATCCCTCAGCTCCTCTGTTCTACACGTCACGATCTTGATTATCGTTGACAAGACGAAAGTTAAGTTAAATTCAACCGCAGCATATTTTCCTTGGTTTCTTTCGAGGTTGTAAAGTTATACGTGCGTCTCGATCGAGAAATTTTCAGAGAACACCTGGTTTACGGGTTGTTAGTCTCTGTGAAATTTTAATCACGCGACATGCTGTATATTTGAGCAAGCGATTAAGCTTACGGCTGGAGGTTCGGTTCGACGAAACTCTGAATGGTAGCGGGTTTAGCAGTTTGATCATCAGGAATTAAGCAGGCACCGCGGTTTCGCTTGCTTATCATCGTAATGACGGTTAATGTTTTGCGCGATCCTAGTCCGCGACGTATAATCAACTTCGACATAGGAAATTAATTTAATTAATTAATTTAATTAATAATAATTAATTAACTTCCGACATAGGAAAATAAATATCGTGCGGTGAATCCGTCACTATGATTCTAATATTGTATTACTCAAAGGAGAAAGTATCGTAATGAGTCTGCAGATAGAAATTTGGTCGGATATTGAAATTCTAAACGTTGGCAAGATTATGTTAGATGTTACTCGAGGGACAAAATATAGCGAGGATTGTAAGACAATACCAGCAACGAGTTCAGCGTAGTCGCGTTCGTAGCACATTCCGTCGATTGAAAATGTCGAGCTCGCGTACCTTTCGCCTCGTCGTTTATCCACGATTGTACAAAGAATGGCGAAATAAGCTAGGCAAAACGATGGGGCCCGCTAGTCCACGACGCTGCACGGGGAAGGACCTAATTTATGGCACCCTCGAGTGTTTACGTTTTCTCTTCTCATAGTGGAGGGTGAAGAATGCCAGACGACAGTTGCAGGCGTCCGAACATCGCATTTTCTTACAGGATGTTATAGAAATTTAACAAAGTTTAAATTCATTAAGTAATATAATAACTTAATCAGAAATTACAAAGAAGAAGGACTCGGTAAATGGCAATTTTGTCAAAGGTTGCAACTAACGTTGCTCCAATTTTCCTAGAGATTATCGTAAAAATCCTGTAAATGGAAATTCCATCGAAGATTGTACCTCACGTTTGTTACCATTCTATCGAATCAGAGATTGTTGAAAGAAACAAACACGATTAAAATAATAGTGCCGATATTTAGCGAGCAGAAAGATTCTCTAAACAAGAACCAACGCTGTTACAGTTTAGTCTTAAAAATTACACAAACAAGACGTATATGGTCAGAATCGTGGAATTAAAAATTCGATGAAAAACAGAAACTTATCTCATCCTAATCTTACATTCGCATAACACCGCTACGCCCTCTACTCTGCGGTCTCTCAAGAGCTCGTAGAACAAAGAGCACACTGTGTTCAATCTTCAAGATTATTTATTTCTATCCTATTGCCATAAATAGCCAGTTCATTTTCTCGAGACGAGTAGCAAGCGTGTTTTTGCTGCTGTAGAGTCTCACGAGGTAAAAGCCGGAGCGAAAGTCGCAGGAAGATCTCTAGCAAGTCTCTTCTACCAAGAATCGCGTCTTTCTTTCCTGGTACTCGACCTGACCTCTCCCTCTCTCTCTCTCTCTCTCTTTTTAATTTGCCCTGGAGCGTGATCCACTCTCTTACGACGTCTAGGCATCTAGATGCCACGTTTCAGACATGCTCTTTGTCCTGTGACCCAGATACGAGAAAGCTATGCGGAGAGCAACGCGCGAGAAAGGCGAAGATAAGAACGAAGACCTTCCTTGTCTTTTGCCTACTTTCTGCATCGGCACGTGGCCAAATGAATACACCGATACGCGTGGGTACAGGTGCGGAGACATCTACCGCATCAACGACCGCACTGATGTTGAGTCGAAACCAACGCTGCACTCTTCTCTGATGTTGCAAATGAAAGGTTTCGCGTGTATAGTTTGGAAGAGTGATAGTTCAGAGTCTTTCAACGAATTTCTTTTCAACGAATGTAATCATTTTTGCAGGATAATTACGTGTCGAGAGCGAACAATCCACGTAGTAGGTAGTTTAAGCTGGTAATCGAAAGAGGCGAATTGATTTGCTATTGAAATTCAAAATTTCTTGGTAATACGGTAACTATTTCATTTAGGAATTTGTAATCTTTTACGTGTCATTCTATTTCGTTTAAAAATAAACTATATTCACGTTCGCATAAAAATCAGTGCAATTAAAATCCATTTTGTCCTTATGAGTTTTTAATGTCGCGATAGTAGGAATTTTTGATTAAAAATAATTTGGTTAATTGGATTAATATTTACATTTTCCAATGCTGACGTGTATTAAGAATTGGACGACTATAGATTTTATGTTCTGCTTGTATACTTGGTAATCTTGATATTACTACGCGTGTTAAACGAAGTTGTGTTGTATACAGCTCGTATTGTAATCAGTAGGCTAATGATATAGAAATTTCATTGCTTTTAAATTTAACCAACTCGTTTATATATGTAGATCTAACAGACAGGTGATCGTTTGTTTCATAGTCCCTCGACATCGGTAATTGGAAATCCGATGACTTTCCCAAAACTGAACTTACCCTTAGTACACAAAAAGTCTGAAACTTCTGCCACCAGTCGGTATATAATAAATACTTTATCAATCAATCAATGAGTTTTCGAAACATATTCTTCCTCTATACACCTGCATGTATTAAGAAACTATACTATTGTATGTACGTTACCGGTAACGTATTTTCGTGACGATGTAATAACAGATAGCCTGGCGTTATTTAGCCTTACTATAATTTATGACTGGGTGGGAGGCACAATGAGGACTTTGGCAGGCTGCTTATGCGAATGTCTGGTAGGTCGATAGCCGGGAAGTCGAAGTCGCGGAACTCTAAGGTATCGATGACATGATCGTTCAGATTGTTTAGAATTCAAGAATAGCTTGGAACAGTTTAGAATACTTTAGCCAAAGAATAGTAGATACTTTGTTTGAACTAAAAGATCTGGCCACGGAATGAGGCAGGCAGCGATGCCTTTCTACCAGAAAATTCCTCGTAAGCGGATTGTGAGGAACCGCACGGCACTTATCCAGCCTGGAATCTTGAAATAGTGAAGAAGCCTTTGTAGAAAACTTCATAACGTGTACCTTTTTCAATACCAGAATTTCGACGATTATTTATTGGGTTGGCAACTAAGTGGTTGCGGATTTTGTCATTAGGTGTTAATGGCAAAACCCGCAATTACTTAGTTGCCAACCCAATAAAAAGCTGGAATTTCTATGATTTTTTAAATATATCGTCGGCGGTATGATTCTGAACAATTTTTGCTTGCACGTGTCACTACTGTTCGAACTCAATTTCCTGTAGGTATTGCCATGTAATGGATTCTGCCTATAATTGTGCGACAGTGACAGCGTGTGGGTTAACATTGGTTGCCGGTCGTTTCGCGACGCGACGCGGATAAAATGACAGTTAACCCAAACCTGTATAAACTATAAACAAAAGATAAGAATTAGGTTTGGGTTAGGCGTTATCTTATCCAGCTACCGCGCCGCTGTAACGTAGTCGGCAATCAATATGTAATAAAACACACGCTACTAAGGACTGCAGTGGCACCGATGATTTTTCGCGAATATCTCGCAAACTAAGAGTACGAGTATTCTCGTGAAAGAAAAAATATTCGAAATATTGAGTTTTGCGATATATTCGAAAATCATCGAAATCGATGTCGAGAGTGAACCTCATAATAATCATTGAAATCTTTGTTATTTATCGATATAAATATGGAAAATATTATTTAGCATGGACAAAATTGACGAGACATTGCAAGTAGCATGGATATATTTTTTGAATTTTTATTCATCGTTGTACCTTTTCTTTTTTCTTATTTACACATGTCAGAAATGAATAATATCTGTAGTCTAATTAGTAGTAGTATAGTAAACTGATGATATTGATATTAAATTAAAGATACTGTATGTAAAGAGAAACGAAAAAACGTTAATCTCGACAAAGTCTCGCCATCGTCACCGGTGAAAATAAGGAAGAGAAAAAGGTCGAAACTAAACGCACGCGGCTGTGACGCCAATTCGCCCTCGTTTCCAGACCGGCTTAGAAAGCTGAACCAGAACAGCTTTTGAGCAATTTCATCGTCTACCCGACGCACGTGGCGACTTTAATTAGCATCGCCACGTCATAGCACGATTTTTACGCGGCCTTCTCTCACGTTCTGTCTCATCGTCTCGATCGGCTTTCCGAAACGGATCGTCGCTTCTCGGACCGAGCGAAGAAGCTAAATTCAAATTTTTGGACGTTGCCTGATTTCTTCACGAAGAATGCGTAATATACTATTACGTACAAGGATCAAGAACCTAAAGACTTTCATTAACGCGACACGTAGACTCACATGCTAATATTCAAAAGTTTCATTTAACAAAGACCGAACTTGGCTAAAGTACACCATACGTATGTACATATATATTTTTTACTCAGACTTTAAGTGCGAGGTTTCGAGATTTTTAAGTTTTCTTATTGCTTGTTTTGTTATTTAGACATAATTTTTTAAATAATCTTTTTATTAGGTGTTTAAATTTCGATCTACTCGTCGTCGGTGAAAAGTAGAAAAAGCGGGATGTCATAGTTGTGCAACATGTCAATTTCGAAATTATTATTAGGTTCTTCATTAAATAAGAGTCCACTCAAAAGCGAAGAAACATCTGGAAATATTCGTAAATAGGTGAGATACCGTTTTAAACGAAACATTAATTATCTCATTTCGTTAGTTAGTATGTACAGTCTTCGCACTAACGACAGGAGTAACAAATAATATCGTAGAAAACATAGGAAAAATAATAAAAGTCGTAATAGGAAGAACGAAGTTCTCATAAAATATTCTCATTGTAAGATATTTTCGAAGGAAAAGCATCTTCAACTTCTATGGTATTCCAGGATTCTAAGCTCCATATTCCAGAAATATGAAAATCACAGATAAGATAGAGTCGAACTAGGAAATTGTTAATGTAAAAACGTGATACGATATACGAAAACCATATACCGAGAATATATGACCGATATATTAAAGTTTTTACGCCTATGAGCGGGTTAGACACGTGTTCGACCCAACCATCGTTGCGTTGCGTTGGCCAACCGAACGAGAAGACGACTGAGACGAATCGAGTTGAAATGAAAACCGGATTTTACCTTAGCTCCCCTCTCGATCCATTCACGCACCCTTCTCACTGATTCTGTCGGGAAAAATCGAAGAAAAATGCCGAAAAGATACGCACCACCGGTGTTTGATTCCGGATTCGATCCTTTCAGACAAGCCAGACCCGACCCTTTGTGGATGCCTAATATTCTTTCAGTCTGCTGTCTGGTGAACGTCCGGTGTATGGACATCGTCGTTCTTACGTACTTTGTTATGCTTCTTTTTGAGTTTTTAAATTGCTGGATGACATTTTGGGTGCACAATTTCCCAGGATGTGAGTTTGTTGATTTATTTTTCTCTTTATTGAGATTCGAATTTGACGATTCGAAGAACGATCGTTGATTTCAGAGTATACTATATGTGTATAATAAATTGTACAAGTTTAATTCTGTTCGTAGTTAAATGTAAATAAATTATATTCCAGTTTAATGTAATTTAATTCTATTCGTATCAGGATCGAACAATTTTAAGAGTGATTGTTAATATCAACGATAAATCGTTGAGATTCAATTAAATTCAATTTTATTTTGTCAAGGCTCTATTTAACTCAGCTTTATTTATATGAGAATCGGAAAACTTCAAGATGGAAATTCAAAATTCTTAATTTCACAGGAACGAAAATAACTGCGTACGAGTGGAAATATCATTACTAAGATTTTATCCTTTGCACATAAACATTCCTATAAAAGCAAAGGCAATCAGACATACAACAGTAAAATTGTCTATAAAGATACTTCATACTAATTGCAAAATATTTCTCAACTCCAACAACTCAACCTATTGACAAAATACCAATGAATTTTAAGTACCTACGATCCATGAAAAATCTTCGCGTAGATTAAAACGAATTTACGAGATTTTTGCTGAACAGATGAATTTGTTATTTTTACCAATCGCCTCCTACTACCTTTCGAATTAGTTTTGGGAATAAGATTTCCTGAACGATGGCTACGCGACTCGAACACTGCGATCGATATTGCTCAGCCATGGATGAAAAAATACATATTTCGATGCTTTGCCACCCGTATATGCGGGACCATCTGTCGATGACATCAGTCTGCCCGCATATATACAGTATACACGATCTTCCTTTTCGCGAACGTGATATTTAAATTTTATGTCTCGTATAATGGGCAATTTGCGACGCGTGTTAAACTTGTCAGCAGGTGAACTGTCTCGTAACTGTAACCGACACACTATATCTTCGTTCGTGTTCAGTCGTACAGTTAATGACAATTATCTGGTTCGGTGGTTCTAAACAGTTTAATCTTTGTGGTTTACATATGTAGAAAAATGACACGTGCGACGACGGTGTCTAAATATTACGTAACTTCCACTCGTGTGATATTAACTTGAGCTAATTGCGTGGAAAAATTAGCTATGGTCCTGTATAATTAGTAGATATTCGAATATTTCGGAATATTTTAATTTCTTCACAGAATATTGTCGATGTAATTTATTTTAATTTGCGTCTTCTTTACCGCGGTATAGATATTTTTCAAGCAGATTTGAAAAGAACTTTAAACGTTAATTAATCGAAACTAAGCTTACAATTGGTACATATTAGAATCGGAATCAGAATTCACAGCATCGGAGGTTTAGACATTTTTAATTTCCCTGTAAGAAAGCACGATATTTAACAGTATAGCTTTCTTTCTTTAGGATAGTCGATTGTTTTGACCTTTATGAATTCTAGCTACGATATTTTGTATAGTAAAACCTTCGTTATTCAAATTATGCGATCAACTCTATTTTCGTATGAGAGAAAAGCATTTATTTTTAATTATCTTACATATAATTGTATTGATATTAAGCAGAAACAAAATCTTCGAATATCTTGGTTTCTATTCTTGTTTTCTAATCTCTTATACAAGAAACCTCTATATTTTCCATTAATCAACTATGTATTATTTTCACATGTACACTTTCCTTGTTAATTGCTTGTTATTTTTAAAACATTCATCATTGTTACTAGTGTAAATGGAGGGAAGAGTACGTGAACTAGTTAACGGTTCGTTCTTGCCTTTCCCTTTCATCGCATCGTAACAAGGAGCAAGAGTACCTACCTGTTTGCCTGTCACGATATCAAAATGCAAAACGCTTTTCGGATCGAGGATTAACAAAGTTGCCGTTCGAAAAGAAAAACTGCCGACATCCAGTAGCAGGGCTCTCTCGGTTACATATTCATGAGAACCTTACCGACAAAAGCGGATATCTCGTACATATAGATATAGCTTTAGCTGAGAAGGTTGGCGCGAAAGTTTTAATAATTTATAAAGAAGCTTGTAGCTCGTGCCCCGGGGAAAATTAATTTCTGTTTCCTAGGAAAGTTCGTCTACGCAATGACCGACGCTCTGTCGCTCATCGTTGCGCTATTACATTCTATACCGTAAGTGACTTTAATAACAAAAGATCTACTCAGGTTGTCTCTTTTTTCGTTGATTTTTAACCAACGAAAATTAACGTGGATTATTGTTCGCATGCTTTATGACTTGAAAGAAAGGTTTAACGTCGTGCTGTATTCTATGAAAAGATTTATGTAAAATTTTGTTACTTTTATTTCGAATTTTTTGGGAATAAATAGCTTTAATGTAATTAGAGTTAACGTTATTAAATTTAATGTTATTGGAGTTGTATCAATTGTACGACTCTTTCCAGTGATTAATGTCTTATTCAAATAATGGAAATTCGCATTTACTTACGAATTCAAATAGTAGGAGTTTATTTAATAGGACGATATTAATTAAAATATACGTATAATTATACATTTTGAATGACACTATGAATTAACGAATAAAACTGCTTTTGGTAGAGAAACTTAGTTAATGAAACAAAGCGTATGAAAATATAAATTGCCAAGCGGGATGGCTATGATTTATGGTGTGAACAAGACGAGTTTCTTCGAGTATTTTTTGAGAACATGTCGTGTCTTTGGCGAAAGAAACGATGGATTCTCGGTGTTCCGTACCGAAGTCGTATTTGCATTTTAATTGGTTTTTCGACCTGTTTCAAAGTAACTACCAGTTAGTGGTTCAGAGTTTTAAAAGTTTCGAATTACCCCTGGTGAAAAAAGTTTTCGAACCTGATTTGCGGTTAATCTCTAGCTGCAGATCTCTAGTTGGTACAGCGATATAACGAAGATGAACTTGCAATTAATCTGTGATACTAACATTATAAATACAAATTGTGTTATTAAATCGTTATAGTCACGCATTAAATTATGCGATTACGGCGAAGAAATTTATGTTTAGACGTGATAACATGAAATTAACGTACAACAATTTTATCTTTAAACTTTATACCATCTACCGTGATTCCTATTTATGAGAACAAAATGTCATATAAAAATTACTGGAACGAATGACTCGACATGGTCAGGAAACGTTACAAATCATTTACTGAAAATTCTTCGAACAAATATTTTTTTGAAAAATCCGCCCAACGTCAGGCGAACCCCAAACGAAGCACCGTCATTCTTCCATCTATTTTAAAAACGGGACGAGCATCGCGAATCGATCGGCGATTACACGCGCGAATTTCGATCGACGCGTCGCGTCGCGTCGCCGCTGCACATGCACGTCGCGTATTTGCAGTCTAGTCGCGCGACATTCGTCACGGTTGAAATGCAAAAATCGCGGAAGTTCTCGCCATTTATCGTCGGTGCGGCCATCGAGTCCGGTCAGACCATGTATTTACGGATTACAACACCGGTTAATTGCCATATATTTTCTGCCTGCGAAACGTGCCATTTGTATGTACATCGACCGACACGGTTGCAAGACTGCGTAGAGAGAGAGAAGGGATCAGCACAAAAAGAGTACCAAAGGTCGCACCTGCACGCACCTCTTGATTACGACACCGCGTTGTCCACCTACATAACATCGGAAATACGTGGTGACGAGTATTGCATAACGAAATGACGACGAGTCATTCGCTTGTCCTCGTGTCTCGTTTCAAACATGAAAGACAATCGTTGATTTAGGATCGCGTATAGGAATTTTCATTTTCGATTTTCCAAGTAGAATATGTCACATATACGAGTATGTACATCTGTATGTACATATAATGTAATATCAGATAAATGGGGAACTTCTGCCTAGTTTTCCGAATTGTTATTAATTATACGTACATATATTACACGTGCATATACAATACACAAGATATACGTCGTAGCTCACGAAAGTGTTAGAACATTTTTACAAATGTATCGTGTGTGTTTTAAGAAACATTTTCAAGTTTCATTATTTCATCGTGACAATCGTGTCATTTTGCAGTTATGTAACATAATATGTACATGTATGAAAATTTTTTACTTTCGTGAATCACACCGCGTATGAAAGCTAATGTTAGAACGAAAATCGTCGCTTGGTAGTGTGAAAACTGAAGTGAATTTCAATATTGAATTATACGATTTCAGAATGAATTATAGGATTTCTCATTGAGTTTCTTTACGCGTATACGTACGGCCAATTAATGAACTATTTTCTAATAGAATTCTCTCGCGCTTTCCGATCTTATTCAAAGAATAAAGAATATCCAATGTTTTCAGTGATTCTTATTCATCGACCAGAGATTATATTAGGTTGTCCGAAAAGTTTCTTAGTTTCATAAGGTGATGATAGATGAACAACAATTTCTGTTTTATATTATTTTATTGAAATAGGTATGATCCATTTCGTTATATTTCTATTATTATGTTCGTGCATAATTTAATAAACTAATGTAAAACAAAAAACATTGTGCGTATAGAAATAATAGTATTTCCTTATAAAATGAAAGAAACTTTTCGGACAACCTAATAGATTGTTTGCATTTGCAGTGGGTACGTGATACGATGAAGCTGTATCGATTATCGACGAAACGACCGTGTTAATAGAAATCGTGAAAACGATAACGGGAGATTAGATGGCTGGGAGACAGAGCTTTCCTTTTTGAGAGGAATGAATTGAGATAAGATGAAAAAGACAAGCGGGTGGAGTCTTATTGTACCTACTTGTAATTATTGGATTTTTCTGACTGAAGTGTCCATTGAGAGTGACATGGTTAGAGTTGGTTTTGATATCGGAGTAGCTAGGTTTTGTTAGATACTTTTTAAAAATGGAGTCTGTGGAATTTTATAAACAGCAGTGGTAAAGTATCATAGTCGTTTCTTACGAGAGATACTTTCGAATTAAAGGACGTACAATTTTTTATTATAATGGAGCAAAGTTATAGGTTTCTCAAAAAAAAAAAGAACAAAAGAAAACAGTTTTCTCTATTAACAATTCATAAAATAGCATTTTCTTCGTAGTTTTCAGAAAGAACTCATCCCCGAAGAATCGGAACTATATATGAAATTTAAACTTAGCTTGCAATCTACTTTTATCAAATTTGGACCGTAATCGATATCGCAAGCCAAGGAACGAACCCATCCACTGAACATTCTCTATCCAATCTACATACTTTCCAGCTTGAATGATCAGTAAACTCGTTCTAATATCTTACAAAAAAAAAGTAAAACCTCATATAGTACGTAACAGCGTCTACTTTAATTGGATCAGAAGCATAGTGCAAAGCCCATATCGCATCTGTCTTTTTCATCAGGAATTTTTTCATAATTTAATATGTCAGTGGTAACTCCGTTCTTGTAGAATTTTTGAAATTCGACCGATGTATATCTGATAAATATAAATTCATCAATTTCCTCCGCTTCGTTTCACCTAGTTTAACCGAGTTTGGCTAACAAGCGGCTTCGCCGATTCCCACGTCGCGAGTTGCAGATTTATCTTCGTATAAATCCGAGCGGAAGGAAGCAGATATTTACGATTACTGGAACGTTTTCAGTAACCAACCCCAACGTGCAAATTCCACTGCGAAATTGCCGAAGAAAAGCCGAAACTGCCGATCCTCGAAGATCACGTTCGCATACATGGGCCACAATATGCGACACCCCCTGGCGGATTGGCTTCTATCGCGCGGTGCATGCACGAGGCTGGCGGCCATGCGTCGTGCTTAAAGTGCATCTACGCAGACATACGCTGCTCCCTTGCTATTCACGTGTACATATATAGGTAGCAAGGGAGTCGGTTGCGGCAGAAGAGAGGCCTGGGTTTGGGGCCCGTCGCGTGTTTTTGCCCCCCGTCTGGCCCCCACCGCAGCTCATCGTTTTTTGTCTGCACTGCATGCGCTGCACCGTCCTCCTCCTCCACCTCCTCCACCGCCTCGTCCAGCTTTCTTTTCCGCTCTCTCACCCCCTTTTGCTCGCTCGCTACTCCACAATGCAAGCGCGTCCACTGCACCGCACCGTCGCGGCGCGGCGGCCTAAGTGCGCGCACACGAACCCACTCGGACGACTGGTGCGCATACAACCGGCTCGTGTAGAGTGTGTGGCCGCGCGTTACGAGTTACGAACCAGGAGGACGTCGACTCGTTGCACACGCTCGCCGGAGGCCGAAGCTCCGCGCGCGCGTATGATCGGAATTGAACGCGAACTGCCATGCCGCGCCGCCCAAAGGCTCACGAAGCCTGCGAAACGATGCATCCGAACGATCGTCCGGATGCACCTGCTCTTCTTATGCGGTGTCGTGTGGACGAGGCCCGTGTCATGGAACGCGAGATACGAGAAATTCGGAGCGACGGTGTATAACAGAGAACTGAAAGGATTAGGCAAAGGAACGGCGAGTCTCGTTTCCGATATAATTACGAAGATAATCGCGCGTCTATTGGCCGAAAATGTCGTGTACCCTCGCGAAATTTCTAGATTAATTGCCCTTTTTTCTGGATAAAATTTCGATACGGATTATGAATTTAAAATTACACGGGTCTGTTAATAAAGTGTTCGGTACATCGGCTAGTTCCTTTGTCGTACGAAATAGAAGATGTCATTAGTATTGTATGTTATTTTAGTTGTAGTTTAGTTATAGTTTAGGTGTATGTTATATTAGTACTTTTATGCGTTTATGCAAAAGTACAGAGAACGTATATGTATAATATAGAGAAATATATATGTAAAATATCGAAAGTGGAGTAACCGTATTAATTTTAGTAGACAAAACAAATTAGGTGTCACGTAGGTTCCATTTCTCTTCAGAAAAATACGAAACTCTATGAAAATTTTCATCGCAGTCGAGTTATTAGATCGGCAATGTGCGTTTGAAATATCCATTTTTATTCTTCGATCGCCTAAATCTCTTTCCTTTCGATCTTTTTATCCCTGTATTTAGATGTACATCGTTACGTGTCATTTTAGAATTCTCTCTATCGTTTATACTATCAGTTATGTGTCTTTCTCGTGATTCAGTCGAATCTGAGTCGTTTAAAGTCATGCGTTACAGCCTGTTTCTAAACCAAACTTCAGAAAATCTTAGCATTTCCATTAAAATTGATATTCTTCGAACAAGTGCCGACAAAGCTATACATCCGAAATACGAATGCAGCGAGAAATTGTGTTATTTCCTCCTGTACGCTACCTTTCGTCAAAGTTTAATCTCTTTACACTCTTGTCACGCCGGTGAATCAGACCTGACTCATCCTGGCGTTCCGTCCAAGTTTCATGATTCGAGCGGATATCAGCCGCGGCTTCGACGGCCAATTTGAATGGATTTTCGGTCGCGACGGCCGGCATCGATTGGAACGGTTACGAGGCGACGCTGTAATTTTTAGTGACCGGTGAACGAACGCGGAATTGGCCCCCACGGATTGCCCGCTGCGACGGATTTTTCTGTCGCGTCGATCGACAGCTTTTCGCTGGTTCGTTGGTTAATGTGTGTACCAATCTATATGCTACGCTGCTCGAATGAAAAATTAGGTTATGACATCGACGCGATTCGTTTCGCCATTCTCAAATATCCATATCTTCTTTTAAGTTCTTTAAATTCGTTGCATAACTATGTTTCACGCATCGTTGATAAAAGCGCGTAGAATATACTCGTAGCTTATCAATACTTTATTGACAAATTTTTAGTCTGAGCAATGACCTCTTATTATGTTCAAACAGCAGATCAGAATCGTTGACTGTTTTCCACGATTTAGTTTGTTTAATTCGTGACAAATGTTCGACATATAGAGTGACGTTTTTTTCATACGAAGCTGTATTTTTCAAAATTCGTGCAGCTAAATTATTGGGAATTTTTTAGTGAACGTAATTATGCTGTGTGTTACGAATGCTCTTACGAATTTCCAAGGTACGTTCTTTCTTCTCAGTTTCTCTTTGTATCGTTTTCTATTCGTAGTCTCCTCATAATACACGAGAGAAAGAGAGATTGGACGTGGTTTTACAAGTGAAAATCCATCATAGTTAAGTATATGGATTATGGTAATTGAAAATTTTATTCCAAAAATCTAGACCCCTCCCATTCAACTGATTTCTATTCGGTCTCGAATATCAAACTCGAGTAATACATAAATCGTTGGAAGAGGATCAGTGGATCGTGATCCAAGTCTGTCGCCATGTCCATGTCGGGCCTCTTGGAGGATCCTCTGACTTGAGAAGGACGCAGAAAGACTATAAAAGAGTCGAAGGGACCTCGCTACCTGACAATCCCTTTTGCATCAGCCGCTAGAAAAAGGAAGATAGAAAGGTACGTTACGAGCTGTCTTCGGGGATCAGCATAATATGCCAAGATTCTGTATTGGCTCACGATAGCATATGAACACTTACCTACGTGGAACAGTTTTATTTTTTGTACGTTATTATATTATACGTTTTATAAACCTAAAATATTTTGAAATTTCATTGGTTCTACAAGGAGACACGATCGTCATCATCATATCGATGAAATTGGAAATCAATTTGGAAATGTGCATAGAAATTACAAAATATTTACTGTAAATATATACTCATTAGAAATGACAAGATCCATCCGAAGCATATAATGAACGTTAAAAACGATGCCACTGAAAATTCACGCTTATTAACGTAATAGATAATTGATCGTTTAAATACATTTATAATTTCTACGAAATATATACTCGTATCTTGTAACCTTGTTTCTACACACCGTTGTATTTATCGTAGTATACTTGTGATTAAGTAGTATACATACTACTAAATAAATTACTAATAATTACTAATAATAATAGTAGTATACTACCAATAAATAAATTTGTACTTTCGTACGACTACAAAAAGCTTGATGGGATTATAATATTATGGGGTTGAAGATGGGATATAGAAGCTGCTAAAAAGACTGTTCGTTGATAAATAAGGATACTTGCCGATACTTTCCGCTGTAAATATTTTCCAACTTTCGTAACATAATCGTGATAGTGGAGTGTCGTAACAGTGGCAACAAAATTTTAAAACGTTTCGTATGGCGCACATAATATAATCGTAAAAGGTGTCTAGAGATATTCGAATACTTTCACGAGCCTGTCTATGTACAGTACGCGGCAACAAAGTTAACTCTCCTCTTCGTTTTCTGAAATTCAGAGTCGTGGTCGGCATATACGATCTCTGCTCGCTACTCACAGTGCTCCGACCAACACGAACAACAGTTGGCTCGCGCGGAGTCACGAAGGTCGCCTTTCAAAACCTCTTCAGGGAAATCTCTGGCCTCCGCTTCGCCGGGAAAAAAAGCCTGCTCTCGCCTTTGATCGCGCGCTCGACCGGAATGTCGAGCGTTCCTCCTTGAGAGACGGAAGTAAACGATCCTCGCAAATTGCCAGCGTCCCGACACCCATGTTCCAGCTTTGTTCTTTTCCCGTTTCTTTCCGAAAGAAATACCAGCGTAGAGATTCGGGGACAGGCTAATGGTGGAAGGACCTTCGTCCTGTCTGGCTATCCACGCGTGGCGTCGCGTCGTGACGCCAGACGTCCTAAACACTCCGTCAAATATTGACACGCCGAACGTTTGGCGACTTGGACTGCTGCGAACCAACCTTCAACAGGACACCACCACCGTTCTTCGTAACTTGCCGAGCTGGCTCGTTTTGTTCGAATATGATAGCAATCGAGGGTGTGGTGAAGGTAACAGGGATCGAGGTATCTTTGCTTGGACGTCTTATTTTTAGACTATACTTTTAGATACGTAATTGTAAATTAGGAGGGTTGAGATGTCCTAAATATTTCTTGTTCTTGTTGCGTCTTCTTAATTAGTCTTGTTATTTCTTCAGTCGTTGCATGTTTTCCGTAGTACGTGATTCTGAATGGCTACCGTGATTCACTTTGCCCTGTTCAAAACGCTAACCAAGATGATTTCTAGGAATAAAGCGAATCTAGCAATCTTCTTACTTACAATGTTCTACCTAATTTTCGTTCCCTACCTCGAGCGTTGCTCGCAACGACACTGGACTTCTCCTAGGAAAAAATAAAATACTACTCGTAGGCAAATAATTTTCTATAACTGTGCGATTTTCAGTGCTGGTGCGCCGCAAGAATTTTTACAACACGTAATACCTGACTATCAACTTACCGACTTGTCTTCTCTTACATTGTCAAATAAAAAACTACAATAACCGCCTATTCACAGCGAGAATGTCCTAACTCGAAACAAATATAGTATGTTCTTTGGCGTGCCGCAGAATTTTAATTAAAAAATAATTAGTATATGCGTGCCGTGAAACGAGAAAAGGATTCCCTTCGTCTATAACGTACGACTTTTCGCCATGATCCTAAAGTCGTGTTGTTGGATACGACTCGTAGCTTAGTGAATGCCGCGTAAAAATTGGCGAAGCAACTTGGTTGTCGGAGAGATCTCCGCTCCAGCGAGTTTTCAGCGTCGGTACTCGAGAGTCCTTTGTCCACGTCCACCGGCATAGCGACTGGTGCACGACCGTTTCGGCCAAGTTTCAGCCAGGGTCAGGGACCTCTTTTCGCCCTCTTCTGCCTGCTTTTTTTCGTCGTCCGTTGCCGGGCGTCTCGACGTGACCACGAGGCCACGGGGTGCTGCACCGTCGCGACTCGTAGAGCGTTTAACGAGCGCCTGGGTGACGAGCAGTTCAAACCGTTGAACCGGCGATGATGAACGTTGATAAGGTTTTATGGTCGTGTCTCATCCTGTCGCACCAATCGCGACTGCCACGTCCTCGTATAAACACACACACACACACACACATACCTATACAAGCACATATACACGTACACATAGTTTCTGGCTCACCTCTTTGGGTACACGGCGAGTTACGACCGTGTGCGACTCGTTTACTGAGTATCGCCGCTCCCTCTTTATCCATCTTGCACCTTGCCCTTCTCATGATTACAAGACAAAGATGTTGCAAAGGTTAGAGCAGAAAATAGAACGAATTTTATTAATTTGATCCTGGATAACGTCGTCGGAAGGTTGACGAGAGACGACAGCATCAATTATACTTTGACATATCACGATTATATATGTATCTTAGACATAATGTACATACTTTCGTACGAGTAGAAAAGTTCTAGTCCATGGAATTGAAATGTATGATAGAATTCGATAGAAAACTGCTTGGTCGGAAAATAATAATTTATGCAAATATTTTTTATAACCACTGTATATGTTTGCAAGTATGTATAGTAGAACTCTGTATCAACCACTCTGTATAATTTCGCGATATTTCGTGCATAGAAACAAAGCTTCCTGAGATGTTGAGCTCAGGACGCTGAGCCTGACTATAAGAAATTTTCCAGCACCGTACACTTTGTGAATGGGGAAAGGACCCTGGTCCCGGAACATGGAAACTCCCCAGGTTGGAACTTGCTGCCTCTGAGTCTTTTCTACGCATCGCGTACGAAATTGACTGAAAGCGGCAAGTTAGTCGATACCTTTTGCTACTACGTTGTCGCGCGAATGACGACGCTACGGCTCTGTTGAAAAGCTTTGGCTGTACGTCTGTTTGAATAATTCTTCAGAATGGAATTTGTTCACGCATACTTCAACTTCGTCAGACTGCCATTGTATTTGTCGAGCGTGTTACGCGATGTTCCTTTCATTCGCGATAATTCGCGATTAAACAGCAAACAAGCGTGATTTTGAAGGGACAAGTAGTACTCGGTCTATGTCAGAATCTCTCATGATTTTTGGAAATGATTTTTGTTTGAGATTTGTTTAGATCTGTAGGGCGATTCGAGAGTAACTCGTGTTGTTGTTTTGTCTCCGAGTATCAACGCTGTTTCCATGAATTGGGTTGTCAATACACTTAATGACAAAATCCACAATCACTTAGTTGTCAACCCCAAGATTAAAAGTAAACAAATTAGGGACAATATCGTCGTTGTGTGTAACTGTCAACCGGAATCTAATTCAAACTTTCCGGTACCTCTCCTCTCCAACTTGTATAAATAGACGAACATGCTTCCTAGTACGTTCATAACCAGTATCATTATAGTTAACATTCTAGCAATCTATCAAGCGAGTAGCATCGTGCGAGCAACGATTGCAACGTAATATAATAATTCTTTATTTTCTATTTAGAATGATTTTTAGTATACCTGACTATAATAATTATTCACTCGTCTCGTTATTAAACAATTTAACGCGTTTAATATCCACCACAGATGGAATGTTCTGCATAAATTTCACTATGTTTTAGATTTCGAATCTACTTGATATACGATCAACATCGCTTGTTATTACTTTTCTTCGTGAACTTTCGAACCGAAGGAAATTAAAGAATTGCGATTAAAAATTGTATTTTATAAAAATGAAGACAAACACAAGCGTAGACAAAATATAAAATAGTTTCGTTTACCATTTACAATTGTATAAAAATATTACTGTTTATTTTCCGCTTGATGAATGAATAGCAGAAATTGATAAAGTTACAGTAAACAGGGCTACATACGTAATAAATATATGTAATAAAAATATGAACGTCTCTCGATAAATTTCATAGAAATGAAGTCACTCGTTCGTTCTAGTTTACTCTACCAATGCATCCCGATATCATTTTCTAGAGCCACACTTATCTCGAGTGATATTTCACCAAACAACTTCTAGATCCCCCAGGAAACGGCCTGGGAAGAAACGTTACCGTGGAAAAAAACGCTTATCACTTATCACTGTCATACAGATTACGACGTAGACTATTCGTTTCCCGGTTGAGCAAGTATACGATTGGTCGTTTAGTTTTCCTTCTAACGACTGTGGCGTCGAAATCTATAGAAATTCTACTAATTTTACGATAATATGCAACATATAAAAATTCAATAATTAAGAAACCCAAGTACGCGTACACCGCGTGCATTTCGTCATACGTTTTAATAATAAATGTTTGTTTCATACTGATTCGTATGCGGATAACAATCACAAGTTCTGAGAAAGAAACTTGCGTGATAAAATTCTTAATTAATTCGCTATATTCCGTACAAAAGTTAGTAATTTAATAATCAGTGAATAATAATTCATATTTATTGGTATTAGTATACATATACGTATGCAGTATGGATAACTACAATGAATGTGTTAAACATCGATACTAACGAAAAGAAAAGCGACTTTTGCGCTATTATTCTCTGGAAAATACCGTAGATATTGGGCAAAATACTAATATTTAACAAATGACAATCACAGAAAATGTTACAAGTATGAAAGGATCATTTTTAGCTGGAGATTAAGAGTCAATTATTCTGCGACTAAACTGCGAATTTTTATACGTTTATGGAGAATATAAAGTTACACAAATTTACACAGTGCGCGTGATATAAAAAAAGAAACTTCTCTAACGATATTCGTAAAAATATAAATTTGCATAAATATCCGTAGTCTATTATCGTAAATTATTATCCATAGAAAATAGACAGTTAGAGCTTCAAATTTCCAATTAGAAATTTCTGTTGACAGTGGACGTGAGTAGCTACATCGTGTCAGTGGTGCTCGTCTTGGTAGTCGGGGCACTGGTGGGTGTCCTGGCGACGGTATCTCATCATTTTCATCATCGTCGACTGCTACTGCACGAGCCAGCCTCCGCCTCGATCTTGCATCACCATCGGCAACATCATCACCGCCATCACCATCATCATCGTGAGGAACTCCCGGCGTCGCATCAACGACGTCTCCTGCTACAGGACCACCACCGTCACCCTGGCACACCGGTACGTGAGTTCTTTTCCATCACTGTTTTCCTTTTTTATCTGCATGTAAACACGTAATTTTACGATATTAAGATAGCTATGAATTCATTTTGAACAGTGATAATCGCACTCGTCCTGGCAAACCGGTGAGTTCTTTTTTTTTTTTTTTTTTTTTACATAATGTCGAGACATTTAGAGAGACTCTTTATAAATCTTGAAATATTTTTATTTTCAATGTAAAACTAGAATGTCGTTCGGTTTGTGATTATAATATTAAGATATCTACAAATTCGTCTCAAATAAGAGAGAGTCCTTGTACGAAAGAGAAATATTCGTACTTACACGTTATATATATGCAACGCGATGATTTCGATTGAAACTTGAGTCATTTTGAGTTTACGCCGATAAAAGTTAGAACAAATATGTGTATCTAGGGTATATTCGCTTCTTTATTAATCTATAGCTGTAGCTGTATTTTACTATTTCTTTTAATCAAAAACTTGAATATCGTCCAGTTCTAAATACATACAATTTTAACGTAATTCTCAATTCAAGAAACTTACTTTAATTAAATAACAAGCTGACTGCAAGTTTTCATGTCTATAGAATTATTATGTTAAATGATTACTCGATTCTATCACAATTTCATCTCATTTTTCGTCTAAATCAGTTCGACTAAATATAAGACACAGCTGGAAGGATGACGATAATGTTCGCGAATCAGGTCAAAAATCAACGTTTCAGTGGATGAAATGTTTATCATCAGAGAGAATCGTATCATCTAACGTCTTGTTATCGTTTGACTTAGAGTTCCCGGCTACTGCATTATGAATTTACAATATTCCATTATCGATACGATCAGGCGTATAAATATCCAGCGATGATCTAACAACTATTACTCCTAATATAATCGATGTTCTTTGAAACGTCACTGACATCGATGATTTACGATATCTGCAAGCAAACTTCAGCTTCACCACGAGTGAATTATACGCTTTGAACAACTTTATATAATTCTATTTTCTTGATTAATTAACTTGCTTGAGCAATCTTAACACTGTAGAACATGTTCTGCATTTTAAATTCGCGGAATGTACACTTCATAAATCAATCAATAATGCATAGAATATTTTTATAGAATAAGTCGATCTTACGATGCATAAGATAAACGTAAGAAGTTGTTACTCGCTCTAGTAAATATTAAGCATATATTCAACGTAGCTTGCAGCTTGATAATTGTGAGAATAATGGTAATCTGCATTCTATTAACCTGTTGACCGAGAAGATTCTAAGTTTTTTGGATATCGAAATTTCTTTATTCTCCTCTTTCGATCTCTTCCACTTAGATAGAAATTATAGAAAATTAACGGCCGATAGAAATACAAACGATAAGTGATAAGTGAGATTAAGTGAGATAAGTGAGTAATGAGGTCGTAAATCTAACTATTAATCAACAACGGCGACTGTATAATGGGTTTTCAATTTGTATAATGGGTTTCTCTAATGTATCCGTAATCTCGATACATTTCTCATACTTTGATAGGACAGTAACCTGTACTCGATGTAAATTTTTTTAATAACACTGCATTTTTACGCAACCTACGTTTTATACGCTCATTCGTTGCTTCATCCTTAACACGTTCGCTACCATTCGAATTTCATACGTTTTTCCATGGGAGTCGCGATAGATCGAAAAAAAATACTACACCGCATCGTTTAATTTTCTCCGAATATTACACAAATATAAAATCATATTTGCACCCTTTTTGTCCGGTAATTTTTAAGCGTTTCGTATCGGTGAAAACATTTCAGTTCCTCCGATTTTCCTTACTTCGATCGTCGTAAATCTATTTCAATAAGCTTCATCGTTCACCATCGCGACAATTAACGCGCCAATGGGTCAACACGTGACTAGTTTTACACCCAATACGACAATTTTCTTTCATCGACAAATGCAATTTTCCATTTGGCGAAGGTATTTCGCGGGCGTCGTCGACCTTCGGCGAGATTATTACGCGATTCGTGGAACGTCGAAGGCTGTCTGGAAAAAAGCTGCTGATATCTAATCTCGGTCGGGATGGTAGCGCAGCTGCGCCTATCTAACCCACATGTTTTCCTCTCGGTAGCCGTCTGGAAAACCAGACCACAGTTCTCGCGCCCACATTCCGTGCCTTCTCTTTCTCCGCCTCTTTCTTTCTTCCCTTCCTCTCCCTCTTCCCTCCCCCACCTCTCTCGCTTTCCCTGTTCAGACTTTTTCTCTACCGCTGCTTTGTTCTTTTTCACCTTTGTTCTCCTCCAGACGAGACTTTCCTTTCCTCAAGGTTTCCCCCTGGCAGAGGTTCTTCTTCTCTCTGTTCACCGGTCGTGTCGCGTCGCCTCGCTTCCGTGAACGATTTATTCCCAGTAGACTGCACGGTTGTCCTGGAGCATCCAGGCTTTCTAAATCGATTCTCATATTTTCAGAATTGTGTTACGAATTTCAGGAACGATTTCTATCGCGTTAGTCCTGCATGTTTTGGTGATCCGAGCACGTACGTTCGATCGAAAAATGTTATTCTCGCGGATATATTATATATCATTGTCTTACTAGAACACCGATAAATATAATATTTCGATTTTACCTCTTTATTTGTTTATATCGTATTATTTACTATCTTTACGAATTACTATAATTTTACGAATTAGGAAGGAGAAAATACAAAAGTTCGCTGTGATGCTTGATTTTATGAAGATACTAAGGGATAGTCGAAACTTTACCCTTTGTAACTTGTTGACTGATTTTAAACTTGAAAAGTCATAGGTAGATATTATCTCCCCGTTATTTTGCACTACGTTTGCTCGAAGTAATTCATTTCGATCAAAGAATCGTCAATTTTCTGACATCTCTTATTTCCAGAATTGTTAACACGCGGGATGAGACTTGCGACCGACGGTGAATTATTCCGCTTAAATTTTTATCGATTCATAAATATCACACAATATTTTTACCACAAGAGAAAATCGACATCGCTAACCCCGATATTATCGAAAGTTGAGCAGTACAAGAAATCTTTTGAGAAACTGTATGCCAACGTTTGCAAAGACCATTCACCGCACAATTTGCAGTAAGCCAATTAACCCATGCAGTCTTGAGTTTCAACCTTGAAGTCTTCTCATCGATAATCAATACCTAAACGCTATACGCCCTTTTCCCTTTCTTTTCTTAAATCCTCGTCCGTTTCTCTTCCTTCGCTTTGTTCCATCTGTTCAATGGATGCCGATGAAACTCCCCTCCTTTCCATTTCCTCCGGGTCATACCGCAACCTTTTTTCCCCGAAGCGAAGGAGAGAAGCGGTCCTTCGTCGTCGCTTGCACAAAAGATTTATTTGCAGCAGACGCGACAAGAGCTGATAACATCAACGTCGGAAACACGGAAGGAAAAGAGAAAGCTCGTGAGAAAGAGAGAGAGAGAGAGAGAGAGGAAGAGGAAGTGGATCGGATAGAGAGGGAACGTCCCTGATTCGATTTGTCTCGCGCTACGACGTGCTTATGTCCCTGACGTCGGACTTCCGGGACACGGGACGTATTGTTTGCCTCCGAGGACGGTTGTCGTTGTCGTCGTCGCGTCGCCGACGCTAGACGTTATCGATCTACCATTCGCCTCGGCATGCTTACGACCGCGAACTCGTACACGTAAATAGAAATTAGTCGATAAATTTTCGGTTGAAGCTCGGGACCAGGCAAATGGCCACCGGCAGAGACCTCGATCGATTTAACCGAAACGCCGCATCGCTGCGCGCCGTGACACGTGACGCGCTTAAATCTTCACGCACGTGGCAATTTATATGGAAGTTTGGAGAGCCGGATGAAATTTCATGTTGGTTGAATGGTTTAGGGAATGCTTGGAAAATTACAGGTACGTTGGTAATCTACTTAGCCGAAGATCGTAAAGGAAGATGGTCGAGGAAGGAAAAGATGAATTATATTCACGTTAAAATTCACTTGCAAATTACTACAATTTTCTCTTTATCGAAATTCGGAGCTAAATGTGCACATATCTTTTCACTCTCTTCGAAATTTTGCTAATCCTAATATCAAGATATCGTTTGTTTTTATTACTACACGTGCCTTTTCGGATTTACAGGTCCTTCTCGGACTTGGATCGATTTTTCACTTATTTTTTAAACCTTCATGTACATTTTTCAAGCTAACAGATTGTTTTTATTTTCACTTATGAAAACCAGGAAGAACTCGTAAACAAGAATACTTGTATACTTGTACGGAGCTTCGTTAATTGTTGGAACACGAAACCATCCAACCTGAATCGTAGACTAAATTGAAAAGACTCCAATGGTTGAGTAACGAAGCTTCTCAAATCGATGCTATCCCTGGATGGTTTCACTGAACCATCGTATCCCAGGTATTTTCCCGGCTGACCCGTGAAATCTCGCCATGGTGGATTAGCCCCGAAACCCCGTGGAACGAAGGTCGTTCAAGAAAGTTGCCAGTTGTGGGTTCTGTCGGCTCGTCGAAGCAACCCAGGTCCGCCCTCCCGTTTCGCGACCATTGTTATTCTAGATTGCATTGCAAATTAGATCACGGACTGGCGTCACCCTTCTACCCTCTCGTCTCGTCTCGGCCTGCTCAAGTTGCAACATCGTCGTACCTGGACTGGTTTCTCGCTACGAGATTCCTCCCTCCACGTGAACCACCTTCCATCCCTTTTAACTTGTATTTCCGCCACTCCTACCCTCCCTCCCCCACGTTCTTACAAAGAAACGAACCGCGTTGCAAAGATCGTGCACACGACCACGCGCTGCCACCAATTCGCGTGGAAACTTGGCAAAGAAAGAAAGCGAATTGTTTTCGTCGAGGGCCAATTTACCTAGCCACCCCTTCTGTTTTTCTTCGCCGCTCCCGAGATAATTGTCAAATTGTATTTTCGAGGACGTGAGCTGAATCGGGCAAGATCTCTTCCGATTTTAAGAGGTTTAGGCAATTCTTTTTTGACTCGGAGGTATTTAGGTGGGATATCCTTTCCTATTAACGTTCTTTTAGATATTTTTATAAGATGGTAGCCTTTTATTGGTCGTGCTTTATGTCAAATATATTTTTACGTCCGGTAACACTTTACATAAATCAGAATCCACCCCTCGGTCAAGATTGAGGAACTGTCATAAAACTAAGCATTTTTATTTTACCGCCAAGGCCCTTAATTGTTATAAAAGATATTCAAGACGAGACCTTCCTTATGGTTACTGTTCCATTAGGTAGAAAATGAGAAAGTCGGGTTTGTTCCATGTTCAACGATCATTTCCACCCGCAAGCGATCGGTGGTGAGGCGACCAACCCTCAGCAATAATTTTCCTCTACGACAGCGTCGTCACCGAACTTCACTGGTTTGTCGTCCCTAGATCAGTCAACATCTCTTGACTGTGTTTTTCATCCATTGACGAGTAAATGTCTTGACAGTCATTAGTTTTAATTTACTATTTACGCGTCTCTGAGAATACGTCTACACGCACCACGCGTAAATATTACATCTACAAAGTTGTTGAAAGAAAATATACATTACAACCTGTTACTTCAGTGTTATAATCAGTGAACCACCTCTATCATCCTAAACGAAATAGAAGATCGACCAATTCGCGACGTCGATTAGCTAATCGTAACGAGAATTTTGCGACTCGTTGGCGCGATTTTCGGCGAACGGTCGAACACGTTTATAAAATTCTACAGACACATCGCCTACTGTTAGCTGTAATTTGTATCTTCCAACTTAAGAAACCATTCCTTTTCCAACCAGGTGACATTAAAATTACGAAACCTAAATTGCGAATGGAAGAAAAATAAGATTTATTGTTTCGTGATTCTTAACGCAATTCTGTGACTTGAACTTTTTTCGATAATAATATCCGATATAAGGAATATATTGTTCCAACTGTCATATATTAATCGTTATTTTCCAACAAATAACAAATTCATCTTGAAATGTAACTATTCCAATGAAAAGAGACATTACTCTCCTTTAGACAACGCTAACGACAAATTACTCATGAACGATAGCATAAAACAGTAATTAATATGAACATCAGTCTCGATTCAAACGAACGACGACGACTAAGATGCACTGAAAAACCTCAGAAAGAAAGTCAAATCACCGATTGCATCGTAAATCGAAGTGCACGGAAACGTTTAATTTTGCTTTCACGTGGCGAAGAGTGGACACATGTCAGCTGTCAGCGTCGACTCTTCTATACTTCATACTTTATGCTCATTATAGGGAAAATGCACGTCAGAGATGTCAAGATCGACGTCTCGTGAGATGTCGATCCATTTCCAAGAGTATTGAATTGCCGATAACCGGAACTACAAATGTGTCATTGGAGTTTAGGTCCGATGGCGGCCTTGAGTGTCGATACTCTTGAAGCCTGAGGAACTGGCACGGCTCTAGATTTGCGAAGCTTACAGCTTTGGTATCCAACGAGGAACCCGACACTCTGCTTTTGTCACTCGGGCCCATGGTGCCCCGTAGCACGTGAAAAGCAATAAGAGTTTTCTGAAAAGATCTGGCCATTGGATGGATAGGCAGATCGTCGAATCCTCTGGCAAGAGGATTGACAATGAGTTTAAAAAAGGTGAACACCTCCGGCAGAATCTTTGCGAGGTTCAGATTTCGACGTTTTCCTAAGTATTTTCCGGAGGTACGTGTTCTCTAGATGATGCCATCCGTGTGAGAAAAAGCAAACGTGATATCGGTACGACTCGTAATCGATATCGTTCGACGCTGCTTCTGAAACGCATCTCTGTATTCGACGACTTTATTCGTCTGCTTGCGGTTCGTTCCACGGATCTGCGAGGTCCGTCGAAGCTTTAAGGCAGTTTAAGAGATCGTTGGGCTCGTTCGTAACGTATACTTGTGTTAGCCAACTGCGATAGCTAGCGGTACGCTGGAAATGGAATTTTCCAAGTGTTCGTCTGGCACGTGACCCGAATACGCCGGCTCCCTTCTGTTTTCTGGCGCGCGAGGAGATGCTCGACACGTGGAAGTGAAAGGCCGGATTTTCGTCGAACGTCAAGCTGTTCCGACGTTCCAACCGAAAGAAATCGGGAATCGTGGAATCTTTCTTCCTTTAACCACGATTTTTACATCGTACCGGGGACAAATTTATGGGTGTGGACTTGCTCGCGTGGAAAAATGCTTTTCACGCTCTGGGCTGGAATTTATTTTACTTCTCTGGAGGAAAGGAGGTGGATTAATTGCTATTGTCGATAGCTATTGGCTTTTCTGTATTGTTTCTATAATTTTATTAGTTGAACATTGTATTAACTTTTTCTAAGACACTCAAACTCGACCGATTCGTGCTAAAATTGTATTTCTTCGTTTGTTTCTGGCTTTTAAAAAGTATATAAATTCCGGGATACTTGGAAATATTCTTGCTTTGTTGTACGATAATTCGTTAAACCATATGTTCAACATTATGTTCTTTTCTCAGGAAAAATGAAATTTCTTTCCGAAATCTCGGTGTGAAATTTCGCATACAACGAAGAATTGCACTGTATCTTCCTGTATGTGCTATCCATTGTTCTTCCTATTTATGTTATAACCAGATTATTTATCAGATACGAAGAATACGTACTCTGATTCTTTACGAGCGATGCATACTATTATTCAAGTAAAGAAAGAACGTTTCTTTTGATGTTTTTGAATTTCAAAAATGGAACGACGTGAAATTTATAAAATTAAGTATTTTCGATGGCGTGGTGAAACCGAAAGGATCGATTCGTATGAAAACTTCGTGAAACTGTAAATTTTCTCATATTTCATGACGGTCTTAAAACAATAGGAAACAATAACCAAAATTCCTCCTATAATCACGATGTACATGTATAATTAATTCTCGACGGATTTCGCGTAAACAAGAGCGAACATCCCGAGGTCACGTTCATTTCCCAAAACCCGTTCCTCCACGTGGCTTCCTCTTCTAGCTGCTTACCCACCTCGGACAATCATTGATTTATTCGCTCGAGTAAATCCAGCCGGGGTCGCGCAGCCAGTAATTAAATTTGATTTACGAATAAATAATCGATGTACCCGCGCACCGATGATTAATGAGCAAAATTAATACGAGTTCTTAATTGACCCGATTTAATTTCACGTTACGCGTATGTATATAGGCGTATATGTACAGCCGAACAAACGAGACAGCCATGTATATGTGTGTGTACGTTGAGCCGAAGCAATACGAGAGAATACGAGAGAATACAAGAAAAAAAGAAAAGATATATAGCGAACAAGGGATCGAAAGATAGAGAGAGAGAGAGAGAGAGAGAGAGAAAGAAGCGAAAGAGAGCAAAGGACTTGAAATGGCTTCCAATTATCCGGCGCGTAACGATATTGGCGATAAAAAATATTAAAAAACAAAAAAAAAAGAAAAAAAGAAGGAGAAAGGTGTGTCGTGGCAAGTAATGACCGTAGAGTGGATTTTTCTGGCAACGCGGTTGCTATTTGTTCTTTGCGTTTCCTTTCGATACACTAACGTCGCGACACTTTTAACTTGAAATTTTCAGATTTTAAGAATTATTTTAACTATTCCGTAGGAATATTTACGGAAATAATGGAATTTACGTATACATTCACATGGAAGCGTAGTATTTGTAATACGGATATTTCATGGTCATCGGTTGAATCGAACATTTACAGTTTTGGCGGGAAAATTGAGAGATCGAAAGGCGAAGAGCCGATGATTACGAACGAACGATCGTTCTCTCGAATGGCATAAATTTTTGAAGATTTTGTAACGATACGAAGTTTGATTTCGCTTCAGAAATTCGTCGTTTCTTCTGTTTCCCGTAATTTCCAAATAATAATGTACAAGTGGAACGATCCAAACTGGCGACATAATTAACGATAATTCTACGAATGTAGGAACGTGCGTACACTTTAGACCTTCCAAATTCCAGCTGACCTTCCCAACCCAAGATGGCCGCCACGTTGGCGGTGGCTGCCCGAGGGGGCAGGTGGGCAGAAGTAAATATTATGTCTAGCGCTATAGCGGGAGTCTCTGGTTGCGGCAAACTGCGATTGTTTTTCTCCTACCTGCCTTTCCTCTCGTCTGAACCTGAACCGTGAAACGGTTCGCGGTTCTGCTCAGACGAAACTTCATTTCACGATTCATCGATCCATCGATCGATCGATCTGTTTCCCCGTAACTTCTTTTTATAGAAATATTTGTTTTATCGTTTACCATTAAAACAGCGGTCTATAGGCAAAATAGCAAATGATACAAACGATTCTTAACATCTTCGTACTTTAATAATTGTACCAATGAAATTTCAAAATGTTTCATACAAAACGCTACGATACAATATGTTTAACTTCTGATATAAAAACCACTGTGTTTATTACGACATTTAAATACCGATAAATTAGAAATAAATGCGTATATCGACGTTCGTATCGCGTACTATCGTTTAATTCGTGTCATAGGCGTGATACAAATTTGATACTATGGCAATTAAGTATAGAAAATAAAAATCTGATAAAAGAAGCGCTTAGAGCTATGGAAGATGAGTATACATGCCAATGTACACTGTATTTGTAACCGCTTATACTGTAACTTCGCGTGTATACATACACGTAGATTCGTAACGTGTCTGTGTAAAAGCGGTCGAAGAGTTTCACGAGCCTGTGTACTTGTTTCATCGTTTGTACATCGTTTTACAGGAAAATTGTCAAGCGTCTCGATCTGAAATCCCTTCGAGACGGCTATCCCACGCTTTCCCCAAACTCCATCGACGCGCTTTCGCCCAGATGGCTGACAGCGAGGCTGTTTACGATTCCTCTCTCGAGAGACGCGGCTCAGATTTTTCTCGTTTCACGGTAGCCGCGTGTCAGCTCGCAACACCGTCGATCATGATTCTACGAGCTGCAACGGCGGAGGCGCACCAAGTTTTCCTCTCTCTCTTTCTCTCTCTTTCTTTCTTTTTTCTTCCGCGAGATCTTTTTTCTCGTTCACGTCGCGATCGCGATGTTCTTAGGAATAATAATAGCGAGCGTGCTCTCTTAGAAGGAAACTACGTGTAGCAAGAACCCGAGAAAGACGTCAGAACAGGAGGGAGTCACGTACTCGGCGGTCTCGTCTCACCTTCGAGAAAACCTTCCTCGTCGTCGCGACTATGTGGCGTCGTCTCGCGAACGCGTTTTTTTCACACCGATTCTCGCATTGCGTTCCTCTACACTCTAGACTCTAGCTAGACTCTAACTCGCGCATCTGTTCTCGTTTTGTTCTATATACAGATCGCGATTCTTCTCGTTCTAATTTTCTACGTTTGTGTGTTGTTCCGCGTGGACGCACCTTGCAACACCCGATGCTTTTTCCTTCTTTTTCTCTAGTTTTGTCTTTTAGGATTCTATGGGTTTCTTGCGTTCGTTGCTCTGACACGTTTAACGATAAGATTACGCTGCACAGATTTTCCATAGAGACTCTCCCAACGATCGTCGCATTTAGTGGAAAATTCTCTATTTTCAAAGATGTCGTAGATATCTCACGGTTTATGCGGAGTACGGTGGATTTACGTGTATTCGTTTTCTTACAGTTACAAGATCAGACTGATGACGGAGACATTCTATTTCGAACATGATCTGATCACATGTCGTAGATGATTTGGTTCTGGAGCTTGGATTTTGCAGGATGAAATTTGGACGTTCGGAAGTTCTTGAAGAATACGTTCAATCTTTTAGTTAAGAAACATTTGGCGACAGGTTTGAAATTCGAGAGTTTGGAAAGTAATTGTATCTTGCAATTGTAGTTCATCGGCTGGAAACAAGTAGACGAAGATTCCTGTGTCTTTCTCTTGTTTAATACGAATATTTAGAAAATGAGATCTGACTGAATAAATATAATTTAGATGAAATTTGGGTAGGTTTCTTGATATTAATTTATATTTTCTACTATATACAGTAAGCTTATCAACTGCCCTTATTTTAGGTACAGACTATAGGACTGGTTTATCATCCCTAGATCAGTCAACATCTCTTGACTGGCTTTTCATCCGTTGACGAGTCAATCTCTTGACTGGTTTTTCGTTCATTGATCAGTCATCATTTAAAAAAAAAAAAAGGTACAGACTATAGAGTAAGAACAAAAAAAATTCATATACTCTGAAACACACTAACTCTAACCCTTATACGATAGTTACCTATGATTGGACAGTCTCAATTAAACGTTAAATTCGTCCAAAAATGACATAAAAATATTTCGTCAAAAAGAAAAATATCCAATACTTTGAACTTTCTTTACTCCAACGATACGTAAGAAAATATCGTTATTTGCTGTAGCTTGTGCCACCTATGATCGATCATCGGGGAGGCCATGTGGCACGGAACGTGTTAAGTTGAGTTACTCATCGATTAGCGAAACGACTGGTCGACGAGGGCGTCACGAGTCACGAGCGCGTTAATTTGCACGTGACGAGAATCGGGAAAGCACAGATCGACGAAATCCCCCGTTGTTTTCGAGTACCTCCCACCTGACGCGTTCCGGTTCACGGAAATCACTTGTTTAACCGGGCGTCGCTTTTCGGTTTCTTGGCTTTCATTCGCACGTGAGCTCACTATTCTTGTCGCACACAAGTCAGGAATTATCTTGGAGACGGTGTGTCAATGTTTTTGTTATTACAGAAGCGCGACCGCTTTTTTAAATCGTTCATAAATAAAGCTGTGAGTCAGCTCGACGAGCAGGCGGACAAATTTTTATCTCACACGGACGTGGAAACGAAACGACGCGACGACGCTTCGTGGGAAAAGTCGTGCGTGAAGAGTAGCTCAGAAATCCTACTTTTGCTCCTCTTTATTAATCTTTCGTACAGAGATAGAACATTTTTTGAAATTTTTTTACAGCGTTGCATTTAGGAAGGTTTATTTTAAAATTTAGTGACGTTGAATTCTTTTCGCGAACATCGGATAATGTTGCGATTGATTCTTGTGACAGCGAAAGATTCATTCTTCGTATTAAATGTACGACAACCACTGAAACTCTCTAGTTACTCAATTACTTGACACGTCGGATCAAATCCGCAGGCTAAAAAGACAATACCCTCTAGATTTAAGTACAAGATTCAATTAGAATCAAACACACTTTATACTTTTAATCACGTTATTGTACCACGTCAAAGCTTACTTAAATTCTCTATGGGAGAATTAATTGTAATGTGCATGCAAATAAAATAAAAAAAAATATTAAATGTTCGAGAGTATATTTTATTATTTTTCTTCAAACAAGGTATATCCTACTCCTCTTATATGTTGTGTATAATCGTTGAAGAACTATCCGATCATTTTTAAAACAAACTTAAAAAGTCTTTTTTTTTTCTTTTCGCAACTCGAAATCTTATCTCCTTTTACCGCCAATCTCAAGCATTGAGTCCTACCATAGGTACAATCGCCACATTCGAAATTCATAATACTTGAAAATATATGTACATACGTACGTATGTACGTTCACATCAAAATCGCATTCTCACAAATGAAAGAGAATAACTAACAAAGAATGTTGTATAACGAATATGCGTCATCAAAGTCGAACGTATCATACTCTACACATAATCACGATTAGCAAGCTCATACAGACATAATGAAATCACTGTTACGTCAAATTACCTATTGTTATATATGTGCACAAGCTTGAGACAATTCTTTGATAAACGAGATTTTTCAACTTTCGAATCCAAGAAAATTGATAATTTCCTTCGCAAATGTCGATGATCGGAAATTACTGAATTTTGGCCAAAGCCAAAGAATTTTCGAGAATCTAAAATTCTGCAGAGTTTTTCCCAAAGATCGATAGTGTATGTAATAGTATGTATAAGAGAATCTGATCGAAAGGTTATCAGCTTACAGCTATCACGAGTCTCTCGACATCGTTCGAATTTTCACGTGGAACCTGTTCTCACGAGGGTCGACACGTGCTTGTTCTTCGCAGATCATTTACACGACTCGCCGTAACAAATCAATTCACCAACGTAGTGGCCAATCGCGACGCGCGAATCCAGCCGTGTCGTTTCATTTCTCACGTCAGTTCCGCCAATCGTGCCTTGGACGATAATTTTGCCTGTGGAAGCGGCCGATAAACCCTCTCTCCTTTCTCTCTCTCTCTCTCTCTCTCTCTCTTTCTCTTTCTCTTTTAGCCCAGGATATACAATAATATGCATCCAATGTACAGACAGTATCTACATACAACGAGTCCCAACTATATCAAACAGACACAGATGAACACAAACGGAAGGTTTGATGGATGGTGTTGTTGTAGTGGCTAAAGTTCACTTGCAAATTGCGATATTGTAATTGTGACGTTGTCCAATTCGAAAAATTGTAATTTATATTTGAGATATATCGTAATAATAGGAACTTTGTATTTCTGATAAATAAAGAGAATTTTATATTTCTAATAATGAAATTGTACGCGTATGTAATTGTACTGTTATTAAACCTAAAACGATACCATTGCGTTTCGCCAGTATCTTTGACCGATAGTTCTGGTGTTAAGGATTTTACATAATTTCGTTGATCGTCCTCGGTTTCTCCAGTTTGTAAATTTTAACGCATGTTCGCGGTCTTTGCGTAATGTTGTGGATCTTCCGGATTGATTCGTTTAGGATATCAGAAACAGCGACCCGATTACCAGGATGTGTACACATGCTAACACATTATCGGCTCGATTTGATGTCTTTTCCACAACTTTAGACGCTCGGTGTTGGGGATATATAGCGCCTAATCGTTTAGAACGAGACGTATTTCTATATTTAACGACGTATTCCAGTTTGCTTTGTTTCACTTGCAATTTCGTCTTCGAGACTCTGTAACCTTGCAACTACTATAGTTATTTCTGTCTGTTATATCGTGCTGTATTATATCGTATATTGTATCATAGGGCCAATGCCTGTTAATAAATATTAACAATAATAACAATAAACATTAGAAATACGAATCTACCAAATCGCGCATTTCGTCGCAATACCAAAATCCGAACAGCTTTGTATCATTTGGAGTACAAACATACATTGGACCTAATGCAAACGGCGAGATGGTCGGTTCGCTGTTCACGCGACAAGCCTTTGGGTTCGATGCATCGCGCTAAGTGCAAAGGGAAGCAATGACCTGATTTGAAATTTATTACATTTGGGCGGCGTCCAAGTGCGGTGGTGCATCGACGCGGGTCCGGCTGCCAAAAGCAAACGGGACGGGCCAGCAAGCGGTGCATCGAACGAGGAAATGAAAAAAAGAAAAAAAGAATCGGCAGGAAAGGGAGGTCGAAAGGAAAAAATGCACAAAATGATTTCCTTGCGTGCGTCTGCCGTCTCGCGAATTCTTTGGCGCATCTCTCAAGCTCCGGTGGCACTAGTTTGCCGCATGCGAAACGTCGTTTCTTCGAATACAATTTTAACCACGTCGTAGCTGTTTTCGAAAAATCGAAAAAGTTTCCCACGTGCTTCGGTGCGGTTTCTTAATCATCGACCGCATAGTTTTACTATTTTAAGTTTACAAGAAAATAAGAATTGTATTTCTCAGCAGATGAACCTACCAACTCTAGCTTTTTTGGTTTCCCTAAGCTAAATAAGTTAATCGTAGGGTTAATGTTTCATTTTGAATAATGACTTGTCGAAGAAACTAATGTTAATAATTTACAAGATCTCCAACAACTGTCTCTTCTAAAGGAACACCAGTCACGTTTCCACGAACTTTTATAGTTCTTCGAACTGGATAAGCGATAGCAATAAAGCTAATTAGTTCAACGGATGCAGCAGCGATTCAAGTTGCAAGTGAGCATCTGAAACTTAAATAATTAGAAACACACTTCCTAGTCCTCTTACATTAGTAAGCACGACCCTTACATCGGGTTTGCGACTCTATGGCCCAAGTCATCAGCCAACTCATCGTTCGTCGTAAGACAGTGTGTACACGGTGTTCGCGAAGTTACGAACCAACGTTTCTCAAGAACAATATTCGATAATAATATTCACAGTATAAGAAAAATCTATTTTCTTATAACGATAAAGACAGAACACTGTTCGATGAAAGGTAGCAGTGGGCTGACTTATGCCACTGTAATTCTCAAGCTACCGTATTACGTCCAACTCAGTGTGGCTGTTGTTATATCGCTACTAGTCGTCCGAAATTCATCATTACATTCAGCTCTGTGCAAAACGCCACAAACTTGCTCTGTACATACACACACAAACACAGAAACACTCACACGCACACATAAATTCAATTCGACAAAATCATCAGCAAGCAAACATACAAGAAACACAAGAGAAAAGCACAGTAACCGAGAAGCTATGTGGTAAAAAAGAAAGAAATGGAGAAATAGTAGTAAAGAAAAAAGAAACCTTGTCAAATGAGTGGATAAAAAGAAGGAGGAGAAGGAAAGGCCGGCTGAGCTCCGCGAGCAAGAATTCGAGGAATTGTAAATAAGGCAGAATCCTCTTATTCGTAACCTCGATGAACGCGCACATTCGTGTCTCGTAATCTCGTAGTGGCTTATCCACGTGCGTGACTTTTGCTAAGTGGCCTTGAAGCTACCAATCGCCGCGGATTACCGATTGATCGATTCTCGACGTTAAAACGCGCCGACCGATTTCGCGATCAAACTGGGTAGAGATACATAGGTTGCGCAAGCAACGAAATCGGCTCCTTCCAATTGGAATGCGTTTTGTCAGCTGGGAAAAATCATGGGTAGAGAATCGTAGAGGATTTGATGTTGTTGGGAGCCGCGACCTCTGATTGCTTTCGATTCTGTCGGACGAACAACGGTCGATGATAAAAACGACGAGGAACAATCGCACAGTGAACGTTGACCGAGAGAATCATAGGAATTACAGGGCTTTTCGTCGGTTGTTACTTCTGCTTACACGCGCTTACAACAAAGTTTACAGATGTAATCCTGGATAAAAAATATCTCGCGCCACGAAGGATCAGCGCGACACGTAATAGACGACGAAGGTTTATGCGATGGATTTTTGTCTTCTTTTATCAAGTCTGTATTGTTTAGGTGTATCTGGTTAATATCGGACGTTTCTAACGTTTATTTGATCGCTAATCGAATCTTCCATTATGTTTCGGTAAGGTAGATATGTTCTGATATATCTTGGAATTATTACCAACTTTTAACGTGTATTTAAATTGGAGCAATTAACGGGGAATAATAGAAATAGAGAAACATAAATAATTAGCTTTCTATCTTTATATATGGAAAATACGGTTACAGTTTTATTAAAGAAATTCTGTATCCTTTCAGCAATTGATCTGAAATTTTGACGGTTTTAATAGATTTAGTGTCGATTTAGTGACATGAATATTCCATGTAAAAGTTATATATTAAGACGTCCGAAGTTTCTTTCGTTTTATAAGGAATTATGGATGCACAACATTTTCAGTTTTCTATTATCTTATCGAATTACGTACGATCCATTTTGTTCTATCAAAATAAAGATCACAACGTTCCGCAGAGTAGGTTTCATGTTTGTATAAGGATGCGTTGTTGTAAAAGACGTATCTGTAAAAGAAAGACACTTTTCGGACAACGTAATACATACGTAGAACGAATCGAAGTTGATTCGATGGACATTTTACGAAGCAAAGCGTACGACGAGAATTTGGTAAATACAATTTTTCATTCGATGCAAATATCATCGTTAATTGATAGCAATCATTGGCAATTCTAATAAAGTCACAGAGAAATCTAACGCTGGTCAGCAAGTGACTTCAGTGGCAGCCGAACGTTGATTAGAGATGCATGATACATAATACAATAATAAAATTAACAATAAAAAGAGATTCTCCGAGTATTCCAATCGAAAGCAGTAAATCGTCGATTCGTAAAACAAAGACCAATTTAGGAAGGTGATCGTTTTTAAAGAAAGAAAGGTCGGAAAAAGCCAGAACGTTTCGAAAAGTCCAAGACCTATATGAAACCTATATGAAAAGTGAGAAATTACTATATCGATCGAGGAAAATTACAATGCAGGAAATTGTGCAACGTTGCTAATTTCCAAAGTGTACAAAGCATTTCTCAAGAGAGAAGAAAAATTCAGATAAATTCAATACCAACAAAAAGTGAGTATCAAAAGTTCCAGCAGCGTCTCGTCCTTCTTCGTCTTCTTTTGCTACGAGGGCAATGTCCTGCTTCTAGAACACGACTAATAGTACAAGACAAGAAAGGGTGTGAACGATAATGACGAGAAGGATATTCACTGTGGGATTGTGGCACGAAATCCAGGTCATCGACGAGACGCGATTTACCTGGCCGTTCACCGGGTCGCCAGTTTAGAAGCCAGACACTGTCGCTCGATCGTCTTACGTCATGGACGTAAACAGCGAGACTCGAGACTTGGCGCTTTGAGACGCTGATGACGTCATAGGGACGTTCCCCAGGTTGACGCAAATGTCTCTCGGTTGGCGAGGCCTCCTGCGGCCGTCTTTATTGCTTTTTCCGGAAATATACTCCGTCTAGACACTCTAGACGCGCACGTCTCTGTGAATCATCTAGTCCAGACGCTGAGGTGTGCTCTCTCTACGACGCACGCGACGATGGGACTCTCCGACACCATTGTAATTCATCGCGTTCCGTTCTCGTAGTCACGGATGAAATTGCCGTTGCCATTGCCGTTTGCGGCCATGAGAAACTTGCACGAAATATTTACAAGTTCGTTGGTTTGGTCTATGTGTGCAATTGAGAAAGGTGAGGACTCGATTTCAACGCGAGGAAAGTGGATTGTGTAACGCGGAGGAAAAGTATCTTGATGTAACATCTCCAGAGCGAATCTCTACGACGAATTACATACTACGTATCGTGTTAGATGGGTGCGGTTTGACAATAATGTGACGACTTTTGATTGGCGTTTATAGAGTGTTGGTGAAATTGCTTGATTTTCGAGCGTTTCGTTTTAATTTGCATTCGCACGATCAATATCATATAAAATATAAATAAATTTGTGATTTGGGGATATCGTGCGAGTCTGCTATCGATTAGAGTTAAGTTCCCAATTATGAAAGACAGACTATGGATAGAAATTTTCAATTACAGAAACGAGAGGCAATGTAATAGAATACTCGTGAACTGCTAAAAATTCCATTTCATAAAAGTGGTATAGATGATCAATCGATCCAATAACAAGCTTCTACATGTTTACCCGTACAAACCTTATTAAAGAAACATCGATTATACCAATACCAATTCTAAAAAAAAAAAAAAAAGAAAAAAGGAAATCAATTACACCACTAAACCAAACTTACACAATCACCTGACAACAACAAACCCATTGATCTCCCATTCCTGGAAACAGCAAAATTCTCTAGGTTAATGACCTGGCTCCGTTCC